>OX421979.1:89152534-89752534 GCA_949128135.1 Parasteatoda lunata | reverse complement strand
ATGCGAACTCGCAAGTATTTCATCAAACATGTTACATGATAGGCTCCACCATACGTTAAGGACAGATGGTAAGCCGGAATGGAATGTGGTAGAATGAATTGTGAAAACATTGAATAGAACAATGTAAAAAGCACGCTTTTGCTTACTACGCAGCAGCGAAAATTAACATGTTAAATCTCATTTCCTAAAAGGGAAAACTAAGCAATTTTAAAAACATCTCATGAAAAAAAAGCACCTCTAAGGACTTTTAAATTACGAAAATAAGCACCTTTAAAGACATTATAAAAACGCTACGCACCATGAAAAAAATTATAACTTAATTGTCTTTCAAGAGTTAATGAAAATACACATTCATATAATTTTACACAATCTTATTAAATATCTTGCTTTTACATACACCATGTAAATGCATTGCTGTTAAAAAATATATATATATATAACACAGTTTTAAATGCGTTGTTAGGATTTATTTTAATTTCAATTATAACTTTAAATCTGATAACATTTATCTGATAGTAAAATAAAAGTTCTCTAAGTAACTTCAAAAAAATGAAATTGATTAAAATAAAAATCCTATTTAAATCAATCTAATTTCTCTTAATTTCTTAAAAAAAAAAAAAAAAAAAAAAAAAAAAAAATCTAAAAAAAAAAACTTGGTTTAAAGCTGATTAATTCATTCTTAAACACTTACATAGCTGCCAACCACTAGTTTTAAAAATGCAGAAGATGGACAAAAAAAAATCAGAAGAAATGCCTAAAAATGCAGAAGATTCGCAGCGGCACACTAATTACTATTAAATTTATTTTTAAAAAAGTGGATTTTAATTAATTATTTATTTATAACATATAAGATGACAAGGGCATCCAATAATAATCCATTCATTTTGCACATCTTTCAGAAACTTTAGTGCACCATTTTTGACACCAGTCATAACAGGTGCATGATCAGCACCAAAGGAAACACATTTCTGAAAAGGAATGTTTAGAGTGGTGTCCAATACACCATTTGGAATATTAACCCCAGTACAGCCATCTTCAATAATAGTAAATGCTAAAACACAACTTTGAATTGATTCATCAAAAAATGTTACTACTAATGGATGGAGTTTTGAGTCATTTGTCCCTTCAATTGCAAATTCAATTGATTTGATTCAATTCAATTGATTTCTGAAGTTCATTGGCCATCTCATTTACTATAGCAGAGCTCTTAGTCCTGCCAAAACTATAATTCTTTGCTAAATCATAGTCATTTTCTTTAAAAATGTTTTCCAGCATGATCGGCTGCACTGATTGGTAAATTATGATTTACTAAAAAAGCTATGAAGCATTTGTCTCCTTTCTTTTATAACGCCTTCTTCATTAATGCTCGTTTGAAAACTATCTTCTTTGTTGAACTAAAAAGTTCTTTAAATGTTTTGTCGATTTTATTTGTCTAACTTTATCGGTTTTACCACTATGCGCGATGCTTAAGTCATTGTTACATATGTTGCAACGTACAAAATGTACTCAGAGATTCGAATAGGAAATAAATGAAGATAAGACTTACTATTGTTTTCGTTCAGCCATAATAAATTAACAAGAATAAACGAATGAGCAAATAAATATCGCCATAAACCAATTGCTATTTTGCTTTTTTACACAAGCCATTTTCTTTCAATGGTTGCTTTCGCGCCGGCAAACAGGAAGTCACGCTACATCTGACTTAAAATACTAGCCATCGGGCAAAATGCGAGAGATAGTATTATCTTTTGCGCGTAAAAAATAGCTAAAATAAGTAAAAATGCGGAAGAATTGGCACTGATGCACTAAGTAACAATAATTAAAGAATATGCTTCTGACATTTTAAATGCTTCTAAGTAGCTACATTTTATGGATATCGATGTATTAAATTGTTATAACAAACGGATTTAAATTAAGTTGAATAGTACATTTAGTGAAATAATAAATTTATGTAATAATAAACTTACGTGATCATAAGTGCAAAGATTGAACTCATTTCTTTTATAATTAACTCGGTCTAGCAGAAACTGACTGCAAAATGAACCTTTCCATAATGACTCGTAATCAGGGGCGTACGCGGGGCCCTAGGCTATTCAAATTTTTGGGGCCCTTAGATTAAAATTTTGTCTCGTATATTTTTTATTTTTTCAAATATATAAATATTTATAGATCTTTTTATTAAGAAAGCATATTTAAAGTAAAAATAAATAAATAATAAATTAAATAAATTAATTAAATTTTACTTTATTTTGTTAAATTAGAACTAAAAAAATTATCGTATTTTACTAAGATATATTTAAAATTGATTTTTTTTTTAAAAAAATCATTGTTTTTCTTAATTTTTTTAAATTTATTTTCAAAAAAAAATTTTAAGGGGGCCCCAGGCCATGGCCTAATGGGTAATCCGCCCTTGCTCGTAATCAAGGCCGTCTTAATCGCAAGAAAGGCCCCAGAAATGTTTTGGGTCCCTTGTCATACTGTTAAAAAACCTCATATACATAAAATAATGCATTTTTAAGATGTGCAATAATTTAACTAACTTAAACACAAACCCAATGCACATAAAAAATAAAGCATTTTTAAACGTGTGGTCCTAAAAAAATAATTTAGAACTCTTACATGCATCATTTTTTTAAAAACAAAATTTAGATACTAACCAGTTGTAATCCTCAAATAATGAAATAATTTTAAAAACCAAGAAGCTAATAAAAAAAATTTTAAAAACTTAAAGGTATAACAAATAAAAATAAAAAATTTAAAAAGGATGAATTATTTCGTCAAACTATTAAAAAGTTAGTTATTTAAATATATTTCAATGCACATCAGACACAAACAGTTTATAAGCTGCTGCCCCATAAGTGCTCTGTAATTCTAAACTCTTTCAATTATTACTTTATATAACTAATTTAAATACTTAACAGTGGTCCTATATATATAGAGGCATTATGATTTATAGAGTACCTAAAAACTTCATATTAACGTAGAAAAATAGATTTCTGTTGACTTTTTAAGGTTTCCCGGTGATAAACTGTTTAAACTATAGGCGTTTGCATGATAATTAATCTCTATTTGCAGAAAATAATTTACACTTTTTACACGAGAATATATTTATTTTAAAAATTAGGCAATGTTGTTTATTCTTGCTTGATACTCTCGGGCACTGCCCGGCCGGGTGTGCCTCATAGACCCGAATTTCAACTCTATGGTGTGCCCATGCGTAAAGACAGTACTGTTCGTAATCAATGTCTTTTTTTTCCTAAAAAAATAAACAATATTTTTCTCTAATTTTTTTTACAGCAAACAAAACAAAAATAAAATTTTGGAAGCCACTCATTTCTCTATTTTTCCTTTCACTATTATATTTTTTCCTAGCTTTATATAAAAAAAAAAATTTTAAATAATCGCAATTTAACTTTGGCTAGCATTTCAAAAGGTAGGGGAAAAGTGTAAACTAAATCAGATATATAGTGAACAATAGTACACATTTTGCCAACACTGTTTAAATAATAACTACACACTAGTAAAATGTTTTGTTTATAGGTTAAATTCTGATTACTATCTAAAATACTTACTTTGAAAATATTATTCTAAACTAGAAAATTTTTTACAAATATCTCTTTTCGGAGCTTGGAATATAAAAAAAAATGTTAAAGAATTTTTTTTTTAAAAAATGCACCTTATGTGAAATTTCTCATAATTTTCAGTTCGAATTATAGAAAAAAAGCTTAAGTTTATTAATTACTCATTTTTTTTTTCTTTTTGAAAAAAAATGCAGAGATTACTTTTCCAACATGCCTATATTTATTAACTACAAATTTTGCCTTATTTTGATAATGAATTTTTTGAAATATAAACAAACAGAAAAAGAGAGAAAAGGGTAATTTAAGAATTGTTTAGAATCAAATTAAGTTATTACATAATATTAAACATTTTGAAAAATTTTAGGGCAATAAGTGATTGCTTTTTCAAAATTCAAAGTGCCCTTTTTTTTTTTTTTTTTTTTTTAAGAGAAAGTGCTCTGCCATTTTTAAATTTTTAGGGAGACCGTTGGCATTACAATTTAGTTGTAATTTCTCTCTTTAAAAAATTTTTAAACTGATAAATATACACATTTATATAATTAAATTTACCACAATTTTGAATCTTGATTTAGCATACAATTTGCATTACTGTAAAAAAATTTACAAAAACTTAACAGTCAATTTTATATATGTTAGGATATCAATTATAGATTTAAAAATCTGACAGGAAATTAAAATTTCTCTAATTAATTTCAAGAAATATAACTGAAAAATAAAAATTAAGACATAAATCTTCGATTCCTTTAAAAACTGAATCATGGTTCGAAGCTACTCTTACAATTTGATACTATAATTAAAGAATTTTAAGCAACATTTTGGATGCAGCAACATTTTTATGATATCAATGTATTAGATTACTATAACGAACAGATTTTTATATCTTTGAATAGCACATTTAGTGTATTAAATTTATGTGATTACTAATAATGGTTATGCAGGTACCTTTAAATATTAATACATGAACGACTGCATTCATGTCAGGTTTTGAACTAATGAAAATAAGAATTATCTTACAACTTAACATAAATGAGTGCAAAATAAATTTTTTTAATTCTATAGCTGTTAAAATGTGCTTTTGAGTGGCCTATATTAGCCTAGCTGTACTAGTTTTAATTGCTGGCAAAAATTTAAATAAGGAACAGCTTGGCATACTTAAAACAAATAATGCTATAGTAAATGAAAGTTTAGATAGCCGAAATATTCTCAAATATTCCATATCAACTTTTAAAAGACAAAAAAAGAAATAAAATTCCCTACATTTCTCAGTTAGCAAGGAAAATTTTTAAATTCAATGCATTATTCCAGCTATTATAGGTAATTTTTAAATTCCCTGTATACTACAAGTTTTCCCTGGGGGCGGGAATGATTTGAAAATTCTTAATCAAACAAATTATTTGGAAAAAAAGTTACATTTTAAAAACATATACAAAAATGCAAAATTAAACAAAACAAAATAAAACAGAAGTTTGTACAGAGGCATTTTTTTTATTTTAAAAATAACAATATTTTAAGCAATAAATTCATATGGAATTGGTTCCAAATATTGTGGTTCATTATTTGTCGTGCTTACAAAATGAGCTGTACGGGGCTTAACGGGTTGCCTCTTCAGGTTGACCTTGACGCCAGATTCCTTGGCAGCTGTTTTCTTAGCTTCATTTTCAATCAATCTTTGTTTGAAATCTTGCCTACACTTTGAGTGTTTGATGTGTTCCACCCTAATGTTGATACGCTTGGGGATGATGCGGTTGCGTACACGCTTGTTCACGATGACACCCACGGCATGAGGGGTGACATTGAAGACTCTGCCAGTTTTGCCATGATAATATTTGAAGGGCATCCCCTTTTGAAAGGCTCCATTTCCTTTGATGTCAACAATATCGCCTCTCTTGTAAACTTTTAGGAATGTGGAAAGTGGTTCTGTACCACGATGCCTGAACTTCCTTGCAAAAAGATATCTGGTACCACGTCTGTAACCTTTGGTATTAACCATCCTTTTAAGATTAGGTCAACCTAAAAAGAAAAAATAATATTTAGAATAACACTGCGGAAGAGATACACAAGGTACGTAGCCAAATCTTTCAACAGAAAATGTTTTAATGACTAAAATTTAATTCAATAATATGATTAAAATTTAATTCAACAATACGACTTAAATATACTAATACATGGTGGCCACAGAGGAAAAATGAACAAAATGGCATGGACATAGATGACTAAAAAACAAAAAATCTTCAATAATATGACAAAAATTTAATTAAATTACTCAATTGTCTTAGACGACCATGATCTATTTAGTCAAGACGGTGGCAAATATGATAATCTTTATATGAAGATTAGTGTTATAGCAATTTTTATATGAAAAAAATTATTATATTTGAAGAAAATTAAATACTTTTAATTACTAGAATTTGATTAAAAAATAAGTTTTCATTAAAAAAAACATTCTCTAAAATTCCCCCTTTTTTCAATAATTAATTTAGCAAATATTTATAAATATATATATATATATATATATATTAAAAATTTGGTATTTTAAAATCATGCAAAATTTCATAGCAATAACCATTGGAAAAGCAACCGAGAAACAAAATAGACTAACAATGGAATCTGTACAAATTGAGTACTTTAAAAAGTGAAGACTCAAATTTGCTATTCAAATTTTTTTATTTTGTAAGAAAAAAATTGCGCCCAGAAGCTCTTGCAGGCGGGTTGTCAATCCAATTTATGCTAAAATACCATCGTTAGAAGCACAGAAAAGTCCCCCAAATCTCTTTTCTACAAATATTTGCTTTTTTTTAAAAAAACTTTTTCAGGCAACAGAGTTGCCATAGCTGCCCTCAGGCAAAAATAGTTGCATTTTAGTCGCTCCTGTGGCAACCCTGCAATACAAATAAGCCAATTTGTCTGAAATGTTGCCTTTACCTCTCCTTTACTCTACGGAGATCTGCGGTTTCTGGTGCCAACCATGTTGGAGAAAAATATTTATTTAGCTTCAAACCGTGAGAATTAGCTTTTGGCATTTGCTGTGAGAGAGGAACACTATTTTATGAAGTTTTTAAGTTTCAAATAGATACTTATCTTAATATATGTATGCAGGTTACCATAGGCCAGGGTTGGCAAGATTTTATCGCAGGTGGAAAAAACCATGGTAAAAACCGGCCTGGCAAAAACAGGTTTTTGCCAAGCAAAGTGGCAAAAATCTATATTTTCCAAAATGAGAGGACAAAAACACATTTTTGATACAAAATTATTTCTAAATTTGAAATATATACTATAAACATGTATAATTTTAAAAAAATTAAAAAAATTAGTATTCCATAATTAAATCATTATGTATTAATATATCATTTTAGTAGTTTAAAACATTATTGATCGGAAAATTAGTGATTATTCTCTTTTTTCCAGTGAAATGAACTTATTTTACATTAATTATAACTATAATTTAAAACATAAAATATCTATCAACATGTGTAGTTAATTAAAATATACAAGTATCAATGCAATTTTTTAAATTTGCCTAAATTCAATACTTTATTAATCTTCACAATAAAATTTGTGCTGTCTCAACATAGCATAACAGAACACTAGTTTTGAAACATTATTTAGAGTCAACTTATTCCGAATTTTAGATTGTACAAACGAAAAATTCAAAAACACTCTTCCAATGGCAGTACTACTAGAAGGACATGAGTGTAAATGAGACATTAATTCCCAAAATTCACTGGAAATTTTACAAGAATTTCAATTGTGTAGTTTTGTTTGCATTTTGAAGTAATATTGAGAAATGAGGTGATTATCAAAATCTATCTAATAAAACATCCATCTTAGCTTTCTTATGTCTCTCTTTAAATATAGTGTAAGAGTGATATGTAAAATAATACATATCAATTTATCAACAAGTTATTATGAAGAAGTAAAAAAAAAAATACAATTTGTTAAAAAAACATTTATTTAAGGATTCTAAAATGAAAAGAGGTCAAAAACTTTCAATCCTTTAAAAATTATTACCCTTATATTAATTATTAATATTTTAAAAATAATTTTTTCATGTAATGTATCAAAATTATTATTCCTTATGATTGATTTAAATTTGCTTCAAGTATTTTGTAATAATATTTAATCAGCAATTTAAATCATTTGGTTTTTACCAGGTTTTTGCGACTGTCCTGGCAAAACCCTTTTTTCCAGCAAAAACTCCAACCCTGCCATAGGCAAAAAAATTCTTGCCATGCACCATATTCCATTCACCAATAAGAGAATCGGACTGTATGTGTATTTATATATATAAAAGTTTATGTATATGTGTATTTATATACATAATAATCTATATATATAAAAGTGAATGTGTGTCTGTCTGTCACCTATAGACTCCTAAACCATCCGACAGAAAGCTGTGAAACTTGGCATACAGATAGTTCAAAGCACGAGGAAGGTTTATGTCGACGTTAGAACATTCTGCGACAAACCGTTCCAGCGATATCAGCGAAAATTGAAATGGAATTTTCTGATTGGTTAAAAGTTAGCCATTGTTTTAAATTTTGCTATAAGCGATTCAGTTTTCAAATATCTTGAAGATAACAGTGATATTTTCTATCTTATAGCTCTATTCTTTTAGAAAAGTAAATTACATGTACTTTAATACATTAATTATAATTCGTGCAAGTTTCTTTATGTCAGGTGAGCACAAGCACGTAAAATCAACGAGAATAGATTTCGTAATTATTGGTCGTATCACGGATTTATTAATATTGTGAAAACTGTTTAATAAAAATAAAAGCAAATTTCATTCAAATTACACGTTTTCAGTAATTATTTATATTTAGTATGCAATTTTGGGTTAGCACAATTAAATATAGTTTTTGAAGGTTTCGTTGCTGACAGTTGTCATTTGAAAACTATTAGATTGTCTGTTATTACGAAGTTTACGAATTCACATTCATTTTATTTATTTCATTTAAAAAATAGATTTTTGTTTTAAATTTCATCATTATTATTTTTATTTAAATTATTTCATTTTTATTACTTTTTTTATTACTTAAAATAAATATGTGAATTTTAGATTTAGCAAATTTGCAGCCACTGTCAACTTTTACATTTCTTTTTGTTTGAGAGAGAATATTTGCAAAAATATGCCGCCTAAACGAATTGCTCTTAGTCAATCTACATCTCAAGCAAGCAAAAAGAGAACTACCCGTGCTTCAGAAACATTGGAGCAACAGGAAAAAAAGACTTGAAACTAATCGAGAGCACAATGCTTTAGCCCGTTCCTTAAAAACGTCTGAGCAACAGGAAAGAAAACTGTTAACAAATCAACTACGCACTACTCAAGCCCGTTCGTTGGAAACATCAGAGCAACGGGAAAGAAGACTGTTAACGAATCAACTACTTGTTACTCAAGCCCGTTCGTTGGAAACATCAGAGCAACGGGAAAGAAGACTGTTAACGAATCAACTACGCACTACTCAAGCCCGATCGTTGGAATCATCAGAGCAACGGGAAAGAAGACTGTTAACAAATCAACTACGCACTACTCAAGCCCTTTCATTGGAAACATCAGAGCAACGGAAATAAGACTGTTAACAAATCAACTACGCGCTACCCAAGCCCGTTCGTCGGAAACATCAGAGCAACGGGATGCAGGAAGGAAAATCAATCAAGAACGCACTTCGCTGCCAATACTCTGATTTGAATCTCAGTACATTTCACTATGAACCGACAACCAACTATAGTCTTCACCTAAGCGTCATCATCGGAAAAATTTATCAATTATGTATGTTTTGTAGTGCTCTAAAATTTAAGAATAAAACAGCTGGAATTTGCTCTTCTGGAGGCAAAGTGAAACTACCCGATTTAACGTCGCCCGCCGAGCTATTATCAACGTTGTTTATCGGGTCAAGCAAACACCTCCTAGAAGAAGGGCCTCAGCACGGATAAATTTCGTAGTCCGATGTGACGAAGTCAACTGCGCAGTTGTTGAAAAATAAAAAAGATGTCTCTACGTTCGGGGTACTAAGCTGCGCAGTGGTTGAAAATACGAAATATGTCATTACGTTTGGACTACTAAAGGATATTTTTGGTAACCCGTGCTGAGGCCTACTCTTTCTAGGAGGTGTTGGTCAAGCAAGATAATCGAAACTTTTCTTGGCGAAAAAATGTCGGTACATTCATGTTTCCAAATGACTTCATTCGGTGCTATAAGTATCGGTGCGCATATGGGCAGCCAGAGTTATTTATTACATTCACATGCAATCCTGCTTGAGCTAAAATAAAAGATCTTCTGTATACTAGGCAAACATCATCAGATCTTTATGATGCATTACCGCACGCGAGTTAAAACAAATATCAAGCTCTATGCTTGGTTTTATTGCGAAGCTTCATGTTTTTGGAGAGACACGGTGTTTGATGTATTTTATGTAATGGCAAAAAAAAAAGAAAGAAAAAAAAAAAAAGAAAGAGAATTGCCACATGATTTGGCTTATTGAAAAAATCACACCATGACAAATTGGCCAGCTCATATCAACAGAAATACCTGATGTCGCCATTGATTCAAACTTTTTTCAGATCATCAGCCAAAATATGTTTCATGGTCCGCGTGCATCACCATACATGTCTGTTTGAAAATGCACTAACAATATCCTAGAGAATTAACTGTTGAGACTATCACTGGTTTTTTTCACCATTAAATAAAATTCTCTTTTCAAATCATAATCGCAAATCTCATTTACACACTTAAATACAAAATTAAAATTCAAACTGAAAGCGTTGCAACGCACGCAGGGTACAGCTAGTAGTTTATAAAAACAAAGATTTTTATTTTAAAGAATTTTAATTTAATTCCAATGGTAACTCAAGAAGACCTCTAAAAATCAGCTGATTATATATAATTGTTTGCTGTGTTGACATTACAATATTAGGTGATAACAACTATTCAATTTTCATATCAGATTTGAGTACCTGCAGGCCACGTTGATCAGACTTAATCAGGGAGTAAGCATGCTTAATACCCAAGTGTGATGACACTGTCAGGACCTATTTGGGAAACTCAATCCTACAAGATTTTCTGCATTTGCTGATAAATAAATGTGCATGGCTGCCGAATTCAACCAAAGATAACGAAAAATATGTTTATGTAAAATTGCTAATTGGGTTTTCACTATTCCAAGAAATTTGAATTAAGTATATCTTTTAAGTATATTAAATTTTAAAATTCTCTTAAATAGTTTTTAAAACAATGCTTCTGAAAATATTTATTTTCACATAATTTTCAGTTTAAATTATAGAACAAAGCTTTTTATCAATCATTTTTTTAATGTACTTTTTTTAAAAAAAATATCGGCACAGGAATTTTGTCTTAAAACATGCCTTTAATTCTTTTCATAAACTACAAATTTTCTCCTATTTTGATAATGAGAGAGAATTATTTTTTGAAATGCACACATAAAAAGAGTACAAGAGGATAATTTAAAAATTGTTGTGAATCAAATTCAGATATTACATAATATTACACATTCTGCTAAATTTTTAAGGTGTTAAGTTAGGGGTGCACAACCTTTTTGAGTGAAGGGCCACTTGCTTGCACAGCAGATTGAGCACATGTATTTAGACATTACGACAATTGTGCAAATATTTAATCATGAATACACACACAAATTCATTTTAAAAATAAATTCTAATAAATAAAACTGCAATGCTCACAGAATAAAAGTAGGAAAAAATTTAGTACATACAAATTGAGTATTTTAATTGAAGAAAATTAATAAGTTTTAAACAAAAGCCTAAAATAAAAATAAAAACTGTCATAGTTTAAAATAAAATTTACTACTTATTTAGTAATGTACTTATTATTTCTTTTTATTATTAGATTTTTTTAGATAGTAAACATTCTTTTTTCTTTAATCGAAAAAGATCACTTAAGAAACAAAACATTGAAACCAAAACTACAAACAGTGAGCAGTTTAAAAATTCATGTTTTCTGCCACTTTTTGAATTTCTCAGGTTGCAATAACATTGCATTTAAATAAGGGATGTAACAAGTATTTGGCTCTTTTGCCAAAAATTCAGTTGGTCGATGATCGGCTAAATATTTGGCAGAAAATTTTTTTTAAAATTTGTGTAGATATTATAACAAATTATATAAAATCATATTTTTAACTACATTATAGTATTATTTGTTATAGGAACTAGTTTTACACAAATTTCTTAAATTTTAAAATCCTTGTTTCTGCACATGGCTTACAAATTTTATCTTCTAGAAGACAAAAGAAACAACGAAGTTTGAAGAATTGAAACTAGATTACTTTATACTGAACCACCACAAGTTTTTGCACTTATTAAAAAAAAAATAAGAACAACAATCAGACAAGTCAAGTTTGTCTTTTTTCCGATACATTCAATTCGAAGAATTGAGGATTTTTTTATATTTTGGATGTTTTTATTATAATGCAGCTTTTAACGAAACATCTTATACTATTACTTTATCATCACTTTTTCCCAGTACTGTAATATAAATTACCAGAAATAGAGAAAACTGTGATTCTCAGTGTTAAAGTTTTGTTTTGGGAACTAAGAACAACTTGTTTTCTTCTGTTTTTCTTTTTTATTAACTTTCCTTTTATAGGCATTTTTTTAATGACAGTCACTAATAAAATTTATGTTATAGCAATTTTCTTTCTTCGGCAATGTGAAAAATTTAAATGGAGATTTTCAGTTAAAAATTTAAGAACGTTTTTTAATTCTATCTAGAGTTTACAAAAAAATAAGTAAGTTATAGACATTTTTATTATAACCCCGCAATTTTTAAGAGCATTTCTATAGACTCAATTCTTTTTCTTGACTTTTTAAGGTTATCGGAAAACTGAGGTATTCAACTTTAAATTTTATTTAGAAAATTAAGATCTATTTTTATTTTTGTTTTGCTTTTGTATATTACCTTTAGTTTTTATGATAGTGCGACATTTTTCAAAGCGTTTCTGATAGGTCTTATTTTTTAGCGTAGATTTATGAATATGTTTTTCCAGAAAATATTATTCTTAGCATCGAAATTTCGGTTTCAGCGCTGCTAAGCTACTAAAAAATTTGCTATTTGGCCCCAAATATACAGTATTTGTTTGATTTTTTCTGCCAAATATTTAGTTTTTGACCTAATCACAACTCATTACCACATTCGATCAAATCATATTCATTGCCGAAAAAACGAAAAGAAAAATAATTAGGACTTGCGATAAAAATCTAATGAAATGACGTATCAAAAAGTGATTATTTAAATGCGCGATTAGAAATTCATGTGTCATAATAACATTGTAGTTAAATAACAGGATAATCAAAAACCTGTGGAAAAGTACAGCAATAATGAATAAAGCGATTAAAAATTCGCATGCCTTATTAAAATTATCGGATTTTTTTATAGTGCGTGGGAATGCATAGCAAGCTGGAAAGCATAGTTGAAAAAAGAAAGAAAATATTTCAAAAAAAGGATTTTAAAAAATCGCGTAGATTTACAATGAAATCGTCACAAAAAATTACTCCAAAAAGTGATTATTGAAGTGGACGATTTAAAACTCGCTCGTCGTAATAATATTCGGGATTTTCGAAATCTGGTAGAAAAACGAAATCAACTGTTTAAAAAATTATTTATATTTATGATAAAATCCTTAAAAAAGCGACCTGCCATTTTCTATTTCTACAAAGAACACTGGCATTACAATTTAATTATAATTTATCTTTTAAAAAAAATTTATAACTCTATAGATAACATTTAAATAATTTCCTACAACTTTGAATCTCGTTTTAGCATCTACTATGCATTACTGTAAATAATTTATAACAGTCATTTTTAAATGTGTTAAGATTTATTTTCAATTTATCAGACAGTAAAAAAAAAAGTACTTCAAAAAATGAAATTGATTAAAATTAAAAGTAACTAATTTAAACTAGGATAGGAAAAAAATTTTACACGTAGAGAATTTTTATTATCAAAATACAAAAACTTAATAACACTAATAACTTAAAAAAATCTGCTAAACTTTGCATGCATGATTGACATTAAAATTAACTTATTCAAAATATTAATAACTCATAAAATTTTAAATAGTAATAGACAAAAAAAAAAAAAAAAAACTTTAAACTGATTACTATAAATGATGTAGCTACAATATAGATTAGAAATACTTATAAGTCAGACTAATAAGTAATACTTATTTAAATACCCAAAAAAGAAATGGTGAGAAGTTTATAATTAGTTTGTTTTGTTTCTTCTTTTTTTTTTAAGAAAGAAAACTTGCTCAATTTTGGGGAATTTTATAATATGTACAAAAAGTAAGAATCTTTATATAACCGGTAGACCAATAAAACTAGCAAAATCCAGTAGAGTTGGTAACTTTGCACTCAAGAGAACAATTTGGTTTGATAATTGCAAAGAAAATTGATCGGGGTAATTGAGCCACATAGTAAAAAACTCTCATGTGTAAAAGAATATCACACTTTTATTATAAGTAACTAATTTTAGAAAAAACTTAGCTCTTACACGAATCTCGATATTGGGTTTTTAAATCGTGTGAATATTAATTACTATATTATTACGATTATCATATAAGAAAAGAAACCTAGGTCTACCCTTCTAATTCAACATTCTGGCTAATTTAAAGTACTGTTAATTTCCATAAATATCGTAATTGCTGTAACTTAAAATTTTCTTTGTATTCGAATGTTTGCTCAATTTTTTGTCAATTAGAAATTCAATGCATCTTAAAATCAAATTTATGTCCTTTTTTAAGTTGTCAAGTTAGAGTTTCAGACGTTGCAAAATTTTGTAAATTTAAAATTTTTAAATTTATTTATAAAAATGACCTAAGATGTACTCACACGAAAACTTAAACATGAATCTAAGAAATAATACTTCACACAAGAACTAAGAATAATCCAATTATTTTATGCAATTGAAAATTTGAGATTTTATTAACAGTATAAATCTCTTAACAATATAGGACCAATTAAAAAAAAAACATTTGAATTGAATCGATAATAAGGGATTATTAACATATATGTGTGTTAACCTTGTCATAATAAACTACCAATTAAAAAATAAGATGAAGAAAATTAAAAAATATTTTATAGTAAGTTTAGTTATAACAATATTAACAATCATACAGAGTTGAACATGCAGAGGTTTTCGCAAGTGCTTAAGATAGTGTCAACCGTAATTCCAACAAGTAGAACCTGTCACAATATAAATTTTTAATTCATATATTATTTTGGAGGAAGTGGAGATATAAGTTTAGTTTACTTGGACAATGATCTCTCCAAATACATATGGCTTAATATCCTTGGAATAACATTACAGCAAGTTTAAACATGTAAAGGGTTAACTAAAAGTGCATAGATATCAGTTTCATATATGCCAATAAATCCTATTCACGAAAAACACTGAATTAATAATGATAATAAGAATTAACGATAGCTATAAAGATAAAATAATCGAAAACCGTAAAAAACAAGTTATCAAACTATACACAATTTAGGGTTATACTACTGGTTTGCAATCGTCAAACTCTTGTTAAAGTACAAAACAGTTCTATAATTAATAATTCAAAACAAACTTACGATTCAATAAATAATTTAAAACAAATTTAATACAATTTATTTAATATTTAATTAACCAAACAAGTAATACTCACAATAACACGTTGCTGGTGAATTTTACAAAGTATTGCTCAGACGATATTGTGTTGAGTTGTTTTTCTTCATATAAAAGATTTCCTGCAGTTACCGAGAATCTATTAATCACTCAGTGTTATTCTCGCTGCTTTGTACTTAAGACACACGGAGTTTTTTTCACGGGTATAATATTAAAAAAACACAACTACTTCCACTTCGAAAATTTTAGTAGGAATAACATATACTACCGTGCAATGCTAAATAAATGGAAGATAGTGGTTGTTGTTTAATATTTTAATTTGATTTAATTTAATTTGATTTGAAAACATTGATTTTTTTTTAAATATGGATTCTATAGAATGATGCCCGTTAAGTTTAATTGGTTTGATGTCTCACGTTGTCCGAAGAGAAAAAAAAACTTTTAATTTAATTAATAAACTGAGTTTTAAATATGTTTACTAAAAACATTAAATTACTTAGATGAAACAACAAAATCAATAATTACAAAACGAACTTTTCTTTATAATATAATATAATCTGGCGAGCAGATTATATTGTATAAGATTATATAAAAGATCGAACATTCCGTTTGTTTATTTGTGACTTGAAGTCAGGCTCGCAGACAGTGGCGTGCCAGCCGGGGGGGCAGAGGGGGCAGTTGCCCCCTCTGAAATTTTAGTGAGGGGGCAAACAATATGTTTCGCCCCTCCTGAAATTTAATCATTCGAGAAAATAAAATCAAGTAATTCCAATCAATAAATAGTAAAAAAGTAAAATTTTAGAAAAAAAAAACATTTTTAATTGAACTTTGAAGATATTTTCCTCTGAAATTAAAATAAGAGGTAGGCTCTTTTTTTCAACTTTGAAGCTATTTTTCAAAAGGAAAACTTTATTTTTCTCTAATATTTAATAAAAGGGCGTATAAATGCGTTTCGCCCCTTCTGAAATTTAGACATTCGCAAAAAGGAAGTCAATTTAAATTAGTGAACTTGGAGGAAAAAAAATTTTTTTTTCATCTAAATTGAAGGGGCGAAGAAATGAATTTAATTTAATTGGGGGGTGAATAATATGCCATTCGTGAAAATAAAGTTAAGTTAAATGGGTAATTTTAGAAAAAATTTAAAACTTTAAAATTGTAATTTAAAAAGTAATTTTATTCTTCAACTTTAAAATTGTCGCTTTTTTGAAAAAAGAAAACACTATTTATTCTGAAATTTAACTGAAGGGGCCAATAGTGTGCTTAGCCCCTTATGAAATTTAGACATTCATGAGAAAGAAGCCAAATTAAATTGGTAATTTTTTAAAAAGTCCTATTTTTTTCTACTTTGAAGCCTTTTTCAAAATATAAAACTTCATTTTTCTCTGAATTTTAATAGAAGGACGTCGAATAATATGCTTCGCTCCTTCTGAAATTTAACCATTTGTGAAAATAATGTCAAGTTGAATTGATAACTTTAGAAAAAAAGAACCATTTTTTCTACTTTTAAGTTATTTTCGAAATAAAAAACTTTATTTAATAGTGAATTTAAATTGAGGGGACGAATAATGTGCTTCGCCCCTTCTGAAATTTAGCCATTCGTGAAAATAAAGTTAAGTTAAATTGGTAATTTTAGAAACAAATACCATTTATTTCTACTTTAAAGCAATTTTTGATATCAAAAATTTTATTTTCCTCTGAAATTTTATTAAAGGGTGAATAATGTCTTTTTCTTCTTCTAAAATTGGTAATTTTAGAAAAAAAAATGTTATTTTTTTCTTCTTAAGCCAAAGACATTTTTTTACAAATGATAACTTTCTATATGCGTAATTAAACGAAATAAAAACAATTTTAAAAACAAAATACTTCTCAAAAAACGCATTGCATATAAAATATATAGAAATGTTAAGAAAACTAAAATAATTTCATCTCTTTTACCCTTCCCTGGAAAGAGTAATAAAAGGCATCCTCCACTGATGAAAATTGGTTTAAAAGAATCCCTCGATATTCAACAATTTCGTTTATTAATGTATTATTAATATTTTTATTATAATCGTAAAACAAATTCATTTATATAGCGGATTAGGTCATGATTATACCGTTTACTGTTTATTGTGTATGGATTTTGCTATTAATTTATATTATGAATTTGTTTATTTTTTAATTATAAAATAATATTTTGAATTCTTTTTGCTTTTAAACAAGTTTATTTTGATTCATAAATAAAAATCAACCGTTAACTTTTTTTTAAAAAATCACAGTCAATAAAAAATAATAAATAAAGTACGTTGAAATAAAAAATTTGATTTTGTATTTTCGATCATTCTTCTGACTTTTAAGAGATACATTTTAATATCGGTTCTTTAAGATCATCTTTGTCCTTATTTTATTGAAATTAATTTCGAATCTTTTGCTTTTATTACACAAAAGTAATATATATTGTAGTTTAATATATTTAATATAAATAAATAAAAATGACCGAAAAACTGTTTATTCCTAAAACAGGAAAATAACATGATAGAGAATACATTATATCAGCTCTGGAGGGTGTTTTTTTTCCTTTTTCTAATTTTTAAATTTACCATTTTATTTTTTCTTATATGATAACCATTATATATGATTATTAATTTTTGAAAATTTTAATGTTGAAATTATAAATGCTGTTGATAGAGGATAAAAAATTAATCCGATCAACACTATTGTAACTTAAAATTTCTTATGTGAATATTTCTCTTTACCAATTGAATATTTTTATTTTCCGTTTCCAATTTTGATTTAAATCCAGATAAATGAAACTGGAACAAGATGAGAAAAACCCTACACATAAAACTGCCTAAATTTTATTTTTCCACATTTTTTTAAAAAATTTTATTCTTCTCTTTAAAAATCCGAAAGCAAATAATATTCATTGTCAAAATAATAAGTCATTAAAAAAAGTTTTTAGTTTTTTTACTTAGGAAAGAAGTTGTATGACGTTTTTCTTTATATACTAATTTGCTTTGGAATTTCAAATGAATAAATAGTCCTGTGTCATGATTGTTTGTCATATATAGTTGCATGACGACGTGAATATATTATATAATATATATATATATAATAGGCAAAATATTCTGAAATGATTCGTTTTTAAAATATAGCCATATTTTTAGGACCCCGTACACACTGGAGTAACGCAACTTTATTTTTACCTCGATGTCCAAGATATAACTGCGGAATATTCAAGAATTGTTATAAAACTGAAACTTCATGACTTGCATTATAATTACCTTATTGACTAGTGATAATTTATTAAAGACTTTATGATTATTTATTTAATTTTAAGTTTGAAGCTTTCATAGCAAGGGATGTATGCGCCAGTTATAAAACTTTAAAATCAATATAACAATACATATACTTACTAAAATTGTCTGAAAAATTAAGTTAATAAATAATATTAAGTAATGACTTCATGAATTAAATCAGCTCCAAATGTTATTATTCTTTTATAATTTTGCTATATCATTTTATCTCATACGTCATATGGTAACCATATTATATATCGACCGAGATATACTTTTATCAAAGTGTTAGTTTTATATAAAATCCTTTTTTTTTTATATGTTATAAAACCTTCGAAATACAATTTTCAGTTTCTGACTTATTAATTCCTTCATATCTGGCTTTCTGTATGCCGTATAATAATAATTATCTGAATCAAAATATATTTGTTTTATTTGATGGACTATATCCTTAATAGCTTCTTTTAAATTTTTTTTCTTTGATAGACAATATCAATAGAACTCTTTTGGTGTTAAGATTATTGTTTATGTATTTGTTGTTTTTATCATCAATTAAAATAAATAACATACGTCTCATGTTGTTTTTATCACCAGTTTTCAAATTCATCATATCCAATTTTATAAGTTCTATTACTTATTTGTTTTTCATTTAGTTTACGTAAAATAATAAAACTATAATATTTAGTCCAGTTAAAAGTTAGTTTCAGTAAGTTTTTTAGAATTTTAAAATTTATGTACAAAAAAAAGTTATTTCTAAAAAATAATTTCGGAAAGCTAAAATATACAAAAATGAAGAAGTATGCATCAAAGATCATGCATCAGTATGATATAAATATGCATCAAAGAAAAAAATTTGATAATTTCTTTAAGATTTCGACTGAAAGAGAAAAAAGAAGTCCCTAGGCAAACTAGAAATCAGGAGCCATCCTCGATTTTATAACAAATACATTTAGTATAAATTTCTGTTCTAGTAATTACTTTCCTGGAACGCTCAAAATGAAAATCCTCGCCTTAAGTTCCAATTGTTCATGCGATTTCCTGACAATTTTGAGGAATCTTAACTAAAATTAATAATTGTAACAATAGTTCATTTTGAAGAAGCAAACAAAAATTCATAGCCGATATTGACACCCAATTCTTAAAAAAAAGTTTAAAACATTGTTCAATTATATAAAATGTTATTGAAATAATTGAATATTCATTTAGTAGTAATTTATAGTTAGTTTTTCTTTTGCATCACATTTTTTTACAAAAAGTGATAAAAACAAAGATAAAAGAATTTTCACATTCTAATTGGTCAGTTAAATGTGAAAATTTACGGAACATGTACAGAAGCGGTTAAACCGTGCCAAACACAAATTATTATTTCGTTCAAGCATAAACGTTAGTAGAGAGGTTTAGCTCTTTCGCGTAATATCTCGCTCGCTCACGCACTTTTAATTTGTGATTCTGTGCAGTGCAGGTACTTCAAATAATCACGATTCGCCTTATTTATGTACGTGAACGAGCAAGAGGTTAAAGCTTTCTATTTTATAGCAAAATCAAACAATGTATTGAGCGCAAATAAATAAACAAAGCGAACATTCTTAGATCAAACAATCGGATTTTCACAGGACTCAACTTGAATGGTTCGAGAGCCTAACTTTCAGTATGCGAAATAATTAGAGCAGTGTAAGAGTAGACAATATTAAGAGTCAAGAGCCGCAATCTGGAAGGAAAAAAAATTGTCCCAACAATTTAGTCAGAGCCTTTTCATGTTTGCGATTTATAATTTTCAGTTATTAACAGGGCTGACGATTCTAAGGTTGCTCAGTAATCTTTTAATTCATTCCTTTTTTTGTGCGTCAGACATAGTTTAATGCATTTTTTGTCAGTATACTTGTCGTAGTAAATACGATTTTTGTCTCACTTTATTTACTTTTTATATTTAGTCAGGTATAATTGAAATGCATTTTCCTCACATTTTAATTTTCAAATTTCGTAGTTTACTTTTATTTTTTGTTAGTTATTTTTAATAACATTTTTTTCTTCGGATTTTCAATTTTTCTTATAATAATTTTTATTCCTTAGTCCTTGTTATTTTTCAAATATTTTTAAGCTAAATGGGACTTTTTGTTCATTTTTGTGATTAATTTTATAACACGTAACTCTGAATTCTAATTAATGAAATAATAAGTCTTCATAAAAACTATGTACTAAATTTTAAAAGTACAACAAATTTTAAAGATTTTTTTTTTTTTAATTGTAAATATTTTTTTAGATTTCATTTTTATCGGATTTTAGCTTTTACGTTGTTTATATTAATGATATTTTTTTCAATTGTTTTCTCTATATTTTGTTAGAATAATTTAAATTCTTTAAATATATTTCATTAAATTTATACTTGAATTTTTTTTAAATATTTTAAAAATATATAACATAATTTCCCAATATTATTAGGTTTTTCAAAAGATTTTTAAAATTTTAATTAGTCTTTTTCGCTATCCAATTTTGTTTCGAATAGCTATAATTCGAAAAAAAATATTACATTGTTCAGATTAAAAAAAATAACAGCCATATAACCTCAAATATGCAATAAAATTTTGGTTACAATTTTATAATTAATTAATGAAAATTTCTTCATTTGTTATAATTTTTTCAGCCCTTTTCCTTTACCATGAAGATTTAATTAATATGATAAAGTTTATTCTACTTCATTGAATTACTGCATATTTATATGTTTTAAATTGTATATTTTCTTTTTCTTTTAATATATTTACAATTTTTACCTTGGAATAAACCAGAAAAATCAGAAGATTTGTTAAAATTCAAAGTAATTTTAAAATAAGATTCAATTTGAGAAATCAATCTCTTTTACGTCCTTCATTTGCTGTAATTTTTTTATACCTTGTGCTTTATCATTAAAATTAAATTAATATGATAAAGTTCATTCTCCTTTTTTGTTTACTAAAAACTTATATTCATGATTAAATTAAAATCTAAGCCAGAATCAAAATGTAAATCACAAATTACTCTGGATTCAATATGTTTTTGAGAAGCGAAAAAGCATTTTATGTCATTATGATTAACCCTTACGTTAACCCTTATATACGTTTAAGAAAATACATAATTCCTTCTGAAGTTTGTAGTTTTTATAAAATTTATTTTATAAACAACTAAAAGTAAAACTCATTAAGTTTCTAATAGGTCGTGATAAATATACATACCACCAAAAATAGTAATAATAACATTAAAATTTAGATTAATTTTTATAATCTAAATGGGTCATTTTTTCTTATATCAATTACTATTCTTATATCACTTTCAATTCCAAAAATACTTTACTTTACCTTTACTAGAAATAAATGACCCATTAAAGGGTTAATTTGTATCTATAAAATGTCTTGCTCAGCATTAATAAATTTAAAGGAGTAAAATTACAAAATTAATTAATTACATTTTTTAAATTTTAGTGCTCTTTTTTAAAATTTATTTCCGATCGATAAATCATTTTTTGTTAACTAATTTGTTGGTGTGAATGTAATAGTCGTCATAAACAACGGAAATAATTATAAATATTTACAATTAGATAAATTACAATATTAAAATAATACAACTTATTTTAAAATACTAGATCGGACAAAGTTTCTGACTTAGCATTGGCTCGCCCCCCCAGTCAAAAAGAAGTTGGCACGCCACTGCTCGCAGAAAATGCCGTTCACTGGTTAAATTTAGTAGGAATAACACAACCTGTGACGTAGGCGATAGTATACCCAAATTGGGTATACTATCGCAAATTGGGTATACCATTTTTCACATGCAAAGAGAGAGAGAGAGCGTTTCTGCTGTATGTGATTGCTTTAAACAGGTTCAAGAGGGAGAATAATGCTTCAAAACTGCACATTGCTTGCACATGCTCGAATCGCATTGACGTACGTTTTCATTTACAAATCGCATTCAGTGAGAAGGCTCCATGAGAAAAGAGTTATAGGTGTACATCCGTTTCCTGTTTAGGAGAACGGAAACTCACTGTAGTTGTTTTAGTTCATTTACGTCGCACTAGAGCTGCACAATGGGCTATTGACGACTGTCTGGGAAACATCCCTGAGGATGATCCGAAGACATGCCATCAGAATTTTGATCCTCTGCAGAGGGGATAGCACCCTCCGCTTCAGTAGTCCGACGACCTACATGCAAAGGCGAGCAATTTACTGTAGAACAGTTTACAGAAGACCAATACAGCACACCCTTGGTCCCTACGCAGACTGATCCAGGTGGTCACCCACCCGTACACTGACCGCAGCCAGTGTCTTAACGATCAGTCCACTGCGGGACACTGAACTTACTCAACTATTGTTTGTGTGAATCGTATGCAGTAAACCTCAGGGATGTGATTGACAAGTTTCTCACTGCTTAATACCTTTCACTAACAAGCCTCTCATTTGCATGTAGTCCTGCAGTGGTGATCATGCAAACACATTCACCTGTAGAATACCAAAGTCAAGCTTCATTGGCTGCAGTTAATATGCGGATGAATGACCACTTTAATCAGCAGCGTAGGAAACGAGGGTTCTAACGTAAAGCACTCGACGTCATGCGCGGGCCGTAGGGCTACCACAGCGGAAAAACCATTCACTCCGCATCAGAGCAAAATTGAGATGGCATTTCAACCAATCAATTGTCAATCTCACTTCGTGTGAAGAAAAAAAACCCGAATAAAACCGAACCGTGTCGAACGAGAACCTGATTGAGTTGGTGGGTAAAATTATTACACTAGTCAAGTTCTCCTTCGCATATGCGTATTCGATTTCACATTAGAAAATTTTATCACGCAGCAAAAATGGCCCCTTAGAGCGACAATGTGAACGCTTTTTTGACTTATAAAAAAGTAAATTATTTACCAAATGATGAACTTTTATGAGGTAGGTACTTTATTTACGTCGCACTAGAGCTGAAACATGAGCTATTGGCGACGGTCAGGGAAACATCCCAGTGGATTTTCCGAAGACATGACATCGCAATTTTGATCCTCTGCAGATGGGATGGCTCCCCTGCCTTGGTAGCCTGCGCGAAGTCGAGAACTTTACAGTAGAAGTTTAAAGAGGACCAATACCGCGCACTCTCGCTCCCAACGCAGGCTGATTAAAATGGTCACCCACCGGCTTACTGACCGCAGCCAGTGATGCTTGACTTCGGTGTTTTAATGGTAACCGTGTCTTTACGATCAGTCCACTGCGAGGCAAAATTTTATTAAAAACTTAATGTATTTTAATTAAATTAATGTTAGCTCATTTTATTAAATTCATTGCATTTGAACAGTAAAGAAAGATCTGTTACACTGTCAGATTATGAAACAAAACACTTCGAGTATTTTAACTTTGAAAGTTTCTCACTAATTTTGAAACTGAGTAAAAACAATTCTTAAAAAATTGAAAATTTTAAATTAATACTTTTTTTAAAAAATCATACAAAAAAGAAAAAGAAAAAAGGATTTTTTTTAAATATCTCTTTTTATAAAAACAGGAAAAAAATTATGTATATATAATTATTATAAGAATTTTTTTTCGTTATCATACAAAAGTTCATTTAAAAACAAACAAAACATCGAACGAAAAAATAAATTGCTCATAGAATGAAAGAATAAAAATAAAACGATATTTTAATGAGTAATATAAATTTAAATTAAATATTTTAATTAGTGGAAATTTATAAGATTTAAACAAAAACTAATACGAAACGGTTATAGTACAATATGAGTACCAAGAATACTTGGGAACTAAACACTGGGGGTTCCGCTGACCACCTAACCGGAACATCTGCTCCTGCATCCCAGAGCCCAAGGTCAAGAAAACTGAGATGGGCACAGTAGGTCTTGGCCCTCTATGGGCTGTCGCGCCACTGAATTTAATAGTATAGTACAAAATAAGATTCAATATTTATTTGGTACAATCTTCTTCATACTTTATTTCAATATATTAAATTATTAGAGTTTGTATGCAGTAAACGTTTTATTTTTTCCCCTAAAAAAATCATCTAAGCAACAAAAAATTGAAAACATGGAATTGAATTGCATTTTACTCCAGTTCTCATGTAACAATAACATTACATTATTAAAATATCGGGAAATGCATGACACCAACTGCTGAAAAAAATAAATAAATAAGTTGGAATTACAATGAAGTGCGCCCAAAATCATTTTAGCAATGAAATCATGTGAAAAGGCACAGAAATATCTAATTAATATATATATATATATATATATATATATATATATATATATATATATATATATATATATATATATATATATATTGTTACGAATCCGCCACCTCCATCTGGCGGACAGAGCCAAAAACTCTTTTTTAGCTGTAACCGTAACGTTGAGTTTATTCTTTTAGTATTAATGTCTTCTTTCGAATACTTGGGGAGCAACCGCTCCGTTCTAAATGATTACTTCTACGCTTTAATTGTAAATTTGTAAATATCTTCATCATTAAAATTTTCCTATTATTCTTTAGTATTATTCTAGTAATTGTGTCTCAAGGTATCTATTAACAGGAAAATACGGTCAGATCCGAGGAAGAAGAAAGAACGATTTAAAGAAAGAGGTAAGCTTTTACCCATTTATTTTATTGGCTTTAAATCGTTAAAGAACTGTAACACGTTTTAACATAAATTGGCGCCCGAACAGGGACCTGACTGTTCTTGAAAATAGATAAATAAATTTGAGATTGAAAGGGAATAGGAATCGAAAGTGAAACTGTTTTACTGAAACGTTTGTTTACGAAAGAGATCGTCAGAATTAGAATACTTAAACAATGGCTGACGACATGATTGCACGACTTAAAAAGCGTAGAGGAATTGTAAGAACATCGGCGACTAATAAAATGAAAACCATCGAAACTGAACTCAAAAAAGAAACTGTTTCAGATTGTTTAGAAGAGTCGTTAGAATTGTTGACGGAATTAGCAACTGAATTAGAAACTTTGGACAGTGAACTACAAAAAATTCTGGATCCTAAAGAACTTGATGCGGACATTAATTCCGCCATGGATTATCGCGAAAGAATAATTACATGGAAATTTAGAGCGAAAAAGAAAATAAACTCATCATTATTGATTCCAAACGAAAGCGCAAAACAATCTACATCTCAAAACGAAACCACACCCGATTCAAGTTTAAAGAACACTTTAGAAAATATGTTTCAAGATAAAGTTCAAATAAATCTACCGAAATTATCAATCCAAAAATTCTATGGAGATATAAGCCAATGGCTTAGTTTTTGGAACTCGTTCGAATCAGCCATACACAACAATAATTCATCAGATAAAATTAGCAAATTCAATTATTTGAAATTTTATTTGTCGGGAACAGCGCTTCAGACTGTCGAAGGATTTGCTATAACGGCTGAAAATTATGATAATGCTATTAAAATGTTAGAAGATAGATTTGGACGCAAAGAAATTTTAATCGACACCCACATGAATAAAATTTTGAATATTTCCCCCTTAAAAAACTCCAGTGATGTGAAATCATTCCGAAAGCTTTTCGATGCGATTCAAACAGAAATTCGAAGCTTAGAATCACTAAATATTTTATCCGATACTTATAGCGCTATGCTGTCTCCCATGTTATTAAAAATGATCCCCCCTGATTTGGTTTTTGAATTTAATAAGGAGATTAAGAATTCCTCATATAATACAAAAGATATACTAGATTTTCTTTCTAAAATTTTGATTGCTAAAGAGCGTTCATCTTTGTCAGTCATTCGAAATGAAAATCAAAAAGAAAAGCCTACTATTTCTTTCACTCCGCGGTATAGAAATGAACATAAGAATCAAAAAATAATCACCGGCGCCGAACTGTTTTGTTCTTCGGAAGTAAAAAATCATAAATATTCATCGGATTGCGGTTTCTGTCGTAAATCTCACAGAAGTGATCTATGCCCGCTCGCTTTAAAATTGAGTTTAGACGAAAAGAAAAATATTTTATTTAAGAATGGCGCTTGCTTTAAATGTACTTCCCTTTCTCACATTAGCCGTCAATGCAGAAATAAAAATATTTTATGTAAACATTGCGGACGTGGTCATGTTTCGATTATGTGTTATAGTTTAAATAATAAGGAAAAAGAGAAATCTAAATATGAAACAAATGATAATATGTCTGAAAATAGTGTTTTAGCTAATAATTCTAGTTATAAAGAAATTCTTTTACAGACTTTAATTGTATGCATTAATGTTAATGATGTAGATTATTATGTTAGAGGGATTCTTGACACTGGGTCACAAAAAAGTTACGTCAGTAAATTTATTGCAGAATCTTTAAAATTGAAGTGTTTAGGTGAAGAATCTGTGAATCACGGCCTTTTCGGAGGAATAGTTAAACAAGAAACCCATAAAAGATATTGTGTAGAGTTAAGTAATATTGATAAGAGTTTTTCTTTAAATGTAGATGTAATGGATCAGGAGAAAATTTGTATACCATTACCGAAATTAAACGATGCTAATAGTGTTAGGGAATTGAAGAATTTTGGAATTTATATTAGTGATATTTTCATCAATGACAATGTTTGTTTGTGTGAAAAGGATCCGAAAGAATTACATTTTCTCTTGGGAGCGGATATAGCTAGCAAAATCTTGACCGGAGATATTAAACATCTCAGTAAAGGACTATTAGCAGTAAAAACAAAACTAGGGTGGACAATAATGGGCAAAATTGATAATAACGATAGGAAAATTGAAAATTCTTTGTCAAGTTTATCGTTGTCTTTGCATGTTTCCGATTCTAAATTAACAGACTTATGGCGCTTAGACACTTTAGGAATTTCTGCGCGAGAAGAAAATCAAACTAAGAGTTTATTAGAGGAAGAGACCAAAAAGCATTTTGCGAACACGATTAGAAAAGACAAAACTGGTAGATATGAAGTTTCGTTACCTTGGGTAGTAGATAGTTCCATTTTGCACAATAACCGTTTTATGGCCGAAAAATGTCTCGTTAAAACAGAAAATAAGCTAATTAGTACAAATCATAGGGACGAATATCAGAAAATTTTTGAATTTTGGGAATCTGAGAATATTATTGAGGTGGTAAATGACAATAAGATTTCGGGAACACATTACTTACCCCATTGACCCGTATTTAAAGAAAACAGTGAGACTACGAAAATCCGACCGGTTTTCAATGCGTCAGCGCACACAAGAGACAAACTATCACTTAATGATTGTTTGACTAAAGGACCTAACTTAATCGAAATTATACCCAGTATAGTGAACCGTTTTCGGAAATACCGAATAGGAATTTCGTCGGATATCGAGAAAGCATTCCTTCAGATTAATGTTAGAGAAAATGATCGCGATTTTTTGAGATTTTTGTGGTATGATAGTGAAAGAAATATTAGGGTTTATCGGCATAGGCGCGTTGTGTTCGGCCTTACATCAAGCCCCTACTTGTTAGCCGCTACACTAGAACATCACTTGAACAATGTGCCAGAACATTTCAATCAAACTGCGGATTTATTAAGATCATCTTTCTACATCGACAATTCCTTAACAAGTCTAAATGATGTGAACGAAGCTGAAAATTTCATATTAGAATCAAAATCAATTTTAGCATCCGCACATTTTAATTTGAGGTGTTGGAAGTCTAACGTACCAAATTCCATCACAGAACAAAACGAATCTGAGAAGATACCAGTGTTAGGCCTAATTTGGGATTTAGAAGAAGATAGTTTAATTTGCAAAGTAAACAAGAACTATGATTTAAATGAACCGGTAACCAAAAGAAAAGTTTTGTCCATAACTCAGAAAGTTTTTGATCCAATAGGATTTACAGCTCCTGTAACTTTAGTGCCAAAGCTAATTCTTCAGGAGACTTGGAACCAGAAAATTAAATGGGACGAAACTCTCCCCGAACTTTTGCATAAACGATTTAGAATTTGGCTAAAACAGTTAAACCTACTTTCTGAAACAAAAATACCCAGATGGCTAAATGTAGACTATGAAAATCAAGATAACGTTACAATCCATGTTTTTTCGGACGCGAGCAAACATGCCTATGCAACTTGTGTATACGTAAGAATTGAAACCACATTTGGTACAAAAGTCCAGTTAGTGAATGCTAGAAGTCGCGTAGCTCCCATAAAAGAAATGACTATACCACGTTTGGAACTACTATCGTGTTTAATTGGTGTTAGACTTGCTAAAACAGTACAAGAAGATTTAAGAAGGAAAAGTAACCCTATAACGTATTGGAGTGATTCAACGACAGCAATTGGTTGGATCAAAAGGGACCAAGCTTGGGAAACCTTTGTCCACAATCGAGTTCAAGAGATAAGATCGCTAACGAACATATCTGACTGGAGACACGTTCCTGGGAATTTAAATATTGCTGACCTCCCTTCTAGAGGATGTACTCCTGAACAATTGCAAAAATCGAAATGGTGGGAGGGACCTTCTTTCCTATATCTACCTTTTGAAGAATGGCCCCAGTCAGAAGAACAACCGGATGAAGAACTATTAAACAAAGAAAAGAGGAAAACTATACTTACACTGATTGATAACAAGAATGAGGGTTACGATTGGTACTATAAATATTTCTCGTCTTATAAGAAGATAGTTAGAATGATTGCCTGGATTTTCCGATTTTATCAAAACTCAAGAAAAATAGAAAGGAATTCCTCGGAAAACCTATCTGTGTCCGAAATTGAAAAAGCTGAAAAGGCAGTTTATCGTTTGATACAAAAAGACGCTTTTTCCAATAAAACTGATTCAAATTTTCGTACTCTCAGAACCATTGAAACGGAAGAAGGAATTTTAAGAGTGAAGACAAATATAGTTCAAAGGAAAGATAAAGAATGTTTTCTGTATCCTGTTCTTTTACCCTACAATCATCCAGTGGTACACCGTTTAATAATTGAAAAACACATCGAACATCAACATGCAGGAGTAACAACACTTATGTCACTTCTAAGAGAAAACTTTTGGATTTTAAAGTCAAGGAAGACAATACGTAACATCATAAGAAAGTGCATTACATGTCAAAGATTCGATAAGCGAAAACTAGAAGTATTACCAGGGATTCCACCAGAAGATAGAGTCCGAGACGCAGCGGTATTTGAAGTCGTCGGTATTGACTTGGCAGGACCACTGTTTCTTCGTGATGGCTCCAAGTCGTGGATTGTGTTATTTACCTGTGCTATATACCGTGCTTTACACCTGGAACTGATAACATCTCTGTCAACGGATGCCTTCATCCAATCCCTGAGGAGGTTTATTTCAAGAAGAGGCAGGCCATACATTATCTATTCTGACAATGGCACCAATTTCGTAGGAACGCAGAGAGCACTCATGAACATTGATTGGCAGACAGTACAAAATATGACAACTACTCAAAAGATACGTTGGAGATTTAACCCCCCATCCGCCGCATGGTGGGGTGGATGGTGGGAGAGACTAGTTAGAATGGTTAAACAAGTCTTGAGAAAAGTTCTGGGTCATGCTTCCCTGAACTATGAAGAACTTAACACAATACTATGTGAGTGCGAACAGATTTTAAATTCTAGACCAATTACATATGTGTCTGAAGATGCAGAAGATCCTTCCCCTTTGACACCTATGATGTTTCTCCATGAACTACCATCATCGGGAGTCCCAGATATTGATAAAATAGATGCTAAAGAACTTAGTCGTAGAGCCAAGTACAGACAACAACTTCGTAATGATTTGAGAAACAGGTTTCGCAGCGAATATCTAGGACAGTTGAGACTCTACTCTGATAAGAACAAAAGATTTGATAAAGTGAATGTTGGAGACTTAGTGCTTTTAGAGGAGGCCAACAAAAAGCGTATCCATTGGCCCTTAGCTAAAATTGTAGAGATTCTACCCGGAAAGGACAATGTGATTCGCCTTGCTAGAGTCAAAACAGAAAACAGTGTTTTCCTCCGTCCAGTGCAAAGACTCTACCCTCTAGAACTTCAACCTCTAGAATTTGTCCCTAGAATCATCGAAAGAAAGGACCCACCTGATTCAACAATTCCTGTGAGTGACCAGAATGATGGAGCAGCCATTCAAAAGTCTGATATCCAGAGTGGCGATCGAACCAGCTACCCTATCACTTTTCCAGTGACCAGAGTTGGACGAGCTATAAGACCACCACAACGTTTGAACTTGTTGAGCTCTTCAACTATTTCAGACCTCAAGGTGGGAGAGTGTTACGAATCCGCCACCTCCATCTGTCGGATAGAGCCAAAAACTCTTTTTTAGCTGTAACCGTAACGTTGAGTTTATTCTTTAAGTATTAATGTCTTCTTTCGAATACTTGGGGAGCAACCGCTCCGTTCTAAATGATTACTTCTACGCTTTAATTGTAAATATCTTCATCATTAAAATTTTCCTATTATTCTTTAGTATTATTCTAGTAATTGTGTCTCAAGGTATCTATTAACAGGAAAATACGGTCAGATCCGAGGAAGAAGAAAGAACGATTTAAAGAAAGAGGTAAGCTTTTACCCATTTATATTATTGGCTTTAAATCGTACGTTAAGCCATCGTACGTTCTAAAATGGTTTATTAACGGTAGGTTGTTATTGATAACAGTCCACATCCGCTCTCCACAAGGGAGGGGGTGGACAAGACTTCGGACAATTCTGGAACAACTTTTTCAGGATCTCAACATCATGGAAAGGACATGCGAAAACCATTGCTCTCGCATTTCATACAAACACAGATTTGAGTAAACAGGCACAGTCGCTGACATACTTGTATCCTTACGCATTAAGGAAAATCATTTACTGCTTCCTTATATGGAAGTGAAAGGGGGAGAGATTCTAAAAATAACTCAATCATATGTTTATCAGCCTTGAATTCCCAAAATAGAATCTCTCTACGCTTATTCTTTAACAAAGACATTTTATGAAAACGAAAGAGATTTAATTCTTTTATTAATACAAAAGTATTATAATTTTTGTATTATATATATATATATATATACAGTGCTGGATTACCCATTAGGCCATGGCCTGGGACCCCCTTAAAATGGATTTTTAGAAAAAAAAATTTAAAAAAAGAACAATGATTTTTTTTTAAAAATCCATTTTAAATATATATTAATAAAATACGATAATTTTTTTTACATATTTATTTATTACTTATTTTAGTTATTATTTATAAGTATAATTATAGTTTATGTATTATAAGATTTATCAATGTTTTTTAAGTTCAAATTTGTCAATAAGTTCAAATTGCGCGCAAAAAAATTGAAGGCAGTACTATAGCGAGCTGAGACTTGTTTAAACAAGAAGCAAAGAATTAAATGTTGTTGACATTATTGAGACGCTTTAAATTAAAAAATAAGTTATTTAGAGCCGCAACTAAAGTGTCTTATAATTGTTTTATAATTATTTAGTGCCCGTAATTCTATTTGATCAATAAATTTGCTTTTGAATTAGCTCTTATGCTTGTATTGTGGAGCAATATACTGAATAATTTTCAAGCTTCAAGTGAAGCTCTTCAATCAGAACAAATTAATCTGAATACATGCGCTTTCATGTATGAAGTATCAAAAGATATATAAATACTTTTATATTTGAATAAATAAAAAAAATATGCGAGAAAAATAATTAAGGGCCCCAAAAATTTTTTAATCCGGCACTGTATATAAATATATTGATTATTTAAAATCTGCATGTAGTAATAAAAGTATCGGAATTTTTAAAACCACGTTTGATTGCTTAGCAATAAGTGACAAAAAAAAAAAAAAAATTCGAAAACCGATAAAATCGGCACAAATAAAGTACGTCAAATAGTGATTATTTTGCGATTTGAAACTTTTTTGAAAATCGCTTGCAAAGGGGTAACATTAAAAGCTTAAAAAAATCATTTAGATTTACGAGAAAATAGGCACAGAGAAATTGCGTTCAATAGCCATAATTCAAATGCGTGATTCATAATAATATCGTATTAAAAATATCCAAGATTTTCAAAACTATGTGAAATACGATGTAAAGACAGCTGAAAAATAATCTGGGATTTACGAATTGAATGAGCGATTCAGTCGAAATATCGATTTAAATACATCGGGATTTTAAAAACAGCATGGAAATTTACAGCTGTAACAGCCAAAAGAAAGATCGAAGTGTCACTTGGATTAATGATGAAATCGATAAAAAATAAAGCTAGCCAAAAAATTATTTCATTTTATAATCGACGTCGAACAGACGATCCAATTCTAAGTTTACGACTTCTAAAGTTCAATTCTATAGGTTTGTAGCATCAAACTCAACACAGAAGACATGGGCTCTCCTGGATTAATCATTGGGGAAAACTAACTTTTGTGGTAGGCTTTTTGATGGAACTAATCTGCATTTGCGTTACATTTAGAGGGAAACCACAAAAACCCTGGTTAGCCTGAAAGCAAGGGCTTACTCGTGAGCCATCTACTGGGCGATGTTTCGATGCATTAATATTTTACATTTAGCACTGCGTAAATTCGCAATTAGTAAGTTGCGTTTTTTATTATTATTTATCAATATTTAATTTAGTAGATGTCTGCTAAAATAGCGGTTAAAAGCATTAAACGGATTGATTATAAAAAAAACTAACAGGATTTGCACACACACAATTAAAAAAAAAAAAAAAAAACTAAGATTCAACACTTTTTCTGTCAGATTCGGATTCATTATGTCAGCAAAACAATGAGTCAAGATGTAAAAAAGACGGGGGAAAGATAACGACCATCACCTCAGTATCACTGCACAGCGGAAAATGTTTTAAGCGCAAGTTTGCGGACATCGATGTCAACGATACATCGGGAAATATTGTACACATCTCGGTAAATCACAATTTCCGGTGCTTCGAAAAATTGCCAATCCAAACATCGAAACGGCGATGATTGCATAGAATACGAGGGGCATCCAGAAAGTAAGTTTCCCTAATTTATAAAGAAAAAGAACTCACACTTTCAGGAACATATTTATTGGCAACTAGTACAGCAATGTTTCAGCTATTTTCAACATAGCCACCACCAGAATTGAGACAATTGTCGTATCGTGGGATCAACTTTTGTATCCCTCTGTCGCCTGTGAATAGAACCAGCGTGTGGCAGACGTCTACCGTTACCGTGAAACACTGCGGGAATTGTGACGTGCCATTCAAAACAAGAGTTGTGAAATGCCTACTGCAGGTGTTGCGCTCCAAACGGCACTACGCACAGCAGCTGTTTTGAAGGAATTTGGCTATTTGATCATCCACCCTACAGTCCTGATATTCCTCCCAGCGATTTTCTCGTTTTCTTGCACCTCAAGAAATTCCTGTCATTCGGTGAGCGTTTTGGCAAGACGAAGAGCTGAAGATGTCTGTCACACGCTGGTTCCATTCACAGATGGCAGAGTTCTATGACAGTGGGATACAAAAGTTGATCCCACGATGTGACAAGTGTCTCAATTCTGGTTGTGGCTATGTTGAAAAATTGCTGTACTTGTTGCCAATAAATATGTTCCTGAAAGTGTGAAATCTTTTATTTTTTAATGAATTAGGGAAACTTACGTTCTAGATGAGCCTGGTAGATATTTTCCGATGCACCCATTTATCGCCCAGTCCTACCATCTACCACCAAGATATTTTAAATCAGCACTATGGTCGCTGCGAGCCACAACTAGGATTCGAACCTGGGTCACCTTATTGTGAGGTGAAAGCTCTATTACGAGCGTTTCATAATATTGTATTAAAAATATTGAGTTTTTATAAAAAACATACGGAATTCCGTAGCAATAACCGCTGAAAAAGCGATAGCGAAACAATATAGATTTACAAAAGAATCAGTGCTGATTGAGAGTGTCAAAAAGAATGTTATATGAATGTTTTTTGAATGGAAATATCTTTCGATAAACGGATCTTATAATTGTGAGCAAAAATTTTACTATAAACTTAAAAAAGCTTTCGGGATATGGTGATATACACAAAAAAAATTCAATTAACAGTATGAGGTCCTGTATTTTGGGGTTCAGGAATCTGAATCCATTGAAAAAAAGGTATGTTTATTCAAAGAAAACACTTTTTATATCTGATTTCAAAACTTGAAATATCATCTGCATTAATTAATTAGCAAATTTGAGGTCACGCCCTCAATCCATTTTTTTCCCTTCAGTATCAACAGTATAAAACTAAAAAATTTATAGTTGCTTCTACTTTGTGATAAGATCAACGTTTTGTTATTCTTTTCCCAACTTAATTTTTCTGTTTGATGATAAAGTTAAAAGGATTTAGCATAATTGTTTGTAATAAGTTTTAGCATCATTAGAAGATAACATGTTGAAGCTTCTAAAGAATAGAAAAATTTTTAACTTTTGTTAGGTAAAAAATAAAACATATCAAAATATTTCTGAAGTAATAATTTATATAGATGTAAATCCAATAATTTGAAAGCTAGTTATATTTTCTTAATGGATATATTATTGCCCAGTTTTTCAAAATTTTAACATTAAAAGTTCAACAATGAACAAAATTATAAATAAAAAAAGTTTTACATGAAATTTTGAATTTAATTGAAGTAGGTACTATTTAACATATTAAAATGACAAAAAAACTAGAAACCTTTCATTGAATTAATGAAAGTCATATGAACATCATAATAAATGTATGTCAACACATTAATGGAACATTAGTTATTGAAATTTTAAAGTTACTTAGGGGAATATGGTCTTGTAAGTTAATAACTATTCTTTTTTTATTTTTTATGCTTTAGTATAAAACTTCAAGTATTGAAATAATATAACAAACATATTGGAGTTAAAACAAAAATTAGCATGTTTAGGATCTGTGAATTAATAAAAGGAGACTTAAAATCAAAACATTTAATAAATTAACATTTGTGTCGAGTAAGTTAACAGAAAATTCCTGCTTTACAGACGTTGAATCGTAAAAAATGTCACATGTTTGACAGATCACATAGAAATGAATGTAATGTTTCTTCAATACAAATTTTAATTTACACCTAAGTAGGGAAATTTATACTTGTCAACCATGACACATGCTATAACATAAAACAAGCCAAAGTACAAATTCAACTTTGCTGTTTCTTTGGGCACTTTTTGCAGTGTCCGGTCCCTAAACATCCTTTCTAGACGAAATGCAGCTGGAAGAGTTATTAGGGGGAGGAAGAAGGAAAAACTATAGCGCAAACCAAGAAAAAAGAACAATAAATATGGCGTGAATAAAAGAAAAATGTATAGCACGTAGGAGCCAAAATAGCCAAAAAGGATAGCAAGTGTGACGACGCCAACTTTGTGATCGTTCTCCATGTCACGTGTGTTGTTACTGTGCAATATTGCCTCGGTGTTTAATGCCAGCGGCATAGCATAGAATAAAGTGTAGAAGTCCATGTAGCCGGTTTGCGCCATGAACGAAAACAGGACGCTCAGTGGGCCGAATGTTACGATAATCAAGACGTCACCCATAGCTATGTACTTCAAACCTATGCCACCAGTGTACAAGAAAGAACTTGATAAACCACCAAAATAAATTAGTGCCAGGTGCTCCATCTTGGCATGGGACAACCAAACAGTGCCGATGAAACCCACACACCCTAAAGTGTACAAAATGACTCCGAGGTGGACAATGTCATCTGGCGTCAGAATTTTGTCCACGAGAGTTCGATCATCGCAACTTCTCCGGCTGTCGATACCTTTCATGTAATCGAAATAGGTGTTCACCACATTACCAGCGGCATGAACAGTTACAGCAGTCAAGCAAGTGATTAGAAATATAGCAATATCAAATTGCTCAGTTGATTTGTAGGCAAGGGCAGCCCCAATAGCAACGGGGGTGAGTGATGCACTAAAAGACCATGGCCTCAGTGCGTGCACATAAGTAGAAAAAGTAGACTGCCTTGACGACCTTGAAGAGATGTCATTCGAGTGATTTGAGGCCTGGTCTTGAAACTGCAAGTTTGGTTGACATTGTACTGAAGACATAGTGAAATTTCCTATAAGAAAAAAGAACACATTTAAGAATGCTATAAATATACATCATTATAAATTGTAATACGAGAATAAATCATAATATATTATGTATAAATAAATTAATATATAAATTACGAAATGTTCAAATTCAATTTTTTTTTTTTTATCAGACCCTGTACCAGTAAGAAACCGAAAATATAGTTAAAACGATATTTTTAGCCCAAAAATTGTGCTTTGTGGCAGAATTTTTTGGGGCTAACTGCAACAAAACTCTCTAGCAATAATATTTTTCTGCAAGATACTTTTAATAATAATATACATGTTATTAATTAAATATAAAGTAACAGAAATGTTGTATTTACAAAAAAAAAAAAAAAAAACTAACTTATTTTTTCACATTTTGTAAATCACTAGCACATAAAAAAGTAATAATTAAAAATCGTAAAATCAGTGAAAGAAAAGAAAACCAAAATGTTTTTGTTTCTATTTTTCTCAAAAAAAAAAAAAAAAAAAATCACAAGCATTTCTTCCCCTCTGATACCTGAAAGAGGCATCTTTTTAATATAATTGTGGAGAAAAAAAATCTTTCCAACATTTCTGCAGAAATGAAATTTTTTGCTTCAATATTCTTTATTTTTCATTCTTCTCAAATAAGAATCGAAAAATTAAAAAAATTTCTTTCCCTTCCGATGCTTGAAAAAGGGATCTTTTAAATAAAATTTCTGAGAAAAAAAATTTCGATAACTTTCGCATATAAGAAAACCAAAATTTGTTACTTTCTAAAGGAAAATTCTTTCCGCAAGAACTCTAACGTTCTGCAACAATGCTGCAGTGATTCTGCCACGTGGAAATTGTGTCACTAAGCTTCTGCCAAGCATCGTTATTGGCCATAACCATTAACGAGAAAAAATCATGATGAAAACCTTTATAACCTGATCTTTCTCACTCCAGTCAAAATCAAGGGGAGAGCTTTTGTCTTTTCCTATATCTCTAACCCTTGATAATTCCACGCTAGAGCGTTCAAAATTAATGCACCAGAAAAGTTCAAATCAAATATATCTATCTCTTGTCGCCAGAATTTTTTATTTCTTATTTTATACACTAGATGCGGCACCAGACTATTTTTAATGTAATTGGACTGTGATGTTGGCCTTTGCATCTCATGCTTTGGAATTTATCATATACAGGAAAAAATTGTTAATATTTATTAACGTTATGCATAAGTTTAATAAAATTTGGTTTTAATGTTTAAATCGCATATTTTTTTAATTTTTGCTTACTTGAAAACCAACATTCAGTCTAGTAAGCCAACATTCAGTCTCAGTAACTCTTAATCGAAAGGTCAGTAATCTTAGTTATGTGTACGCATTGATTGTTCTGTGTAAAAAATAAAATATTAGTCATATACAGGTTTTGAGTCCTCTAAAATGCTATTATCTAATATCTGTGATATAAAAATGATTATTTAGGGAAACATTGAATTGCCAATTGGTGGAATGCTGTTGTATAAAAGATTAAGGCTGGCCTCTTTGTTCAAACCTAGTTGTAACTTTTTGTTGAGCAGAAAATTTTCAACAAAAGATTGGAAAAAAAAAAGCAAAAGAAAAGCCATGATATACGCATTCCCAATGAGGCAATTTGCTTTATATTTATGTTTTTCAAAATAAAAAGTGGTTCATTAAAAACCACATTGTTCATATAACTATCTACATTCTACATAATTTATAAAAGGAGCTATGAAGTAAAAATGTTGTTAAAATTTAAGTTATTAGGATTATTTTTTTTATGAAACTTAATTATTATAAACTAGCAGCTGCCTGCTGCTCCACCAGCTTACGGTTTTATTTTCTCTGCATGTAAGGTTTTATTTTTTAACAAAAAAGTATTTTTCCACGGTAAATTGTAGCCTAGCCTATGTCAACTCTTAGCTAACTAGACCTCCAATTTTATCTGAGCACAAGACAACGGAGATTTGTTGCTTAGTTTTTACGTGAAAACGAAATAAGCAGACCGACTCAGTTTTTGTATACAAACTTATTTCCGCAATTATAATATTAGTAGCAGAGTACGGTTTTTATAGTGCTCTATTTTATTCCATTTACATATTAATTTAATTAATTTAGTTTGAATTTAATCAATAAATGTATAAAATGTGTTTTTTTCTTCTTAAGTTTTTCACACTATACTTCACTACAGTTAGAAATTAAAATCTTTCACAGTGAGTAGCACTATACCAGCTGTCAAAAATACATTTGAAGTTAATGAATTTACAAAAAATCAAAATCAGGTAAGCAGGGGGTCTACCCAACCGAAAAACATGGCAAAGGGTCTATGAGACAAAAAAGTTCAAGAACCACTGGTTTAGGAGATACAAACTCCTTTACATTTTCAATAGTTAATATTGTGAAAAATAAGAGGATAGTTTTTATTCCACTGCCCTTGAAAGGGTTAAAGCAAAACAAAGTGTGCATTTTGCCTAAAGTTTTTTTTAAAGTTTCACCCTGTAAGAATGTTTTTCAAAAGCTCTATCCTCATATGAAATAATGATTTTTGCGAATAAAATATATTTCCATGTTGTAGTAATATCGTATTAAAAATCAATTTGAACTAATTGTAAACAAATAAAGAAGGGGAGAAATATATCACATTAATTAAATAATTCAATTAATGAACACATACTTAGTAGAAATGTTAATGGCAATTATGATAATTTTGTTGTAAACAGTGTTCTACGTGCGGAATATCTTTTATCAGTAAACTTAGTAATATAAATGCAGAAATGAAAATTATATATATATAAACATTGAGAGAAAAGAAATGAGTTTTTATCATACCACACAATGCAAAAATTCATTTTAAAATTAATTCTAACTATAAAAAAAACTGCAATGCTTACAGAATGAAAATATATATAAAGAAATAAAATACATGGGAATAATTCTGTATCCTGATCTGTTGCGCCAACTACAATCACCAAGGTGCCAAATAGATGCCAAGACTTGGCGATTATTCTACCACAGATCAGGATATGGAAATCTCCCCAAATACATATTTCAATGAATCCTAATATAAATTTAAATTAAATATTTTAATTGAAAAAAATTTATAGGCTTTATAATCAAACCAAAAATTAAAACAGCCTAGCTATAGTACCAAATAGTATTCAATATTAATTTGGTAATATACTTTAGATATTTCTATTTATTGAATTCTTAAAGGTTTTATAAATGTTAAATTGTAAAAGTTTTTTTTTCTAAAAAAAAAAAAAAAAACACATGAGCAACATAAAATTCAGAACAAAATTACAAAAAAAAAGAGCAGCTTAAAAACTTATATTTATCTCTACTTTTCTGATAAGGGAATGCATTAATATTTATTTTGCCTAGAACAACCAATGCACACACATGAGTAAATATACACATATAAAAGGATCAAACTAATAATATTTTTTTAATTTGATAAACATTATGATTCATTAACTTCAACCAATGACATCTAGATTATTCACTACAATGCTTCCTCCTTTCTAAGTTATAACACAGTAACATTAATAAATTAACTTCAATCAATCAACAGCTTGTTTATAAAAAGATAACTTGAAGCATTAGTTTTTTTAAGAAAGAATTTAATTAATTACTTGTGCTATAATTATTGTGAAAATAAAGATAAGTACATTCTTTACACTATAAAAATAACCTTCTGCAATGTCTATCACTGCACATGCATAAAACATTCTCATATGAAATGTATTTAAATACAGATACGATTACTTTTTAAGTACTTTTTGAAATTCATAATAATATATTTTAGGACATTTTATTGATAGGAAACTGAAGGAAAGAAAAATAATTCGAATATGTTAGCTATAATTTATCAAGAAAGCGATTTTAACACAAGGAAAATTTTTTAACAGGAAACTCACTTTATATTATTCGTTAAAAAGGGTTTATTGCAAGCTCAAAGATCTTAAAAGCTCAGTTATGTTAATAGGATACATTTTCTGATTACATATGTAATGAATACTGCAAATAAAATTAAATGCAATACATTAGCACATCCTCAGTTAAACTTTAATTAAGTTTTGTAAGAGCACTATAACTCAAGAGAATATTCCATCTAAAATAAATATAGTTAAGATTTACTGTTTACTCATTATTAGTAGAAATATTTTCTCATCTCAAATAGTAAATTTTTTTTTTCCACTACATTATTTACAATTGTGAAGGTGAGTTGTTATTTTTACACGAAGATTATTTCCGTTTATGAACGTTTTGACAATTTCAACTTAACGATCTTATTTTGTTCACAAACTACTAACATTCAGTCCAGAAAACTAGTTTATGAAATACTTTTTCAACCGTTTACATTGTTAAAAATTTTTTTAAATAATTTTACGATTGACCACTACCCGCTTTTTAATTTCAAAATAAAATATTTTTTTTAGATGTTTATGATGAAATCGGCAAATTATTTTTTCATGAAATTTCAGAAATATTTATTTTTGGGTAAAATATACATTTATTTAATAATTGAGAAAAAAAAACAGTTTGTAATATAAGGCTGGCAACAATATTCATATTGTTGTCAAATAAATGCTGAAGTTGATAGGGACAGGTTTCGATTTTCGTTATGGCTAATTCAAAAAATTACACCGATGTAGGTTTAAATAATGATAGAAACCTAAATATATCCAATAGTTCGCCAAGTAGTGATTTCGATCGTTTAGAAGACTGTAATGAGGCTGAGTTTCGTGGAGCTACTCTCTCATTATCTCGAGAAACTTCTCCACCAGAATCAGTAGCGGCTGCTGGTTTAGGTGACTCATCTCGATTCTAATCTTTGTTGCATTTTAGAAAAAATTATTTATCTAAAGCTGCTTAAAATTAATGTTTCAACTCTCATTTGATATTTTTATTACATTAAGAATTTTATGTGATGGTTTAGTTACTTATTGAAGTTTAGGTAGTTTGGTTGAAATATTTACTCAAAACCGGCGTAAGTTGACTACCTGGCCACCTCAGGCTGATGATTAACCTACTGATACTGTAGATGACTCATCTTGATCCTAATCTTAGTTTCATTTTAGAAAAACCATTTATACTAGTCTGCGTTAAATAAATGTCTCATTTTCTATTAGATATTTTTATTACATCAAGGATTTTATTCTGGTTTAGTTACTTATTGAAGCTTATCGTATAGTTTAAATATTTACTTAAAGTACTATCTACAGTTATTTTTGTAATTTGACCACTTGCAGTGCATTGCTTATGCTTTAGCGATCAACTTAGGCTGGTGATAGACTTACTGTCGCTTTAAGTGACACCAGGCTTAGTTTAACGTATCTGAATATGTTGTCAATTAATATTTAAACTTGCATTAGACGTTATAATTAGAGCAAGAATTTTTGCTTATAAGATGGTTTAGTTAATTACTGAAGCCTACTCTGGTTAAAATATTTACTCACAATATTATCTAGTGATACTTGTGTAAGAGTGCATTGCTTTTATTGAAATTTATACTGGTAATCAAATTATAAAGTGGTATGAGTCTTCATTCTTATTTCATATTAGTCTGACATATTACCAGATTACCTCAGAGAGGGAATATAATTTATCAATTAATCTTAACACTAAATTGATTATTTTTGAAAAACACATATGTAGGTATGTATATTGTAAAAGATACATACCAGTCATAATTTCTTAAAATTTTTTGTATGCATGAACATATGCTATTAGGGCATGATTATGCCAAGATGAAGAGTTTAAAATAACTTTCTGTAACAAACCTGAATTTCAGTTTAATTCTTTGTTCAGCAGACAAGTGGTCTGGTTACAAATGTTTTGTTTCCTTTTTAATTTATACGATAAATTGGGTTCTTGATGATGTTGGTCAACTGGACTGGTTTCACTGTGCATCTATAATAAAGGCATCAAGATGCTGTTTAAGTCCTAAATTGATACTTTAGTTTGACTGGAAAAATATATTATTAATTATATTGAAAAAACATTTTCTTTTATAGAAAAAAAGAAGTAGATGCTTGTTGCTTTGTGGAATTTCCAAAAACCAAAATAAGGCCAATTATTCATATTCAAAGTAAAATGAAATTTAAAAAAAAACTAAGTTAAAATAAAATACATAGAGAATTTTTTCTTATCATTAAGTTCTGGGTACATAAAGCAGAGTACAGATATGATTGTGCTTCGGAAAAATTCGGACCTCCGGATTTTTTGCTAACAGCGATCCTGAAGTTTCGGGAAATCTAAGGTCCAGAAGTTTCAAGAAATCCTCAATCACATTTGTGTATATATAAATATTCATTTAAATTATGCTACATATAATTTGTTTAGAATTTCATGTTTTGAAAATATCAATGATTTAAATTTATGAAGACATAAATTTTTTTAAATGCGTCATTAATGATTTTACTCAGGAAATTTTCAGGATTTTTGCTTTGGGCTCACAATAACGCCTGAGAGTAGTAAAGAAGATCTAATTTTGCCTTGTTTTCAAAAAATGCACTGTTTGATGAATATGAAAAAAAGAATAATCAGGAAAATACATTGTACTGTACAAAATTTACCTTTGAAAAAAAATCAGGACTAGCAAAAATAATGATAACAACAAAACTAAAAGAGTAAAAAAAATTGTGAACTTGCTAATTTAAAAGAAATAAATTTTTAGTGTTTATACCTGAAATGGTGAATCAAAATGGGGACACACTCAATATTCTTAAAATAATTTAATATCCTCCTTTTGTCACCAACATAATGCCAATTAAAATTTCTCGTTCGTAGCTTCATTAAAGCTATATAACCGTATTATAATTAACATTGTCACCTGATTTTTCCGTGGTAAATCATAATGTGGACACACTTAAAATTCTTAAATGCGTCAATTTTATTTTAAATAACAATTTTTTTTCCAGAATTATTTTAATTTTGAAATTTTTAAGATTATAAATTTTTTTTTTTTAGTTAAATAGTTAAAAGTGGTATTTTAAAAATTAAATTTAAATGTGAGCCAACATTTGATAAATACTGGCTATAAAATATCGGTGGAATCTGACCATTCAATATAGGGAATATATTGTTTGGATAGGGATTAAAAAATGTAGTCTGAATTGGATAATTCTATATAGGGCTAATATTGGTTGAAAAGTAGCTATAAAATAGCAGGTGAACCGGACAAATCTATATAGGAACAATATTGGAAGAATAAACACTATAAAATATTAAATGAATATAAGGTGAAAATAATGGTCCAAAGCCTTAACCCCTTCCTTCTCGCTCCCGTGATATTCTTGGGCCGTAGTGTTTAGGAGTAAAGCGCTGATAAGAATAAAACAAATTCATTTCTTTTGTCTGGAAAGAATTTTATTTCTCATTTTATACATCAGATGGCAGTACCAAGATATTTTTAGGGTAATTCTAGATAGTTAGTTTATTTTAAACTATCAAATACATGTATAATATATGTGCATAAAAAATAGGCACTTTTATGACCCTTTTCTTGAAAATTGACCAATTGTTATGGGGTTAATGAGCCAAGATTCAAGTTCCAAGTTGTTTTGCTGTTAGGGTTTCCATGATTTGAGTGTTTTTACCTTCAGTTTTGTTTTTTCTGTTTACAGCTAGTAAATTTAATTTTCAAATTAAATAGTAAATATCACAAATGATATTTGTTGATAGATCGATAATAATATAGAATGGTATGTTTTTGAGCTGAGGCATAAAAATAAGTAGTAACCGGAAAGTTTTATAACAAAGTTTTACTGTTAGTGCCTCCAGAGTTTGACTTTGTACGGTTAACCATTTCTTATAGCGTCCTAGAAAAAAAAAATCAGCTTTCAACCGTTAATGTTTCAACATTGAAACAAATAATAATAATAATAAATACTTTGTCAGATGATCTTAATGGAAATGTTGGTGCTGAAGCTTCTGGAGATGATAAGCGACGTCCTTCTTCAACACGACTGGCCCGTTCCACCAATGTTCAAGATTTCTTTGCTGTTAGAGTAAGCTTATTCATTGCTTGTTTTATTATTAAAAAATTACTTATTTATATTTAACATTTTTTTTAGTTAACATTGCTGGCTATACGGCTTGTGCAATATTTTTATTTATTTGTTTATGCTCTTTTTATGTTCTATACAGGGTTGCCACTCTACAGGGAAAATTCAGGAAATCTCTAAAATTAACAGGGAAGTTTGTTTTTTGTTTTCGTCTTTTAAAAAATGGTGAGCACGCAAAGGGCAATCCATGGGATATTTAATAGAGATATTTTAGCTGTACTAAACTATTTCATTTACTTTAGCATTATTTAAATTTGTTCAACTGTTCCTTTTTTACTCTAAGTTTTTCCATCAATTAAAACTAGTATAGTTAGCCCAATATAGCTCATACAAGAGCACAGTAATTCTTTCCTGTGTCTAATACGTTCAGGGAATTTTTTTCTTTCCAAATTTAACTCACAACCCTGATATAGTTCAGCAAATTTCTAATTCATTACATGAAAATTACTAATTCATTATATGTGTTGATTAAAATTTTAATACCTGATAATTATGTTAATTCTATGCTTATTTTCATAATTTTTTTTCTTCCTCTTTTTAATGTGATGAGTACATAAATAGTCTTTATTCTTATTATGCTCGCAAATTCAATTAAAACGCATAAGTTTAGAAATGAAATTTAAAATGTCCATAACAACTTAACATTTTGTTTTTGAACAGCAAGTTTTTGTTTATTTGATATAGTGAGACCTGTGATGGGGGGCGGGTGTAAAGTATATGGTCAAGTGTGACACTTTGTGAGGAAGTAGTAAAATATACTGGGGAAAAAAGTGTGATGTCATTTAGGGATATGGCTTATAATTGCATTAGTTTTCTTCCTTTGCCTTTCCATTAAACAGAGTGCATAGGGTTTTTAAAAATTACTAAAGGTGCTTATTTGCAATTTTCGTTTTTTAAAAGCCTTTAAAGGTGCTTTTTTCAATGTTTTTTTTTTAAAAAAAGTTCTTAGAATTCCCTTTTCCAAAATGGGATATGTTTTTCATCATGTCAGTTTTTGCCACGAACTATGTAAAAATTGTTGTTTAGACAATATTCTATTTAATGTTTTCACAATTAATTCCACAATAGAATAATTAGGATATCCGCACTAATGAAAAAATTTTCTTCCTTGAGATTTTCGCATCATGATCTGTGGCAGAATAATTGCCAAGTCTTTACAACTTCCTGGCTGCAGCCCGCAAACATCACAGAAAAGAACCAATTCTAAAGGTATAATCCCTAGCCAGGCCCGAGCAAACATCTACATGTTTTTTTTTTTAAATTGCAAATTTAAAATCTATTTGGCTCCTTGGTTAGCGCGGCAGATCATTATATGGAAATATTCCCTAATATATATGTATTTTTAAAATAAGGAGTTCGAGAATGAATATTTTTTGAGTGCTTGAAAAGTGCTTAAGCTTTACGTGTAGCTTAAGTATGTTTGCTTATTTTTTGTTCAAAAATTTGGCTACCAACCCTGTTAAGTATTCTTCACTTTAATTTTAGAAGAAAAAATGAAGACTTTTTACTTTAATTTTTTAAATGCTTTAGAACGATTTTAATTTCTGTTTTCAGTAATGCAACTTTGATGAAGGAGATAGTGAGGAAAGAGCTTTTATGGACAGCCTTCATCCATTGACAGATACCCAAAAAATTTAATAGAGTTAACATGTCTTATATACCAGTGAATTGATGTTTAATAATCATAGTGGTAGTTTCGCCACAAGTTTATAATTAAATTATATTTGAATTCAGGAAGGGGCTCTCCAGAAGGCTGCCGAGCAGTGTCGCCCAGTACTCCTGGATCACATGGATGGTGATTTGAGAGGCATTTGGTTACTCACAGAGTGAGTTGATATTTTAATTTCAATTAAACACATTCATTTGGACCATGCTATTTTATTATAGAATAAAATGAATATATTCATAGAAGACCTATATAATTCAATTTTTTAAATTGTAATTGAATTCTCATGAACCACATTAGCAGTTAATAAATTTCTAAAACAAAGCAAGAGCTATTAACCTCTTACATCAGTTATTTAATTGTTCAGTTTACAATTTCAAAAGCTAAGATAACCAAAACTGATAAATTTGTTTGTTATTAATTTTATTCCTAATACTCTAAAAAAAAATTATTCTGTGAAAAATAAATATTTCAAGAGCATATTTTTGAATTCGGGGGAAATGAAAAAATTTTCCATACATCTGAAGAAAAGTTCAAAACCCGGGAAAGAAAATTAAGATTTTCAAGCGTTTCCTTCTCTTTCTTAGAGAGTTTTAAAAAGTCATAATTTTAGAAAAAAATAAAATATGTGTGTTTGGTTGCTTGTGGTAGTAAATGCTTTTAAAGGAATAATTTTGTATTGATTTTCATTAACTTTTTATTTATTATTTTCATGCTTGTAAGACTTTATTAACCTTAGCATTGTGAAGTCTTAATCCAATTGTTGCACCAACTGTAAAATAATATGTTCCGTGCACCATTCTTATTAACATTTCTTTAACTGTGTTACTAGAGAACTTTTCCCCCACAGAAATTGAGTGTAAGCCTTGTTTAACCCTAGCAGGGCAAAGATTTTCTTTTAATGTGTATGGTAGAATGGTCCCTATGTTTTTATTAAAATATTATCGGTACTAATACAGGGTTTCCACTCCACAGGAAAAACTTGGAAAATCAAGGATTTTAAAAATCACCTAAAATAACAGGGAATTTTTAGTTTTTCTTTAGAAACTGGGAAAATATAGAGAATTTTATTTTTTATTTTCATGTTTTAAAAAATAGCAACCACTCAAAGTGCTATCTATGGGACATTTAAGGATGATATTTTAGCTGTATTAAACTAGTTCATTTACTGTAGCATTATTTGTTATAAGTGTGTTTAGCTGTTCCTTTTTTCTCTAAGTTTTTCCAGCAATTATAACTAGTATAGATAACCCAATACAGTTCATACAAGAATTTAGTGATTGAGTTTTTCCTTCCAGATTTGAATGTCAAACCTGTGATACTTTTCTGCTGTATTATGTTGAGAATGTTGTAATGAAACAATGTGTTTGATCTAAAACAATTCAATTGAGCATAAACTAAAGAAAAGTTCTGTAAACAAACATGAAACTGTCCTTCTCAGAATCAAATGTCATCTATTATGGATCCCATTTTAATCTTCTATTAAGATTTTTTCTCTCAAAAAAACTTTTTTTTTAGTGTTTATTTTCTTTATATGTGTTTGTATCTAAATTTTTCCCCATTATGCAGAGAAATATCACTGTACATAAGAAATAGATAATAGATAAATAAGAAAGTAGAATAGTCATATAATAAAAAAATTAAGACTAATTGCAAAGTTGGGTCCTTTATCCCCGCATAAGAATAAAGGTCTATGTTTTGAAATATTTTTGGGGATGTAATGAGATTTCTTAAAATAATAAAGATTAAGAAAAAAAATTTGAAGTCGTAATCAAAATTAATTCTTAAGAACGGTGAAATTCATAAATGATCCCACTTCAATTTTCTATTCTTAATTTTTATATAAGGAATAATAAGTTGGTTAATACAAAATAGTTATAGTCTCAAAATTCCTCATATTTTACAAGGATAATACAATTTATTTACTTTACTTATTTAATCTCGCGAAATAATTTAATTATTTTTGGAAGAATTAAAAAAAAGTAAAATATTTTATCAAAATTTATAAATATTATTTATTAAGAGGAAAATAATTAATCTCTTATCTTTATGTTTTACTACTTTTTATTTATTTATTATTATTTTCTTCCGCATCTAAATTGTGAATTGTTACAGGATTGATCATTGGGACACGGAAAAAGAAAGACTCTTGTTCCTGACAGAGAAAAGCCTGATATCCTTAAAATATGATTTCATCACTCTGAAGCTTTTAGAATATCAGCGATATGATCTTAAGAAATTCACCCAAATAGTCATAGGAGAACTGAAATATCCTGAAAAGTCATTAATGCCGTAAGTCACTCGTCTATTTTGTAAATATTTAATTTATTTATTATTACTTTTATAACTTTAACGTAAGTGTCTTTTATCTCTGCTTAAATTTTTTTTATTTGTCAAATATTTTTATCCAGTTTATGATTGCACTACCTTTTTAAACTTGTAAAATTTGATGCCCATGGGCAGTTTTAAGACATTAATTTCATTTCCATTTCCAAAATGTTTTTGTATGATCTGAAGGAGTTTTAATTTTTTGCCAGCTAACTAAATTATCAGGAAATAAATAAACTTAAAATGTTTTGTTCGGTATTACATTTAGTTCATTTTTCAGTTGTTATTAATATATGAACTTGTGACTATTATATTCGTAGATTTGTTATATTTTTACAACTTTATTGAAAGAAATGGTAATAAATACTTATAAAATATGATAACTTTTTAGCAAAATATTTGTTATTTTGTATTTGATTTAAATCAACTTTTGCTTTATTTTATGACCAGAATTATTTTTTGATCTGCAATTTAGAAAATTAAAATTAAAGATAAGTTTAAAAATTCAATATAGATTTTTAGCTCTAATAGAAGCAATTGAAACCTTACATAATAATTTTCACCCTTACTTTTATTAAAAATCTAAATAAAAACTAGTATGTATTTGATACTTAAAGTAGCAGGTATTATTAACTGACTCTTAGTTATATCAGTATCAGTTTGTGACTGATGCCAAAAAAATTGGTATTACCTATCTCTAGTGTAGCTAAACACTCTTTTTTATCTATTTTCAAAGAAGATTTACTGCCAAACCTCTATATTTAGAATTCAAAAAGAAGGGGGGCAAAAAATTGAAATAGTAATAGTACAAAATATTTATGAAAGTAATAAGTGTGTTAAAGATTTAAAATTAAAATGGCATATCTGAATTCAAAGCAAGAGAAAGTAATAGAGTGAATTATTTATTATTAAGTTATTATGAATGATTTTACTTAGTTTAGCTTAAATTTTTATAATCAATAATGTTTACTGCATGTTTATCTGAATTCAACATTAAAATGTTATTAACATTGCTTTAAGTGTTTCATTGTAATTTAAATAAAATGGTAAGAACCGGGAAACCACCGCATCTACACACACACATATATTTTATGTTTCATATGCTTGTATATCATATTCTTCATAATGAATTAATGATTTAAGCAAGTTCATTAAAAAAAAATTTGGTTACATAAAATGATGCAACTAAGCAATAGTCAAACTAATCAAGAAAAGTTTTTACAAACTTAAATTCAACAGACTATTTTTTTAAAAAAATGTTAAAGAAAATTTTGGTTAAAGGTATACATGACTTGAATACAACAACTTATAATTAACTTATAATACTATATACAACTTATAATAAACTTGTATTAATAAGAAGCAGGGTTTGTGTGTGTTGATTTAAATCAGCTTGATTTAAATTGTGATTTAAGTCATAATTTAAATCAAATGATTTTTTTTTTTAAAAATATCCTTGATTTGAATCAACTGATTTTTGTTATATATATGATTTAAAAAGTTAAAAAACAGTGTTTTAAATTATTTATACTTGTATTATTTTATTTTCTTAGTTTTAAAATTTATTTTAATTGCTGCATAATCAGTTTTAGTCAACAGAATTACTTTCTTTCTTTGTGCGTGTTAAATTCCAACACATTTGAAATTACATTTTTAAAAATCTTTTGATTGTTGAGACTGAAAGTACAAATCAAAGTAAACATTTAATGCTGTCTCAATATTGAATTGCATAGCTGTAGAAAGTAATTAATAAACATGAATTTTTTTCACAAAAAAATGCAAATATCATTTATTAAAATTTTTGATTGAAAAAGCATGGAATTAAAATCTACATTATATTTTATTGGTGGAAAATGCATATTTCTAAAGCTTGAGGTTATATTAAAAAGAAATTACCCTAATATGCCAAAAATAGAAGAAAAAAAATTCTGATGAATTCAGATATTTTTTTCCTGATATAGTGTCATTCTTCTCCTGATATAGTGTCATACTATGAAATTAAATAGCTCAGAATTAGAATTGTGCTGTCTCTTTTATCAATAAGTATTTTTTTCTCATAATATGTTTACAGTATCTTTGACATTATCATATTTTCTATAAAGAAATTTTGTGAAAAAAATTCAAATGAGTACATAGATTTTTTAATATTTTTTATAGCTTAACTTATCTATTTTGATATAGAATTAAAAATGAATATTTTAATATAAAAATATATAGATTAAATATGTATTTATTTTCTGATAAATGACTAAACAAAATCTGTTACATTTATTGTTTTGTTACATTTGTCATTTTAAAAATTAAGAGAAAAAAAAATCAGAATTTTAAATGAAAATTATGGATTGCTAATTGAAACTTTGTTTTAATAGTTAAAGTATTCTTTAAATTTTCATTAAATCATCTAGTCTTTAAAATTTCAATTATGCATTTGTTTTAAAATGATTGCTATGCATTCAAAGCTATATATTATAATAAAAAAATTTGTTGTGAGAGCTTCTAAAATATTGTCATAATATAGTTTTAATATTAGTTTAATTTTGATTAAACATTTATAAAGTTTTTTGAATCATAATTCAAAGTTCTTACAATGTATTTGAATAAAAATCAAAAGATTCTATTTAAATAGAAAAAGATCAGATTTAAATCAAAGATATCTGATTTTTTAAAAAAAAAAATTCACGTAAATTCAGGGGCTGTGTGTTGTTCAGAAACAGTGTGTATCCTCAATGTGTTTTTAAACAAATTGTTGAGACTTAGTGTTAATGTGCTTTATGTGTTAATCTCCTTTGTGCTGCCTCTTCTTTCCTCTGAAGGAAGATAAATGGAGCGATGGACTTTTTAAAGCAAAGAATTATACCCAAGTTAAGAGTGGGCCGCAATTTCAGACAACCTGCTGAGCAAAACCCTGCCAAGATGACGGTCGTTGCCAGCAGACCCAGATCGGCAGTGTAGGTTTTGCTTTCAGCTTCCCTCTTTCTTCCTTTTCTTTTCTGTGTGTTTCTTTCTTTTCTTTATTTCACTGAGTTTATAGTTTTGGCTTTAAAAAAATTATTTTCTTATTTACTATGCATTGCAGTTATTTATACTTGTTGCAGTTTTGCATAAAAAGTTGTGCAAAAAAGTTTTTAAAGTTTTGCATAAAAAGAGTGAACGATGATCTAGAATAGCAGTTTCAGAGGTCTTTCTAGGTTTTTTTTAAGAGGTACCTTTTTTTTGAAAATTTAGACATAATTTGTGAAAATTAAAAATTATCTTAAAAGATCAACACAAAAATGGGGTAAAGTAGGAAAATATTTTCAAAAATTGTCACTACAAATAATAATTTACATTTCCTAAACATCTGAACACATTTTCCTAAACATCTGAACATTTAACTGTAATATTACCCAATTAATTTAGAATTTTATCCAAATCCAATAATTGTATCCAAGTTCAATAATTGATTTAAATTCCGGTATTGGGATATAAGTTATAAGGTTGTGGGAAATCAAATTCCATATGTATATTAAATTTATAAGAACTTCACTAAAACTTATTTTGTTAATTTGATTAAATTTCATTCTTAATTTATTATAGTTTTTTTTAAAAAAGTTATTTCATTTATTGTTAAAATCAAGTTTAAAATGAAAAGATAAACTTCATTTTTAATAGCTATTGATTATTTATGTATTTTACCCATTACTCTATTTTTTTTACTTTTTTTTGTACTATGCATGCAAAATTTCTACTAAAGAGTGAATTTAATTAGTCAATACTAATGCATATTAAATGCTCATACATTCATTGTTGCATGCATGTGTGTGTTTTTAAATGATAGTGGCTAAAAGATAAGCTCATTAATTATGAGATTCATTAAAAATAAAAATTTTTTGTTTACTACAGGCGTTATAAATTAATATTGCCACAAAAATTAATTTAAAAAATAACTTTTTAACTGTAGTTAAGCCAATTTTTATTCTTGATCCAATGTTATTGTTGCCTTCTGCCTTTTAAATTATTTTCGTATAAAGGATTAGAACATCATTTTGTATTTTTATGAAATATATTTAATTTATTAAAAAATGACTGGGAAAAAACTATTTTAGAAATTCAGGTGATTAAACACTGGATGTTTTTTTTTCTCAAATATTTTTTGTTTGATGTGCATTAAAAAATATTTGTAGCACAATCTAAAGCATTTTAAACATAAAATTTAACAAAATACTCCCATTTTTACAGGTCATTTAAAACAAAGCAGTTTTCAAACCTTGTTGAACAAACAGTATCTGATTTGTTAACGAGTAGAATAAATTGTGCTTTTTAGTTGAAGCATTGTTATTATGACAAAAAAAGCAACATTTACCGTACATGATACCTTGTATTTCAAAAAGTAAAATTATATTTTACTCTGACAATATAGATTAATTTTTAAAAACATAATGACTCAATGTTTCATATGTTATGCGAAAAGAAAAATTTTACATTTTGGCTGATTTTACAAATAATTGAAACTTTTAAAATTCTGAATGGATGAAAATTTTTTAAAAATATTTAATTTTAATTAAATGTGAATAAAAAGAATCAAAACAATATTCTTTTCCCAAAATCATTCGTTTAATTGAATGAAATTTAATTTAATAATTTACAAAAAAAAAAGGACGAACAAAACGAACTTTAAAAAAAAGAGTAATTTTCTCTACTTAAGTCAACAAAAGAATGATAAAATATACTGTTTTAATTTCAGGATGACATTATTTAGAATAGAAAGAAGAAGTATTAATTATTAACAGAGCACTGAACTACTCATAGTTTGAAATCAGTAAATTGAACATTCTTATATTATTGTAGCATTAAAAATAACCTGTATAACTTATTATAATATTCACACACTATAACGTTTAGTTTCAATTAATAATTGAGCTTAAAGCTTCTTTTATCAAATAATTTTAAAATCTTGTTCTATAATCTTGAAACAAAAACACTGTGAATGTGCTGCATGATATTTGAATTCAAAACAGTTTTGATATGCAATCCCTTATACTCAAGTTCCTATTTATATAAAATCCTTCATCTGAATAAGTCGACAAGAAAGGTTCCTGCTGTGTAGATATGCTAGAGTTCAAAAAGTCTAAGAAGGTGAGCTTTTTTTTCAATGAAAGTTGAATACCAGTTGCTTACAATCTCTATTAGTTCATACCTGAACTCTAAGTATGTTGCTTTCCCTATAGTAGTTTTTCTAGTATCATTATCATCATAGTTAGTCAGACAGCCCAATGTGGGCCACTGCCTTCTTCTGAAGATTTCTCCAAAATGACATCCGATATATTTTTGATCTTCAATTTTTTCATAAATTGGAAGAAAATCAGCCCATTGCTACTGAGGCCTTCTCTGCTTTTTTGTTCACTGGGTCTAAAAAGCAATATCTTTTTTATTGTATTGTCATCACTCATTCGAATCGCATAGGCCATTTAATTCATTCTATTTATTTTTATGTATGTCAGGTTGTTTAAAAATCTTGTACAGCTCAAAGTTAAATCTTCTCTCCAGTTTTTTTAGTGTTGGTTAATTAGGCATTAAGGAAGCTATTCTATTTCTCTTTAGTTTAGTTTAGGGTTGGGTAAATTGCCTTAGAAATAACAAGAATTGGTTTAGTTGGAAAGATTATTCATTTTGAAACTAGATAATTTTACTAAAAAAAATATATATGCTCTTTCTAAAAAAAAATCATAGTAATGTAATGAAGTTTTAGCCACTATACGTTCTAATTATTATTTTAAAAAGTTGTGAAATATTAATTTCTAACCAAAAATCATTTTCAACGAGTTGTGTGTTTATTTCTAGTGCCAGAAACGAACTCGGCGTCCAGTGTTCCTGGGGTAGTCTGGAACAGATCCCCGCCTTGAAACGCTGGAACCCCTGGAGCCGGGAAATTCCATGGGCCACTTACACTTCGCACCCTCTTTTCAAAATGGATACAGCCGAGAAGACGAATTACAACATAGAAGATTTTTCCAAAACTCTGGTCAACACTCTTTCAGAGGGTAGTAATTCTGCTACCCCATTGGCATCACCCTCCACCCCTCTTTGCAAAGTTCTCTATCAGCCAATCATCATTGAGAGCTATGCAGGTCTGGCCGCCGCACTTCACAATGCTAATGAATTGGGGTTTTTTAAATCCCGTGGTAAAGTCAGCTTCTAAATGTAAGACCCGAGCTTAAAACAGAAGTGACAGTGGATGAATACCATTTGCTGAAATTCATTGAGTATTGTTGCATGCATGTGTCGTAGTCTAATTAAATAATGGGATCTCTTTGCAAGCCTGTATAGAGCAAAATTAAGAAATTCTGCTTTGGGCCAGTTGTTGCATTTTTAACAGCAACCACTTTTCAAAAATCACAAAACAGTATACTCTCGAGCTTTGATATCTCGAAAACCTTGTTAAATCTAAAAGTAATTTTCCCCTTGCTTAGCGTTTTTAAAAAGTGCTTAAAGGTGCTTTTTTTATCGGGTGTTTTTTAAAGGTGCTTAATTTTCTAATATGAGGTATTTTTTCTTTACCATGCCAATTTTTATCACGTATTATGCAGAAGCCTGCAGTTTCACATTGTTCTATTCATAGTTTTACAATTCATTCAACCACAACCTATTTTGGTGTACCGTAAGTCCGTAGCGTAATGAAAGGGCCAATCATTTTACATGTTTGGTGAAATACTTGCGAGTCCGCATGAGCGTCTACTGAGCTAGATTCAGTGAGATTATTGCATTTTCATGTGCAACTCTGCTGCATTTTGAAACATATTTTCAATTTTAGGCTTCATTTTCCACCCTCTGATATTGAATCGAAAAATCTCTTGATCATTTTATAATGGCTAATATAATCAAGAAAAGAGTTCTTTGTCAGAAACTAGTTATTTTATCATGATTATGTAAAGTCTTTGAAAATTATTTTGCATATTGTTAATGTACATAGTACTCAGAAATATTTTTGAGTGCTTAAAAGGTGCTTATATTTTGTTAAAAGATTTGGCTATGCACCCTGCCTTGGTGATATATAACCACCTAATGTTTAATTGAATTCCTGTGTTGAAGACTTTCTTCACAAAACCTTGTTATGCAGAATTTTTTTCAAAAAAAAAAAAAAAATTAATAAATAAAGTAAATTATAATAAATAAATTCTTTTCAGAAAATTCACAATTTAAGTTTATTATAAACCGATTTTTTTTCTATTTAATGTATAATTATTTTTGTCTTACTTTTAAAATACAATGATCATTGTTGTATTTAGACTTATAGTCAACTATCATTACATACATATTTAGTAGTAATTATTCTTATGTTTCATGACTCTACTTTTTAGAGTATTTTAGTATATATTTTTCTACTTTTTAGAGCATGTTTGATTCTGAACCTGTTATCCCGAAAACTTGCTATCTCAAAATTGTTTTAGCGTTCCTTCAGCTTTGAGAGTATACTGTAGATTAAAAAAACTTTTGATAATGTAAGGCTAAACTTTGAAGCATTTCTCAAAGCATGTTAAACGTAACATTTTAAGAAACCAGTGTGAAATAATATAATTTTCATACCATTATAAAATATTCATAATAAATAGTTATAATAAAATGCACACGGGGCATTTTCGAAAAAAAAGTGATGATTGACAGACAATTATTTTTTATCACCATTTGCTATATTTAGTCTTTTTGAGGCCATTAGTGTTTGCAGTAAACCAATCTAATATAGAAAGGCTTTTTTTCCCTAACAATTAGCCTACCATTTTTTAGATTCATTGCAGTGAGCTCGCATACCTTTGGAGTAATTAGGAAATTCCTAATTCATTGATAAATTAACCTGATTTATTTCAGGCTGTTTGTAATAAACCCAAAGTAGTAATGGTTATTGTAAATGGCTTTCATAAGGGTTTATTACAATAAGCTTAAGCAAATTCAGTTTAATTGAGTATTGCCCATTTCTAATTAGCCTAAAAGAATATAAACTGATTATGATTAAACTTAATAAATTTCAGGCAGATTGGGAATTATTAAAGACTTAGGGAATAAGCCAGGTGCATTGCAAAATGTTAGAGACATTTGCAAAGAACTGGATATTTTAATTAGCCTACGATACGTATATATATATATATCTTTTCTCATCATTTTGAGCTATGTTGCACTTTTTTTAATCTTTTTCTTTTCTAAAAATTTTTTGTCAGAATTGTTGAAAGTGAGACTACACATTATTTCATTGATTTTTTTTTTTTAACTGTTTAGTTTTAAGGCAGTTTAAGTCAGATTTGGGAAAATTACATTAAAAAAAAAAAATTCTGGGTAAAACTGTATAATTTCAAAAAAACACACTATACCTTAGACTCAGTTTTTTTTATAAATTATAATTTAAGCCTTAGATCATTTTAATGTGAAACTGATTGTTTACAACAGCATTCAAAATACTGAATACAAATGCAACTTATAAATAAAAAATTATGATAATTTAGTACAAAATACAATTTTAATTATCCAATGTTACAGTTCTAATTATCAAATTTTTTTGGATCATTTTGCCAACATTTTATGTTTATATGCTTAAAAAACTAATGTGAACTACTTGCTCTGAATAACCAACAATTTCGTTTTTTGATTTACTGGTCCCAACTCAGGATTTATCTAAGCAAAATTCTGCTGTAATCTTTTTTAGATGTTGAACATATTTGAATATAAACTAATGTTGTATAAATTTCTTTGTTGTATAAATCACTATCGAAACAACTTGCATTCTATTTTTGTGTCTTTGAAACCAAAACTTTTGGTCATGAAATATTCATTTTTCTTTCATTCATCCACTCTCACTTTTGGATAAAAGAAGAAGAAAAAAAACCTCTTATCTTATAACATTACAATTGCCTTCAAAAACAAATGAACAGCCTTTTGTGAGGAAGTTTGTGAAGCTTTTTTGCAGTCGGTGTTCTTTTTCCAAATACGCTTCGATTATTCCGTTTTGTTTGCAGTGCCAAATTAAGTTTTTGATTGTCATATAAATATCTATTCTGGTTGATCATGCTGCAAACATTTGAGTGATTGATAATAAATATATCTATGTGCATTCCTTTATATATATATATATATATTTACCCCTATCTTTGAATAATATTTTGTTACTCTTGTTCAGGGTTGGTAATTTTGCTGGATAATTGCTAATTTGTTATAAAATAAAATAAGGATTGCGATAAAAGATTTGAAACCAAAGAAACCTGCCATAAAAATAGCCAAGGAAAGAATCTTTACTCAAATCTTAAAAATATTTGCATTTTTATTACATATTTTTATGTTACTATGTTGAAAAGAAATATGCACAGCAAAATGCAAATCCACACTTCAAATACTAAAGAAAAATTATTTAAATATAATTTATGTTTAATTTAATGATTACCCAGCCTATTATTGTTGCTCAAGAATAAAAACTCCTATTATTAAAAATTTATTACCTACCCTATTCTTGTTGCTCAAGAATAAGAACTGGTATTATTAAAAATTTATTATCTAGCCTATTCTTGTTGCTCAAGAATAAGAACTCCTACTATTGAAAATTTATTTATTGGGTATTATTTATTTAAAAATTAGTAGACTTAGTGGAATAAGGAATTACAGTCTCTATATGGTTTATTTAGCCCACTGGAAAAGCGCTAAGTTGGGAGAATATTTCTCCCCTATACACTTTTCCTCTATTTAATAACCTGGAAAAACCGGTTTTGCTATCCGAAGAAGACTGCAGGTTAAAATGCGACTTGTTACGTGCAGAACTGTCAGTGGGTTAAACAATTCATCTATTTTATTTACTTAAAAAGATAACTTTCTAAACAGTTTGACTTTGAAAAAAAATTACACAAAAAAGATGCATTAAATCATTGATTATTACTGGTTGTCCAGTGGGATGTTTTATTTTAAAGTATTTATGATAAGATGGTCACATTTATTTTTATTGATATTGGTTATTTGTTGTTTAAAATTTTGATTTAAACTCTAAACCTATGAAATTAAAAATACTTAAGCTGTGCAAAAGTTTGGTAGTAATAAAAGATTTCTCTATTTAGAATTATTGAATAAGTCTTGTGAATGAATGATATTTTACTGGGAACCTTTTGGTTTTAGGCCTTTAATAAAAAGTCTTTAGGCCTTTAGTTTATACCTTTTGATATTTATTGAAGGCAAAATCTTGCTAACCCTGACCTGATTCTTTTATTGTTAAAATTTTTGAATTTATAAGAATTGTTAAGACAATTTGTATATAAATATATACGTTATGCTTTTGGCTGCATGTTGTGTGTGAATTTTTCGAAATATATCTTCTAGTCAGTGACATGTTTGATATGAAGTATTATATGGTGCTTTGTTTCTTGTGAGAAGTACTTTTCAAAATACCCCACCTTTTTAATGCTCTTTTCTGTATGGCATCCTTTCAAATAATTTTTTGTTTATTGAACTTAAATTTTGTTCGTTTTTTTTATTAATTCATGGTGTGAAGCGTTTTTAAAAAGTACTTTAAGTACTTTTATTATGCTTATTTTATGTGCTTATTTTTTATTTCTGTTTTTTTAAAGCCCTTAAAGATGTTTTTTTATTTATTTATTTATTTTTTTTCAAATTTAGGGTTTGTAAAAAGTGCTTAACTTTCTATCTTTTAAAAAGATATTTTTCTTTGCTGTGTCGATTCTCGTTCTAAATTTCGAAGCATGCATGATTTTCACAATTTTCTCTGCAATATTTATCAGACACTAGTTATTTTATCATGATTATGTAAAAAAGTTTTTGAATTTTATTGATTTTATGTTTATAAATTAAGAACTTTAACCAATATAAAAAAAAATTATTTTTATTACTGCACAGATCCCAATTATGAATTTTTTTTTTAGGAAGTGAATAAAAATATTTTTGAGTATTTAAAAGGTGCTTATTTTTTTTTTTGAAAAACCTGGCTATGCACCCTGTAATTGATTTTGTATTTTTGGCTATGTTTCCAACCCAGTGGTACAGTGCTTGGCGCTAACATGCCACAGGTTCTGGTTTCTATCCTCTGGCTGGGCAAGGTTGATTCAGCGTTTCATCCCTACATTGGGTTTATAAAATAAGTACCTAGTGTACTTGAGGACTAAACGCTGGGAGTTCCATGTTCTACTGCTCACCTTAACCCCATACTTCAAGGCTAAGAAAACTGGAAAAGACACAGTTGGCCAGGCTGTTGCGCCACCAAGTTAAGTTTCCAAAGGTTGCATAATTTTGTTTATTTTGGAATGATTCTTTCATTTCAACACGCATTTATTTCATTCGTTTTTTTTTCATCCCTTATTTTTAGTGACTTCCTCTCAATTTAGAAGCAATTTTTTTTCTTCATAGTTATTATTATTGGTAGTTATTTCATTGATTTTGAAAATAAATATTTTTTAATGCTTTTAATTGGTATTCTTAATTTATGCAATTAAAAAACGGAAGTTGTGGAATAGCAGTGCATTGCTTTTCCATTGCATTATAATTTATTGTGGGAAAATGTTACCAAACTTTATATGTTACAACGAAAAAAGTAAATCTGCCACTTTAAAAAAGTATCACTATATGTTTCCATCCTCGCAATTTAAATTTTATGTTGCTTGAAGATACCTTGCACCCTATCTATAGTAAAGGTGTACATTTTATGACTGAATTACTCTGGGGAACAATTTTTTTGTTGCATTTAACCAAATACTTCATCTTGCCTAATTTGGTTGTGGGGATTTTAAATCTAGAAATATACAAGTTTAAAACTTTATATATAACAGAGCATAAATCCCTGTGGCAGAATTTTTTCGGGCTTTCTGCGATATAACTCTCTAATATTAATACCTTTTTACAAGAAACTTTTAAAAATAACAAATGTACATGTTGCTAAATTAAAGTAACAAAACGTCAACAACAACAAAAAACTTTTCGGATCAAATAAAATAATTTTTTTATTAAAAATGCCCTAACTCCCCCAGAAGTTGGTAACATTTATGCGACCCCCTGTTATATATAACAGTTTTTAAACTTGTACATTTGGACCAAGAATGTCATTTAAAAAAGAACTCTTGCTTGGATAGAGAAACAGATTGCAGATTTGAAATCAACCATACAAAAGTATCTAAGATCTTCCTCCTCCATTAGAAAAAGAATACTATGCTGTGTTTAAAGAGCTGAAAATTTCCAGTGATACCTTGTTAGGGCAATTTTGTTTCAAATTCACATTCAGTGTTAGGCAACATTTATTATTATTTTTTAATGTTGCTAAGCAAACGAGATGTCTTAGAAGAAATTTCCTCGAAACACTGCAGAGATTTCTAAGTAAAAGAATAAATTTAATTGTGCTAACTTGTTTTTGGCTAGAAGTAAGCAGAAAAATTGGTATTTACCGTATATTTACTTTTTAACCATTATTAATTATAAAAAAATGATGTATCTTCTGTTATTTTTTTTTTTCCTTCTAAATTTTAACTATTTGCTTGTGACATGACATCATGATTGTGTCAAATAATTTTTTTTTTTTTTTGGTATTGTGCTTCCCTACAAAATTATTTTGAACAATGGAATAGACCAAGCTAATATAATATTGTTACTTATGCTAATATAATATAATATGTTATATAAAGTATTGTTAAATTTTTTTCTGTTATGAAAGTTGAAAATATTCTGAACATTTATTATGTTTAAAACTTTGATGCCATACGCTTGTATTATGGATAGAGTTCTATAATGTGATCCAATTTCTTGAATTTCATATCAATGTATTTGACTTTTATTTAGTTACAAGTATTTTACTACATTTAAAATAATAAAAACAATTTAAATCTAAACTGTTTTGTCTTTCCAAAACTTTTTTTATAGCCTTCGACATCCATTTTTGGAATAATGATTCTATATTTTTGTTTTTGTTAGCTTTCTAAACATTAATGGTATTCTGATATGATCATTTTGAATGTTTAGAATAATGATAGTTGAACGTCATTTTCACGATAACAGATTAGCTTGTATAAATTATTTCGCTTTCAAAATGATGTTGCAGGTTATGGGATATCAAACTTCATTCTCAGACCATTCGCGATCGCGACGGCATCTGGTGAGAAGACCAGTTCCATGTCTTAGATCTCCCCCTTTTACTCTTCTCAGTTGTATAGCAATGTATTACGATATTTATTTTTTCGAATTTAATAATCAAAAAAAAAATAAAATTTTTAAATTTCCACGACACTTTCTTTTAGAACTATTTTTATTGTAGTTTTCAGTTCCGAATAGTTTCCCAACTGAAAAGCTTTTGATCTATTTAAAAATCAAGAAAGAAACTGACTTCTCCTATGACTCTCCACACGCTAAAGGTTGAAAGCATGCGTTGCCATAGGTAGAGAGTTCTACTCCATGCCACTTGTATCTCGAATAAAATTGCATAAGTACCCCTTGATAAGCTTTTGAGTCCATATGTGCACGAACACATCGTATGAACAGTAGAACACCGATTGTCCAGGCTGTTGATTTATCTAGAATAATTAAATTGAGAATTTACGTATGTGTTATACTAATACAGGGTGGCCACTCAAATCAGATTTCAAATTTTCCAGGTAAAAATCTTAAAATTTCCAGGTCTGTTTTTTTTTTTTTTTTTTTTTTTTTTTTTTACTTATAAAGTGTAGGATGTGTACAAGAAAAGTATCTATTATAAAATATTTTATTCAAAATGTCATTTTTTAACATATCATGAAAAAAATTATTTTGACGATTTGGCAAGATTTTTATTTTTTAATGTTTTGGTATACCATTAATTTTTTAAAAATAAAGACATATGGAGAAAATAATATGTTTAGTTTATAGAATATATTGTTTAGAAGACATTTTTTTTTTAATGTGTTACTTTAAGTAGTTTTTGGTCTAAGTCTACCAACCAAAAGGCAAAAACATAATGACCAATAAAACCATGGATAAGTATTGTTTAATTTATTTTCATTAAGCAAAGGAAGATCGTTCCAGGTGTTTATATATCAAAAAAATTTTTATAATTACAGTGGCTCCCAAAAGTGTTCGTTCACTTATAACTTTTATTGAAATCTGAAATATTTATTTTAATTGATGAATTTTTATTTCCTAATGGTATTTGATTATAAGATGTCTAATCTATTCTTAGTAAAACTGCATAGAATATTTTAAAAACAAAGCAAAAGTTTATTATTATGTTACTATTTGGTTATTTAACAATAAACAAATAGTAACAAAAATGTTACCCCAGGAAAGGCATCATACGCTGAAATGTTTTCGGATTTCCGAATTAAAATTGTCTATTGCTTTAATTTTTTCATTTAATTATTTTTCATTTAATTTTTATTTATTTACTTGGAATTAAGTATCAAACTTATGAAAGCAAAATTATTTTTTAATTTTTGCATGCTAACACCATAATATTTTCCTTTGTCATTTAAAAACGGCTCGTGATCATAATAAAACAATGGACCAAATTTGAAAATTTAAGATTTGTCATCATAAGAGTTAAATTAGTTTATTGTGTCCTATTGCACTGTGCAATATGTGATAAAATGCTTAAAATTACTTCATATCAGACATTAAAATTATAAAATTTGTGGAAAAATTCAGAAATTCACAATTAAGTGTTGTAAAAGTTTCTGTAAAATTTAATAAAAAATATTCTGCTTTAATTTCCCCCGACAAAAAAAAAACTAGTTACATTTATTTTTAAAAAAATTAGGGTGGAGTTTTTTTGTTGTATACTCTGTAGAAAAAAAAAAGGTAAAATTCTTTAAATTTTATACTTTTTTTTTTCTTTTCTTATTCGAAATTAAAATATTTAACGAATTCCAGTTTAAATACATAGTTTTTAAGTTTAGTTATAGTAAGTTGTTTTAACAACTAGAATCTTGTACAGCACAGAGCTAAAACACTAAGATTTGTTTTCCTTCTTTCTACTAAACACATATGAAATTTTTTTAATTATTAAAATTTTAATTATATATCATTTAATATGTTCTTTATACATTCTTTAGTCTTAGACAGTATTTTTAGGGTAAAAGGAGGCATAGTTTTGGAAATATCATTCCTGGAATGCAAGCAACATTTACGAACTTTCAATAGTGATAACTATACAATTCAAATTTTGAATCAAAAATCAAATATTTACCAACAAAACAGTAAAATTAAAAATCAATATACAGTTAGTTTAAAAAAAAAACGTTTTTTTTTCACTATGTTATAAAAGGTTAAAATGAAATAAAAATAATTAGCATTAATGCAACTATTTCTATACAAACATTGCTATTTGCGATTGTTAAAAAATTTGTGATTGGTTTGGTTTGCTGAGAAAAAATAACTGAAAGATTTCTTTGAATGGGAGTACAAAAGCTTTCAGAAAAAGAGTACAATATAAAATCTATTATTAATTAATTATAAGGAACTAATTTTTGGAGAATTTTATAAGGTTAAAAATACAACAATAACAAAAATTACCACCAAAGAATCAGAACAAACTTGAGCCATAAATGGATTCAGCCCACGGACAAAATTTAAAAACAAAATAAAAGAGAATATCCACCTCCACCACGATCTTTGTCTTTTCTAAATTGCACAGTCCCATAGAGGTCAAAGGTTTCTACATTCATTTAGCAACCATGGGAGAATTTTATGTGGCATTCTAGTTGAACTGTGTTATGATCGGGCAAATTTTGATATTTCAACTGTTTGGCGATACATTTCAGTCTAAAAAAACTGGGTATAATGGATGAAATAATTTAAATTAAGAAAATTAGTAAATAACTAAAATCAGTGAAATTAAAAAAATATCGCAGAAAAAATTTCCAGCTTCTCTTTAAAATTCCCTGATTTTTCCAGGTTTTTATCCGAATTTCCCTGATTTTTCCAGAGTAAAAAAATTCCCCAACTCCAGGTGGGTGGTCACCCTGTAATAACTCTAGAACTGTTGGTGAAATTTGGACAGTGGGTGAAAGGGGCAACCCCCCCCCCCTCCCATCCTAAAAATCGTTCGTAAATTCTTATTAGATCGCCCTGTAGGAGAGGAGTTTGGAAAGCGGGATTTTTTTTTCTTACAGGTTTTGAGCTAGCGGCATAGATGTAAATGAATCTGCACATGATTTTAAAGATAGCATAAGTAATGCTTACTTATAGCTCTCATTAATCTAAAATGTAGTTTATCCTAGGACCTTAGATGTTTCATTATTTTTTTATTCTAAGCATTCTATTTATTAGATAAATTCAATGAGAGCGTGGTATAATACAGACTCCTTACATCACGAAATTGGTATTTCTTAAGCGATATGAAATCACATGTTTATTTTATATATATTACTATAATAGAGAAATAAAACTATAGATTATTAAGAAGAAAAGTACAAAAATCGCCATATTATTAAAGATGCTTGATCATTTTTGGTAAAAGGAACTAATTGCAATAAAAACAATAAGCTACGCACTAAAGAAAAATTAATAGAGAAATTATACAAATTCATTTTGGAAAAGCGTAGTAAAGCGCCATACAATTATTGATGCTAAATTTTTGATAATAGGTACTGAAATTAAAAAGAAGTATTACTAAAAAGCATAATTAATGGTGAAATGGCACTAATTCGTTTAGAATAAAAGCAAAACTAGCCATATTATTTTGATGCTTAATTTTGATTTTTTTTTTTTTTTTTTTTTGTTGTTGTTGTATGCCTGTTTAGGCAGAAGGGGTGCGATTGTTCTTGTTTTTCAGTGGCGCCATCTATGGCCAAGAATTCGACCTTAATTTTGATTACTAGGTACTAAATAGCAAAGTTTATGGAGAAACGGTACAAATTCGTTTAGGATACAAGTAAAAAATCACAATGCTAATAGAAGCCAATGATGCTTAATTAATTTTGGTAATAGATACTCTTGGTATTATTGTAAGTGGGGCAATTTTTACCTATATTAATGCAGGATGAGGAGAACTCCATCTCTCACCCCTTCCGCTGCAGCCATCATTCCAGCGCAACACCTTCCCCGCCTCACCATCATCAACAACTTCCGCCATCAGATCGATAGACTCACTTTTTCGTTTGCTGCTGAACTGCGAACTTCCTTGTCCAGACGGGACTAATGTGTTTCCATAAACGGGGCTGAAGGCCCATATTCATGTGACTAACAACGGGGCAGACGGCCCACATTTTCCTGAACATTTAATATTTTTCTTCATAAACATCTAATATTTCATCACATATGTAAATTTCATTCCGTCATTAAATTTGTCTATCATTGAAAAATTGTCCTTCCTCGAAAACACCCCACATTCAAGCCCGTCGCTAACCGATTCGAGAGGGGGGGTGTCGAAGTTTATTTTGCCGACTGTCATATATAAATATATATATATATATATATATATATATATATATAAATATATATATATATATATATATATAAATATATATATATATATATATATATAAATATATATATATATATATATATATAAATATATATATATAAATATATATATATATATATATATATATATATATATATATATATATATATATATATATATATATATATATATATATATATATATATATATATATATATATATATATATATATATATATATATATATGGCTAATTTTCTCAATTTGTATATGGCTAAAGCTTGATGATCAAAGGTAAAACAAAACAAATAAAGGAGTTCAAATGCGGCACAAAACTTGAGCTTCCAAAACTTATTTTGAAATCATCTCGACTAGTTATAAACATAATGCTATTCATCGAAATAATTTTTACAGCACTTAAAAATGCAACCGCCGTAGGTGAAAAATGTGGTATTATTGATAACTAAATAGTAGCAGTAATTATTCAAAATAATACAAAGAAAATATAGTTTTTACATTTCTATTACTTTTAATTATTAAAATGGTAACGAAATATTAAAGTAAAAAACTATTTTTGAATAGACTGAAACTTATTCAATTAAAAAAAGTTTTCAGTAATAGTAAGCAATAATTATTTGTGGAAATAATTTTAAAAAATGAAGTTGTAAATTTAAATGTTTTTCAATACACCTTTGAAATACTTTTTACTTTATATTTAAATATTTTTTGAAAAATCACTTAGTAATTAAAATCTATCTTTCGTTTCATCTAAACGTTGTTACCATAAGCTAATTACAGAAACTGTTTGAAGATAAGAAAGTAAGTCATAATCAGCAAATACAGTCTTCTATAAGATATTGATTCAAAATAAAATTCATTCAAAAGTAAATTAGACTTTCATTTTTAAAGAAATAAGAAGAAGAATGTAGAAAAACATTGAAAATATTTGCCATTTAAATTATAAACGAAGAAATTCACATAAAAATGATAAAAAGTTAAGATGTTATCAAAGTTACGTTATATTAATTATATTAGCTACGTAAATTTACTTCGACGTTGTTTTAAAAGTGAAAAATATTCTGCCAACTTGTCAAGCTTAATATTGTCAACAATATCTTTTTCTGCTTTGAGTAAAAGCAGTGAATTTAGGTGTTCAGTGGTCATTGTTGTTCGAAGATCAATTTCATCTTGCTGAAAATTCTTTTCATTTATCGAAACTGTCATTGGTGCAGTTAACGCTAATAGATTTAATAATAAAAACTTATGAAAGCATATATGCTAAAATGATTATTCTGCATTTTTAATACAAAACTGTGAATTGAATTTTTACATAATTACAAAATTATTAAGTTTTTTTTATTAATAATTAACTTAAACAAATGAAAAACTGTTAACTTTAGTCAAAAAGATAATATAAAAACATTAAATACATAAAAAATACAACAAAATAGCTAAAAAGAATTATTTATTTAAAAAACTGAAATTTTTCTATTTTTAAACACGTTAAATTTCCAATAAAATTAACATTAGTACATTTTTGTTCATAAAGGATTGCAGTTTGGATTTATAAAAACAAAGCCTACGAACAAATATAGAATTTGATTTGATATTTGAAATTTCAATTAAATAAGATCTATAAAAAATAATTTCAACTGAAAAAATCCAAAAAAAAAAAAAAATTTAAAAAATATTATTTCAAACACAAAATAAAAAGCTTAGTAAAAAGTAAAAAACGGAAAAAGAATTCCAATTTTCAAAATTCAAATGTGATTTATCTTTTTCTATCCCTAGCTCCTACTAATGAATACAAATAACATAACATTTTTAATTGCTTTTTTTTCTTTCTTTTAATTATTTTACTGCACAAAAGAGATTAAAAAAATAATTTTATCTGCTTCATTAAAATCAACTTTTACCCATATATACCCATATATATATATATATATATTTAAAAAAAATCTTTTTCTGAGAAAGTCTCATACCTAAATTTTTAAGCAATAATTGAGGAAATAATTTAATTGGAAAATAATAACACATTTAATGCAATTTAATAATTAAACAATAAGACTGCAAATGATAAATATGTATTCATAAAAAAATTATACTTGCATTCAAAACTTAAGCTGCAACAGATTGGATGATCGTTGGCTTGTGAACGGATTTTCTATTTTATTCAATAATAATATGAATTTATAATATACGCTTTGAGTAACTACCTAAGTACCCGTTCTAGACAGTTAAAGACAGGTCAGTGAAGTAATTGGTGCCACATGTGAATGTGCATTGAGCTCCTTTCTTTTCCTTCTTAACCACATGGACAAAGATATTGTCTTTATTCTTGGAAAAAGTAAGAGAAAACATGAGAAAATATAGCCTAGGGCATTTCTAGCTAACCACTTTTAAAACACCCTCGATTTTTCAAGTTGACAGAAATATTCGGGGCTTTTGTCTGCTGCTTCAAAAGATGGGAGTCACAGCACCATCCTTTTTTTGCGCCTTTTCATAGTGCCTGTAGCGGCTTGATCAATCAGTATTGCCACTATTCCCTGAATATAATTACTCTGAACTCCACAACCATCCACAAATTGTGTGAAATGATTGAAGTGTCGATTCGATTGAGTGTTACTCAATTTAATGTTTCAGAATTCTTGAAAAAAAATAATAAAAGCAAAATATAATATTTTATTTTCAAAACAGAAACTTTTATAAAGGTGAATTGAGGATCACATATATGTTTACTATTTTCCATAGAGAATATCAAATTTTGTTGTGATGATTAATTGTTTTAAAGATATGAATTGGTTCCTGAACAATTTATGTTAGGTTAAAAAAAATTTCACTCAAATAATAATCCAATCATCATAGAATTTTAAAAGTGTTATAAACTGAAGGGTTAGTTAACAAATTCTTACAGGTTTCTATAGTTAACAAATTAAATGTTTTTTTTTTTTTATTTTTTTGTTTTTTTAATGTTTAAAGTCCTTTGGAGTTAGTAAAATTCTTCATAGTAGAAAAATAGCTTTTACTAATTAAAGTATAAATTATTTAATAATTTGTGTTATTTAAACAGAATTTAACAATTTAAATAAGATATTTTAAATAATAAAGATACTCTTATTTGTAATTTTACCCCAATATTTTGAAAGAAAAAAATAGTTTGCGATTATTTCATTTAAAATTTATTAATTCTTTAAAAAAAATTATGTAAGTTCCTAACTTCCTTTAAAAAAATTACTGAAACCTCTAATAAAGAGTTAATATAATTCAGAGAATTAATATCTGAATTTTATGATACATTATTAGCTAAGTAACAATTAAGGTCAGTAATTTTTTTTTTTTTACATTTATGAATGTGTAGTTGGAATAATAATACAAGAGAAATGGTTTTCGAGAGTTTGGCTTGTAATATCTGTCATCTTGCTTTGAATTGTCTTAAATGGTTACTCTTGGAAGTTAAAAAAAACTAAATTTAAAAACACATTTCACGAAGAGATTTGACGAGTCGGGTCTGGGATCCCGAAACGGACGAAATTCAGATAACATAAAAATCCGTTAAAATCTCATCACCAATGAAATATCCGACAATGAAAGAATTTCAGCAAAGTCGGGATTTTGGCTTGTATTATCGGTTATCTTGCTTTGAATTATCATAAATGGTTACTCTTGGAGAAGAAAAAAAAACTAAATTTAATAACACATTTCACGACAAAATTTGCCGAGTCGGGTCTGATGGGATCCCGAAATGGATGAAACTCAGATAACATTAAAATCCGTTTAAATCTCATCACCAATGAAATATCCGACAATGAAAGAATTTCGGCAAATCTCATCAGATAACATTGAAATCCGTTTAAATCTCATCGCCAATGAAAAATCCGACAATGAGAGAATTTCGGCAAAGTCGGGATTTTGGCTTTAAAAAAAAAAAAAAAAAAATGCGTACTCAACCTGAATTTGCCGACTGGATGATATCTCTGGGGGGGTGAGACACCCCTCTCACCCCCCCGTTGACGACGGGCCTGCCCACATTAAAGTAGGGGGGGGGGATCAGTATACTTGGTACCCATTTATTACAGAGCAGTTTAAATATAGAAACAGGTGTTTTACGAAAATGATAAATAACAGGGAAAATCACTTCATTGTGGTATATTTTGACTACAACGAGTTGACCCCCGGCAAAAAACAATACAAAAATTATTCCAAAAGATACTGAATTCCATTAACCGTTATTTTGATGGGCTATTGAAAATGTGATTTGCTTAATCTAATAACGTTAAGTCACTGGCAAGAATAAAGAGAAAAAAAAAAATTGGAATTATTTTAGCTTTATTGTGTTAATGTCTTTCAGTTATGTGTGTATAATTGCGTACTGTTCTGCACTGATCTATCGATAGTTTAATTCCTCCCCAGCTCCGTACGAAAAACGGGCATTCAGCGAGTTACATATAATTAAAGAACTTTTAAAAAAAATTGCTGTGGCAATGCGTTTTTACTTAACTTCCATTCATACTGTATCCAAGCTTAGAAATGAATGTAGTAATATTTTCGCACATTACAAATAGCATGCTTAGAAGTTTGTTTTTTTCTTTTAATATTTTTCCTTATCTACAAAATCGGTAAAATTACAGTTATACACATATCAATCATTAGATAAACATACAATGTTCAGTCTAAATTAAAAAAATTTCAGAAGATGGGGAAAATAAAATTTAGGTTTAATATAATACAATCAAAAAATTATTTACATAATTCATTTTTACTAAAGAGACTAATTTAATGTAACTTTTTTCAAACAAACAGATAGTCTAAAGTGGGGTCCATTTTAATGTCAAATGATTTGTTTTTATAGCACCTTGTATATTCAACAAAGGAATTTTAAATGAAAGGTGCTTTAAAAATAATACAAAAATCATTTTTGTTTGAGTTTTTTTTTTTCTTTCAAAAATGTGGCTTTTTTTTAGCTATTGAAAAGGTGTACTAATCAATGCACAGTAAAAGAAATCACTGTTTTTATACAGAATAAATTTTATTCACAATAGTTTTATTGAAGAAAATTGCAAGAAATGCTTAAAATTAAACACAGCAATTAATAAGACATTTTTTCAGCTTTCTTTCAAATAGGGAGGTATACAACTTCATTTAATAATAAGTTTATATATAACGGAGGGGGAAAAAAACTGATACTAATATGTGTAGTACATACACTTAATAAATTTTAACATTTTATACAAAGTAGGAAATTTTTGCACAAATAGAACTAATAAATAAATGTCTAAAGGATCTTCTATTTTACATTATTGTATGAATAAATGAAAGCATAAATTTTGTAACTATTACTTTTAGCTGTAGTTCAAACACAAACTATTTTGACAACTTAAACCTCCTTAAAAAAAATCATGATAGAAATTTTTTTTTCATATAAATTGAAAATAAAAGCACAAATTTGATTAGACTTTATATGAATGACATTTCAGAATTATATTAGCTGATTTCTCTTATATACTTATTTTTTACATTAGAAAATTCATCATATAATTTAATTGATGAGTTCGGCAAGTCAAATCTATATCACCGAAAGAAATTAATAATAATAAAGGTGAATTATTAGGTTACCTTCAACATAAGCTAGTCTCTGAATCTTGTGTGAAAAATCAAGAAAATCTAAAAATTAAAATTCCATTATTTCAAAAAAAGTTGAAAACTTATTGTTTAAATAATAACTTATAATATTTCGTGATGTTTCTAAAGAAAAAAAGTTTCCAATTTGGAAGGAAAAAAATTAACATGTTGAATGTCACGCTAATTTAACAAGGCTTGCCTTTCTGACCAAACGGTAAATAACTACAAACTAAATTTGCAAATATTAGAGATTTTTGCTAGTTTTCTAAAAGGTTTCGCATGACATGTCTGAAAAAGGGGTAAATTATATAAGCTTCGAACTATTTAGAAATAGTCGTGGATAAAAATCAACTAAATTGAATTTATTAAACCAAGACTTACAATTAATAAACTACCACTTGAAAATATTTATTTGCTGTCCGGAGCAAGTTGGCAACTCTGTGTATATGAATAAAACTATTTTTGTGTGTTCTATATTGCATTAATTTCTTCAAAAAATTTTAGCAACGATAATAATATAAAAAAATTTACTTAAATTATGTGTTTCTAATAATTTTGGCTTCGCCGGTCACCAGTGACCGCCACGGCATTCAACGTGTTAATATTTGACTATCTGTTTAGAAAATTTCATTTTATTTAAATATAAAATATCACTAAGCTATTTATCTCATATAGTAGCTTTTAAGTGTTGTCAAAATTAGGTGTTTAATTCCTTACCACTTTATAAAACATTTTGCAGAGAAAATGAGCTTGTTTTAAAAACATGCATGATATTCTATATATATATATATATATATATATATATATATATAAAGACAATGAAGTTAAAGCAAGTTTAGGTAAATGATACAAAGATTAATTTTTTTCAAACAAGAAGCCATTAAAATTTTAGTGGATTGAATTGAAATATTAGACACTATAAATCGGTGCATGGATTGAATTTGGGTGTAACACATGTTACATTATTGAAACAGTACAACTTTTAATAAACATTTGCAATAAAGAGAAAACGTATTAATTGCATAAAACATTCACAGCGAATCTAGGAACACGTAATAATGCTATAACATTAAAAAAAAAAAAAAATTCTTCAAAAGACTTTCTACGACACAAAGAAGTGAATTTTCGACTTGCAAAAAAATTACCGTCGATGTAATTTCATTCAGATTTTTTTTAATAGCATCTATATACAATTACACACATGTATGTACAGCACATATAATTTGAAAAATAAATATATGTATATATATTATAGGGATTTTCTAAATGGAGGGATTATTTCTGGCTCTTTTGCCAAAGATATTACTATTAGTATTTGGTTAAATATTCGTTTTTACTCGGGCTGCCCGAATGGGTTTCGTACGATTAACACATAGAAGTCAACACATGCCACATGAATACAAAGTATTAGATCAATAATAAAATACTATTCATGTCTTCACATAATTTATATAGCTGCCAACATTTATGCTTTTTGCAGAATAATTTTGTGAGCAGTAGTGAAAGAAAATTTTTAAAAATCAAATATCACAAACAAAATCAAATAATACAAACAATTGAAAAGCACTGCTGCACTAAAACAAGGTCTACCTCTCACACATTTGAATTGTATTGCAAGTAATTTAAGATCAAATCTACTAAATTCAGCAAAATGCATAGAAAATGACAGCTATGTTAACAGTGCAATTAATAAAAAGTTATAAAATAAATGTAAAATATTTATATTATGCATAAATTTTACAGACAAAATGAATAATTTTTTTAAATACTAGTAGAATCCGAGTAATGTGAGTTAATAGAGACCATCACCCACACTAAATCCTAAAAATTCCGGAATTATTTTTTTCACATACAAAGAATCTTTGTAGAAGATAAGTTAAATCTAACATAATTTGAAAGAAAAAAAATGGCGAATACAAAAAATTTTTTTTTTAATTACAATAGAAAATAAAACCATAGCACCAAAAGCAAACAATTCACATGTTTAGTCAGTTGCTTAACTTCTGCAACTGACTAAACACGTGAATTATTTTCTCAATTGGTGTGATGGGTTTAATCAAGACCTAACAAGGCCAAGGCCTGATCAGATTGCGTCTCAACAGTGTTTTTTGCCCCTCCCCACCAAAAAAATAAGTTCATAAAAAAGTCACTTTTTAAGCATTTTACACTTGAGGCAAAGTTATAATTTTAAAATATCTATACAATCTTGGCATAAAGAATAATCTGGGCCTGAGAAAAGAAATAATTTTATTTTAAAAGTTATACATTTTTTTACAGAAATCGCTAGTTCGGCGACATTTTTTACACCAAGTTTAAATTATCAAAATCAATGCATATCTCTTAGTTTTTGCAAATTTTTATAAACCTAGATAATGCAGCGTTAGAGCAACTTTGTAAATATTAAATATCATAGTTTATTAGTAAAACTCTAGCGGAACACTAAAAAACCAAACAAAACAAAATCGTGAATGAATAGTAGATTAAACTATACAGATAACTCAGATTATCAGGATTCTACTGTACACAAAGTTTCTATTAAAAATATTTTAAAAACCAAAAACAATATTGCACTGAATTTGAAATATTCAGAAAAAAGGAATACATTTCTTGATAAATAATCGCTTTAAAATTTATTTAAGACACATCATCCAATTCAGAAAGGATTTTATACGTAATTGAGAAATTTCGCATGACAGCAATAATATTTCCCAGAAACTGTACACATACTTACACAAACAAATTTTAAACTTGAAGTTAATGCATCCATTTATGATTGCTATGTATAATTGTTATATATTTTATTGGTAGAACACTACAGAGTATTGCTTAGTTCAGCCAGACTTAAAGCTGACAGATTTAGAAAGTTTTTTTTTTAATTATTAATTTTTTACTTTTTCAACAATCAAAATATATATACTCTAAAGGACAGTTGCTGGAGTTTAGAAAGTGTTACGAACTATAATATATATATAATATATTTATTTTATGAAAAAATGCTTTATGAGTGTTAGAAAATTTAATTTTCATCACCTTATTTATCCTATAATTTAGCCAGCATATAAATTATTTTCATGGATTCAACTAAAGTGAAATATATTAAGTGAATAAAATAACTTATAGATAGGTAGTTCATGAATCCGATGCATTATTATTATAAATATGTTTTCTCATTTACAGTATTTCCAAAGCATTGTCTATTATCCTACTTGGTTAGAAATTGAAGAGCTAATATATAAAATAATTAAAAATTATAATTAGAAAATGTACATTAAAAGTTATTAGGTGACAATATATATTACATCACTTAAAAAATACAAATTTTAAGTGAACATGTTTTTTTAATTTAAAAACTTGTTACTTTAATCGATTGAATATATTTTAAGGGTTATATCTCTTAAACCAATATATTTACACAGAGGTCCACTTAAACATTTAAAAAAAAATTCCCAGTGTTTTCCCTGTACAGATTATACACAATATATTAAGAGGAAACAACAATTACTGTGCTCTTGTGTGGGCTATATTGGGCTAATAATATTTATTAGTTTTAATTGCCGGAAAAACTTAGATAAAAAAAAAAGGAACAAAAAAAAACATACTTAAATAATGCTATAGTAAATGAAATAGTTTAGTATAGCTGAAATATCATGCTTAAATATTCCATAGCTTACGCTTTGAATGGTTACCATTTTTTAAAAGACAAAAATAAGAAACCAAATTCCCTGTATTTTCCCTCTTATTTTAAGTGATTTTTAAATTCCCAATATTTCCTTTTCTCCCTGTGGAGTGGCAACCCTGTTACATTATCACTTAAAATATAAAAATTTTAAATGATAATGTAAATAAAAATATTAGTCTAAGAGATATAATCCTTAAAAAATATTCTATCACTTAAAATAACATATGTTATTTTTAAAACATATAATGCCTGTAAGGTCTTTTGCAGTCAAAAAACAAAATTATATTTGTTTCCTTTAAATACCCTGCAGATTGAATTTTATTGCTGTTTTTAAATGATCACAATTCATTTTTATTTACATAATTCATATCGCTATAATGTACATGGCAAATAATGACATCAACTTCTGATCCAGATATTTGTAATGATTCAAAATTTGCAGCAATTTGAAATAATGTTGCATATATAATATTTTTCTGATGTCTGCAAACCCTGAGCTGTGATTTATGTAATTAACTGCATAAGGATGTAATTAACTGCATTATGTAATTAACCTGGTCAAGGACTCTAAATACCTTTTAGTAGTGTTTTTAGGAAAATAAAAAGGCTGAAGTATGAATTTATGAGCATTCATTCAGGTAAAGTTAGCGGAAGAAATTTAATAACAATTAAAAAGGCAACATAATTTTTGGTTGCCAAATTGCAATTCTTTTATGAAAAGTTAAAGGATGTTATATCAGAGACAATGAAGTCAAACTTCTGCAACTATGTAATTTTATGATTTAATAAAAATTTGGATAATTAGCATTTAATCATAACTGTGCTTGCAAACTTTAGCAAAAATATATATTGCAGAAAGAAAAAAAAATTTGCACTTGCAATTCAAAGTCAGATTCTTAAAATTATGTGATTTACTAAAAATTTTGATAATTAATATTATAAATGTAGCAAAACTTATAAATGTAGTAACTCATAAGTATAGCAAAAACTCTAGTAAAACATATTATTGAACATTTTTTACTGATAAGAAAAAAGATTATATCAGAAACACAGAAGTCATACTACTGCAACTACATGATTTAACCAAAATTCTCATAATTAACATCTACTCACTGACTTTAGCATAAAATCAAGAAATACATATTGCTCAATTATTTTTTACTTTTTTGCCAAGTCAAGCTCTAGCAAAGAAGTGATTTACCAAAAATTCTGAATTAACTCATAAAAAAAATAAAGAAATGCATATTGTTTAACATTTTTTACTTTTTATACACTTCCATTTTATTACTCAAGTTTGTCCATTACTATGATATAATTTTAAGCCTTCTATTCCAGCACACATTACTTACATTACTAATATTAATAAAGCATAAATGAGAATCACTAACATTTCATATTTACACAACAAAACTTGGCTCATTAGAGACTTTGATTTCTTTTTTAACTCATTTAATGACTGAGTATATTTAAACTTTCATTAGTTGATAAATAATTGAAATATTTTAATGACATATTTTGTTGTTTTAATTTAGCAAACAGCATGAGTTATGGATTAAATATCCACATTCCTTTTCAAAGAATGTTTAACAAAATAATATTTATTTAAATAATTTAACGGAAGAAAAAAATAACACATCACTTAAGTCTAATAGAGAAGACTATTCACATAAAATACACATTAACCACTGACTGTATAAAAATAAAGAAACCAGGATGTCATTTGGTAAATAATTATAATTTTTTAGGATCGATGTAGAATGATTCAGTTAAATTAAATAAAAATATGCAACAAGCAGGAATGCCAACCTGTAGTTCTTAAGTTATAAAATATTTTTCTCTAGTTTTACATAGAATTTTCCAAGCGTGATATTAAATGAATTTATATTCCATATTAAATAAGTATCATTGATTCTCTCAGTTAACAATCGATGATAAGGGATAACATGCTGTTTTGATTTATGTTTTCACCTGTATTAGTGTTCCAACATTTCACCATAATTCTTACATTCTTCGTATTGTAATTTTTCTTTTTAAATTCACTTGAACTTTTCTTTAAAAAAAATGCAATAGAGACCGAGCATTGAACACACATACAAACTTGTAGTAGTTACTAGCCCTTCTGAACCATGACTAAATTTTCTTGATTTCTACCCCTGTATATAAATACTATGGGCACTTGAACCAGTTTTCTCACCATGTCTTTGAGAAATTAATTATACGGAATTATTTTATCTCGTCTTCTATGCCATTGATAGTGACTGCAATAATAAAATTTAATTTGAAGCCATTTTCGAATAGGCGCTGGTATGCACCAATGTGGAGAGCTTTAAGCTGTCCTCAGGGGTAGAACTTCACAATGAACAGCTCAGTGAAAAAATACAAATCCTGACTGCAATACTGACATAAAATATCCTCAGTGATAGATGGATTAAGAGTCTTAGCGGTACGGCTAACCGTGGAAAGTTTATGTGGTTTTTCTCTCTCCATGTAACAAAAATGTGGGCTACTGCCATCAAAATATCCTCCTCAAAGGCTAGTTTAACTCAATAATTGATCCAAGAGTTTTTTTTTTTATTTATGGGTTGAGAAAAATATTACAAAGTTATGGTAGAACAAATCATACCTCAGGGGGAACTGATGAAGGAGTTTTTTTGTCTTGGTCAATGAATTGGTTCAAAATTTTAAGGCTATGGAGTTAAACATTAGTAGTCGCATACCCAAAAACTGGGTCGGGTGTTCAACAACGAATATAAAGTAAAAGCTATGGTAGGTAGATACTTTATTTACAATGGACTATCAGAGACAGTCTGGTAAACATCCCCGAGGATGATCCGAAGACACGCCATTGCAATTCTGATCCTCTGCAGAGGGAACGGCTCCCCTGCTAGGGTAGCCTGACGACCTGTGCGCGAGGTCGAGCGGTTCACAGTAGAATGGTTTAAAGAGGACCAAAAATTTGGGTTATGGGAAAATATGACGCTCTGAGAATTTTCTGCACCAAGTCAGCTGTTCAATGCCAGTTAAAAAATAAAATGACAGCTCAGTGCTAACCGTTACGCCTCAACAGAAACTAAGAATGTTTAAGTCATGGAAAATCTACAGCTGGTGGCATTCCTCCATAGAGGGATCATTAAAACAAAGTTACTTTGAAGAAACTGCATTCATTTTTACAATCTTCTAGGGAAAAACACAGACACCAATAAGTGGGGACAAGAGACACATGGCAATAACATTTATACAAGGCACAGGCCACGTGTTTTCAATGTGGCTTTAAAGTGAAAATTACAAATAACTTGTTTGTTAATCTGAAAATTAAACATTCATTTTAAACTGCAGTGCTTTTTCGATATTTCACAAATAAGAGACAACACAATGATTTATTATTATCTACCTAAATGTATGTTTAAAAGCAGAATGCTGTTGCTGCAGCACAACAAGCCTGTTAATTGCATCCAAGATGTTTTAGAGTGTATTTTTACATTTAAAAATGAAATAACAAAAAGTAACACAGGATGCTGTTTAAATGAAATACATACACAGTTTCAACTTAACTATTATTCTAAATTTAAAGGCGCTTTCTTTTTTTTTTATTTGCTGGAAAGGTGAAAGGGAATTTAAATCGTTCAATATACTCAAAAGTTTGATAAAGAAAACATAACTGAAGCAAATCTTCACAGATTGACTTCTAATTTAAACTGTATATTTAAAATTACATTCTTCACAAAAATAGTAGGATTTATAAATTTATTTCAAAGTGTTTTATTATGCACAATTTCCTGGAAATTTTAATTTTTTATTTTTATTTTAAAATGCACCATTCTTTTAAATTTTGTCACTATAAATATACACATGCATCATGTTTTTACAGCTATGATAATATAAATGTTTTTAATCCCAATTTAAAACTGGTAGTTGCTACTAGTCCAGGCCTACTTTCTTCAAAAAGGCTTAATAGAAGAAAAGCTATACAGCTGCCATTTTGAATGATTTGCATGATTTTGGAAAAATTAATTTTTACGGTTCACAAGCCGCATAATAACTTTAGTATTTTATTTATTTTGTCCCAATGGAAATTTTTTTTAAAATAGACTTTTCTCTTGCATGAATCACCTAACCCTTTTTTACATATCAAATAACAATTAACCCGTAATGATCTCGAAATACTTCAAGTTTACTTCCAGATATAATTATAAGGATTTATTATAACATTAATTACAATTAAATTGATTGTAAATATGACAAAAATAAGTGTAAAAGAATTAAAAGATTTCAGCCATCATATGCAAAATATTTTACCCAATAAGTGAAAGTGCCATGCTGCTTATATGACGGCATTGGTTCATTAAATGTTAAATAAATACTAATAAAGCAGTCTTGTGAGTCATTTTTACAACTATAAGTCAAGAGCAACTAACAAAAAATTACAAACAATTAACAATGAAAATGATTTGAAACAAGAATAAATTTCCTGACATCAGCTATAACAGTGATAATGCTTCAGTGCATCACATAGTAAGTCAAGCAATAAAAAAAATAATAAACATTCCAATAGTTCAATGTAATCTCTAAAAAAAACTTGGATGCAGCAACGATTAGTGAGAGAGAGATCAGTTTCAGGTTAAGAAGAGGTTAAAACAGGTTTGAGATGGCTGCTTTGATGGATGGACGACAAGATTTCTCTTAGAGAAGAAAGTGGGTTGCCAACGCTCACAAACTAAACTTAGTAAATAAAACATATAGCACCAAAAATGCTCAAATATGACCAGAATAAGATAAATGTAACACAAGATTCAAAAGTTTTAATTATCAATCCCAGTATAGATAGCTTGAAATCTGAAATTTATAGATACATACTAAGATAATTTTATATAAGCCAACCCACAAAAAAAATATATATATATATATTTTTAATAACAGTGGTTATAATTTTCAAATATGATTTTTTTTTTCTGACTGAAAGAGATTTAGTTTGTTAGATAATTTTAAATGAGTAAAACACAAATCTCATACCTGCTAAAATTTCTAAAACTAAAATTTTTATGTATAAGAATTTTACCTTGACAATAAATTATTTACAATAATCTTACTTTTCAAAATAAATGAAGATATATTACAACAATTTTTATCAAAATCACTAAAGAATTCCATAAGAAATTATCAGTTCTCCATCACGTGGTCTCAAAGATTTTTGCTTTAACAAAAAATTCAAAAACTGATATTAAGAACAATTAATAATTTTAATGAATTTGTATTTTATACAGATATTTTTAATAAACTAAGTGGTTAATTTCAAATAAAAGTCTTAATTTTTGGTAAACATTGAAAACAAAAAAATGTTTAAATCAAGTTAAAAAGAGCTTACAGAATTGAAATATCTAACAAATTTATTTTGTATTTTAAGCGGAGATGAATTTAATGACCTGCATACAATACAGCTGCTTACAATATAGGAATAGTTTAGAAATAGTTATTGCAATCTAATAAGTAAATTTTTTAATTTTATCAATCAATCAAAGGTATCCCCTGTGGCAAAAAATTTTCAGGCTTTCTGCGACATGCCTCTCTAATACTAATATCTTTCTGCAAGATACTTTCAAAAATGTTACTAATTTAAAGTAACAGAAACATCAACTTTAAAAAAAAAGAAAATAAAAACTTTTTGGTTAAAATAAAATAACTTTCTTAATAATATTTTTTTATTCGAATATTATGGCAAATATTCTATCATTTTGTAGGGAGGAAAACTCTCATTTCCTTTTTTTATTTTGTAAATCATCATCAGATTTAAAAAATTTTTTAAATCCGTAGCAGAAACTACCGAAAAAAAAGATCGCAGGTGAAATCACATGAATCAGACTCTTAAAAAAAAAAAAAAAAAAAGGGTTACTAAATGCGTTTTTTCATTTCGAGATTCAGTTGCTGTAATAAATAATATCAAATTAAAAATATACAATTTTAAACACTATGTGAAAATCAATAGTAATAACTAAATAAAATATAGAACAAAAATTTTTGTAGTATAGAAGTCCAAAACTTTTTACTTCCAGAAAGAAATATCTTTCTATAAGAACTATGTAACGTTCTGCGACAATGTCGCTGTGTCACCACAATTCTGCCACGGGGAAGGTATCAATCTGAAAAGGATTTATAATTAGAAAAATTTATTTCAAAACTGGCTGAGTTTTTGACCAGATGTATCTTTCTTTTTTCTGATTACTTTATACCTCGGTGAAAAAAAAAGACTTTTGATCTTAACAACATCTCCAATTTTTAAAACATAATTACTATACATTTGATACAATTAATTTAAAAAGCAGCTAAAATCACAATTTTAAAAATGCATCATATCATTTTGCTGATTTTTTTAAATAATTCATAAACAAATTGTGATGACATACTATAATTTGTAAATAATCTCTTTTCTCTAAGAAGTTCATCTCTCTTATATACACGTATTTTTTTTTTACAGAACTGAGAACAAATTCAAAATAAATATATAATATGCAACACACACATGAATATAAACTCTATGATTCATATAAAGAAACGTTGGCAACCCTTCATGCAATTTATATTTACAAGTAATCTCTTTTCTGTGCTCCTACGCTCTTGCGTCTCCATTTTCGTGTGTGATGGTCCTTTCTTTGTGGTATATCTCTTCCGTTTCTTTGTCGCATAGCAGAAGCAGAATGGCACCAAAGAGGAAAATAGCACACCCCCATGCAACGCCATAGGCCCATCCAAACTCCCATACAGATCTATTGCTCCGCTCTATTTCAGAAGCAAAGCAAGCTGGGTAGATCACTAGAGCAATCAACACTGACAGCACTGAAAAGAATGGAAGAGTATTAATTGAAGTGCAACAAACAATATATTTACAGTATGGTCTATGAATATAGCAATAAATCCACTAAAAAAATGGTTCACTATAGCTTCAATTTTTGGAATATTAGAGATAGTGACTGCAATAGAACATAATTTGCTCTATAACTTATTTACTAATTAAATAAGATTCCCTCAACATTTGTTATTGGGTTGTCTCCCTATAAAAAAAACTTTTTTTTAACGTTTAGATATTTTTAATAGTTTTGTAATTTTTTTCCTTTTTGAAGAGAGTTGTAGGGCTATGAACATAGCACTAAATTCTCTATAAACAATGATCTGTCTACCACTGAGGATATTTTACAACAGCACTGTGGTAGGTGCAAGCCGGATGCAGAATTTGCATTGACCAGCCAATACTGGGATTGGAACCTGGTTCACCTCATTAGTAGGCTAAAGCTCTATTCTCTGATAAATTTTGAGCACAATAATCCAGAATCTAAAATAAATATGCATTATATATGATAAGTCCTTGTTATTTTGCGTGTTTCAAAAGACGAACCGCCAAAAAACCATTCTCACAAAGAATGGTTGTCACAGTCTCATTAACCTCTGTCATCATTTTGCGTGTTTCAAAAGACAAACCGCCAAAAAGCCATTCTCACAAAGAATGGTTGTTGCAGTCTCAATAACCACAAAAATGGTTCATGTAGACTTAAAAAATGTCTAAGCAAAAGTTCATTTTAATTATAAACAAGTTGAATAAATGTGAAGATTGATTTTAGGTTTTTAACGCACATACTCATTTGCTCAGTTACACTAACTTATTTTTCAACAGTGCCAGTAAGTTACACTCAAGAACCAAAACATTAAGACCACCCCTACATTTTGCAATGAACTCTCCTGGATGACGTGGAAGGCACCTGATCAGGTGGAAGTGGTATTTAACTGTTGCTGGAGAGTTTGAAGAATCATTCTTTCTCTTACTTCTGTGTGTGATGGGAAGGCTGCGGATCTAAGCGACTTCAATAGAGGGCAGAGTGTAATGGCTCGGAACAAGTATTTCTGAAACTGCATGACTCGTGGGTTGTTCGTGATCTACAGTTGTTAGTACTTATGCAAAGTGGATGAATGACTGTGAAACCAGCAGTAGACGACATGGTGTTGGACGTCCACACGTCGGAGATTGTCTCGCTTGGGGACACAAAACCGGAGCCAGACAAGGGCTCAGCTGATAGCCCAATAGAATGCAAGGTCAAGTAGAATAGTATCAGAGCACACTGTTCAGTGGACACTGTTGGATATGGGGCTACGCAGCAAACGTCCCACTTGTGCGCCTTTGCTGACCAAGCGTCATTGCCAACTACACCTGTGCTGGGCCCGGGAAAATCACAACTGGTCCATGGATCAGTGGGAGAGAGTTGCCTGGTCAGATGAATCACGGTTTGTCATCACGCCAATGGCCGTGTCAGGATACGCAATCTTCCAGGCAAACAGTTGCTCCCTCAATGAACAGTAGGTCATACACAGGCCGGTGGTGGCGGTATTATGCTTTGGGGGACGTTCTTGGGCGTCTCTGGGACCCCTGGTTGTGGTATAGCAGACCATGAATGCTACAGGGTATCTGAACATCATTGCAGACCAGTTGCACCCTTACATGGCCTCTGTTTTTTCAGCTGGAAATGGAATTTTCCAACAGGACAACGCCCTGTGTCACAAGGCTCAAATTGTGTTGGAGTGGTTCCAGGAACATGATGCTGAATTCCAGTTAATGTCTTGGCCGTCTAACTCACCGGATCTCAATCCGATAGAACACATTTGGGATGTCATGGAACGGCAGCTCAGAGTTCAAAGACCACTAAGTTGCAATATCTCGGATTTGCGTGACCGTTGCTTAAACATCTGTCTCCGTACAATCTGTCTCCGGCCATCTACCAAGGACTTGTGGCATCCATGCCAAGTCGGGTTGCAGCTGTGTTGCAGGCTAAAGGTGGGCCAACTTGTTATTAAGAGGTGGTCATAATGTTTTGGCTCTTGAGTGTAAATAATCATTCATTTATTTTGCTTTAAAATTTATTATAACTTTATAAATTTGATTGAACTAATGAATTATTTGTTTTAAAATGTATGTACATAAGAATTTATAGCTTATTCCTCTGGCTAACAAAAAAAAAAGGATATTTGCTTTGGTAATTCAAAAGCACCATTAAGCAAATTCCTTTTTAATAAAATTTAACAGAATACCAATGTCAGTGGGGTCTCATATTAAAATAAGTGTCAAACTTTCAAAAAAAAAAAAAAAAACATTTACACATACATAAGAGACAAAAACAAAACCATTATTATTGGAACAATGTACTTATACTTTGATTTGATTTTTGGCAAAACAATTTTAAATCTTGAGAAACTAGAAATTCCCCTTACTTAAAAAAGCAGATCATATGATTGCAAGAGGCAACTGGTTACCAAAAAGTGCTTATTTTATTATAAATTTTATTTATTGAAAACTCAGAAGCAATATTTCAGTTAATTTTAACTATTGTAAATTTCACAATTTAAATAAAAGAATATTCTAACCTGTAACAAATAGACCAACATCCAGAAAACCAGATATATTTTTCAATAAACTGAACAACTGAAGTAGTGCCAATGCATTAGATTGGTTACTTGTCCTATCAAATCTCTAAATTGTGATGAATTTTGAAGTGAAAATTTGACTGCCATCCAGCACCCAATATTCATTTCAATAAAAATACTAGAAATGGCAACATAAGCCTGAAATGACATAGTTTATTTTATTTATTTGTCAAATGCCAGTTACATTAGCCATTAGGCCATTAAACTTCTTGCTTGCCAATAGCGTTGAAATATACAAGAAAAATCTGTCAGTGCTTCACACTCGTCCAAATGTTCTGCCGTCATTGACCGTCCACCATCACATAAAACACACAAAGGTGAATCGGCTAGTCCAATGCGAAATAAATGATTCTGTAGACAGTCATGCCCTGTTAATAGTTTAAAAGAAGCAACTGCAACTGATCGCGGGTGGTCAGGAATAAAAGCTGAGTTTTATTAAAAGAACACTCCAAGACTTGCCATCGCAAGCCCGAGTGGCAAAATTTCTAAAAGTCTTTTGAGAGTGATGTCAGCAGTTTAATGGAATGGAGGCTTGCGTTAGTTTTGAGCTTTTGGAGAACTGAAATGATATAGTTGTACTTGCTTGTTTTCATTGCTTATATAACCCTGAATAAGGACATTTTATTTTCTAGAAATGTATTGTTAAAATATTTTTAGGATTGAGATTAATTTATAAAATATAATTCTTGACTTATTACCTTGAGTTATTTTTTTTTTATATATAAGATTTTCTAAGTTGAACCATTTCTAAAGATTTTCAAAGTCATTGGCCACAAACTTAAACTTCTGTGCTTATAAATAACTGAACATATAAATTCTGTGGTTATAATTAGAAATAAACCTTAATGATCAAAATATGAATATGAAGAAATGAAAACATGAAGAAATGATAAAAAGAATGAATGTGTAATGCACAAGAGAAAATAGCTTAACACTGTTGCATTCTCTTTTTGACCCAACACGAACCTTTACTGTTACCCTTATTAAACAAAGCTCTTTATTTTTTTTCAGAAGTTATCAGCTGATTGCAACACAAATCATAGATGAAAAAATAGTATCCCATCAATATTTAAATATTAATGAAGTTGGTGGTGGGAAGTGTACATATATACAGTCAGACCTCGATATAAGGTCATCCGCAACGGTCATCCGAATAGGAATTCTTTGTTACAGATTAAGCGGATATATGGTCAAGTTTTAAAAATCGTTATTGCTTAAAAAGTCATTTTTATCTGAGGAGACTGGAGCTCTTTTCTAACAAAAGCCTATTTAACTTCCTTACACGGCAATTACCCCTCTCGAGTTCTAGGAAAATGTTGCAGCCAAGGAACAAGCTACAATTTCTGAAATTGTTTCATAAGTTGTGGACAGTGAGGACAATGACAGTGATTCTGAGACTGTAGCTGCAACCCAGTGGAAGCCTTCAATGCAATAAATGTCAGACGAAATTTTTTTACAAACCATGAGTGAGCTCAGGAACATTTTGAGAAGTTAGAAAATCTAGAAAACATTGTACGAAAAATGAAACCAAAAACGAGACAGACCTGCATATATGATTATTTTAAATTAGGTAAGATGTAATGTATGTATGTACACTTTGAGAAAATTTGTAAACAGCTTTATTTTAAATGTTATTTTTTTTTTTTACAAATCTAACTCTCTTTAATCCTTTACTAATTTTGTTAAAATTTATTCACTTAAATATTTAATTTATTGCCTATTGTTTTCGTTTGTATTACCATTTTTAAAAAGTCATAATGTGTACTATTTATGTGTTTAGTTACGAACAGCTAATGAATCGGTTAAAAGGTCACTACACTAATATATATATATAATATATATAGTAAAGAAAGAGGAAATAACACTTACAGGCTCCAACCATGACATAGAGAGCAAATCTGTAGAGAGTATATTTGCGAGTAGGATCTTTACTGCACAACCCCATTCCGGTCATGACCGTTGCCCCTATATCCAACAGGAGGGTGATCACACAAAGAGCAGCAGCTGCCTGGATGTATCCTGCACACATTAAATGCACATATTATAACATTTTAAAATATGTTAAAATTTAAATTCTAAGAATGGTTAACATTCTATTTGATGAAGGAAAAAAAATTAGCAGTCCAAGAAATATGGAATATCAGAAGAATAAAATAAATCTGTTATAAACAATGTATTTAACTGATTTATTTTATTTTTCTATTAATCTATATTTCTTGGACAGTGAGTTTTTTTTCCCCCTCCATTAAAGCTTTATTTTTATTATGTCTAAGAGCAAATTTATTAGAATGAGCAACAAGACATGTAGGTCATTAGACAATGTTATGATTCATGAATATAATTTTTTTTTTTTTTTTTTTATAGTTTAAAAGAATTTATAACAAGTAAGAACTTTAAAAAGTTCCAAAATTTTTCCAAGCCTTGAAACTCTATTTCAATAACAAAACAGAAGAAGCAAAAGACGTTACCGACTCTCCTGGCGGGATAGCATCCAGGTTTGACTTTAAGCTCAAAGGGCAGTGGCTGCTTGGCATTTTCGTCTACGCACTGCTCCCACAGTCCTTGACGGAACTTCTCTGCAGTCAGCCAGTTTGAAGATGCCAAACAGAGGATCATCAACAGAATGACTATAAGTCCACAGATGAAGGCTATCACCTGTATGCCAAGTAACACCATTTTAGTAAGCAACAACATGTCAATATACATCTATACATATTTTTCATTAGACTCAAATAAATTATAATTAAAATAGAATAACATTGTTAAATAATATCTAAAACTATCTTTGTCTTCTGCTACCACAATTGCCGGTATATTTTTAATAGATTGGTAACATTTGAGCAATATAGTTTGCTGACGCTAAGAACTCCCCTCTGCCACAAAATCTGAAGCCCTCCGATGTTATGGAAACAAGAATACCACATTTCAGGGAGGGTAGCTTCTCTTCACTCGAGGGCTAACACAACTGACCGAAGAAAAAGATTCCCTTTCTCTCGCTGACCCGAGCCAAAGCCTGCCCTAAACAGTGAGCCCACATCCCTACATGAAGTAGTTATACCTCGTTACCATAGTCACAGCCATGGGTCCAAACAAATGGCTAAAGGAGTTCTTACTTTAGACAAACTATATGCAAATGTTTTGGATCAAATGATATAACAAAAAATATAATTACTTATTTAAAATAGTTCTATAATTGGTAAATTTGTTTTCACACATAATTATATCAGTCAGAATCATTTTTATCGACGCCAAATTTTATTCATTGATCCGGATTTTATGACACTTACAAAAGTTGCATTTTTGAAACCAAGAAAATGACACTGAATAAAATTAAAATGGCTTGCAAAAAAAATCATGTACCTTTGTGTCATCACATTTGTTTCAATCATGTGCATTTTGAAGTCTATCCCTAAGAGTGACCAACTTCCATTAACCACCATTTTAATGTGGAACAGAGAGTGGTTGCTCCCGAGAGGTTTTACTGTATAAGAAAAGGTTCAAAACCTGTTTCTCAAGGTATTTCATAATCATCACCCTCAATATCCGTTTTTGAATCCATATCAAAGATGAAACCAAAATATTATATGCATTAAGAGTCACAAATTAGTGTTTAAGTAAGAAATTTTTTTTATTAAAATTTGATGAATCTCTATAGAGGAAGGTTGGATTAAAAGCATCAAAAATACAAGAGCACTTTCGTTTTGTGCATCTTGGATGCTTGCCTTCTTGATAATAATAATTAAATAAACATTGATATGCACTTTTTATTTCCTGTGCTTATTTGTCCAACTCATCAGACTATCTTCATTGCATACATATACATATATATATATATATATATACATACACACACAAGTTTAAAAAAATATAGAAAAAACAAAGAAAAAGATAAAGATTTACTAAAGAAGAAGACTAAAATTATCTGGGGTCTGTCCAGACATTTTGTGAAAGGTCCTGTTTTTGTAAAATTGTGAAAAAAACTATTCATAATTTGTGAATATAAAATAAGCGTTAAGTCACATTCTTCCAATCAGGGTCCTGCTTTTGTGAATTTGTGCAAATAGGGTCCTGTTGTTGCAAAAATTGCCATATACCTTCTCAGGAAGTTTTTAAATTGTAAATAGATACAACATTCTGCTCAACAATTAATTGCTGCTACTAAATTAGAGATGCAACTTACAAATATTGGGTATTTAGCCTATACTGCTCAACACAGAATATTCATTTCGGACGAATAATGGAAACAAACTCACTCACATTTTTAGTCATTTTAATTGACATATTTTAAATAACACAATTTAGTAATGTATCACTTTAAATGTGTTACACATTAAGTAAACTTAAACCTTAAATGTATAATATTTTATTTAAAAAATTGCCAGAAATTAATTTTTTTTTTTACATAATATTCTATTAATTAATTTTATGAAAAAATACAAATTGATAAATTATTTATTTACAAAAAAAAATTTATGATTTGATATTACTAAGAATGCGCACACGATGTTTGTAAAAGTAGAAATATTATCTTAGAATACTACATTTCGAATTTAAACTTAGGGAAACTTAGTTTGTCTGGAACCGTCTTTCCTTCCCCTCCCCCGGGAAGGGTTAATTGGATTAACAAAACAATAATGAAGATAAACAAATTTGTGAAGGGTCTGATTTAAAGAAAAATTATTTTTTGAAGGGTCCGTTAACGGACCCAAATTTATTCTAAACAGACCCCTGATTATTAAAAATTTTTTTTAAAATTACTCAAACTTAAAAAATTTTATTAAAAAAAAATGCAAAAAAGAAAATAATAAATAAATTGAGGAAAAGATATTATCTTGTAACCAGCTCACAGGATTATATTCATTAAAAATAGAATTTTAAAAAGAAATGTGTGGTTATGTTTATTGAAAAAAACAAATAGACAAATTATTAGCTAGTATAATAGACATTTTATTCTATATTTTTTAAATTTTTATTATCTATTTTTGCTTGTTTTATTTTATTATTTTATTTATTATTTATTTATTTATTTGCATTTTTTGCTTAGTGGGTTCAATTTTTTTTATATTTTTTTGGTGCTCCTCGCATTATTGTTGTATTGATATGGCTTTAACTATATTAACACTACATAAAAAAGCACTTTTTTTCAGATATTATCATGTGAGCTAATGCCAAGATTATATCTTAAAGTTTTTTTTTAATTTCAAAATTTTTTAAAGTTGTCAATCTTTTTTAAAAGCGATTTTTAATATTTTTGCTTCGGGAAATCTTTAATCTTTTTCCTTGTTTTCTCTATATTTTTTAAGTCATTTTACGAGTTCTATGTACTTACAGCTCCTGCGCTGTAAATAAAACTTATTATTTTTCTTCGTTAATTTCTTTGTTTTCATCCTTATTGCCCTTATTATGTTATATATATATAAGTTAAAAACAGAGAGAGAACATGAAAAAAATTTAAGATTAATGAAAAGTGAAGAAAAGAATTTATTAATCAAAATAAAATATTTAAAAAAAAAATTTAAACATATTAAAAAGACGGGAAAACAAAAATAATGATAAGATAAAATTTCTTCCTCAGCTTACAGAATTATATCAAATTTCAATCAGAAAAATCCTTTGTTAAACGATTAGTCAATTCTATCTAGAAGAGAGTGCAAAATGGGAGCATTAGTTTTTAAGGAAGCATGTCCACCTGGAAAAACAATATTTTTAAAATTCTTCCAGAAAAAATTTTTAAATACATTATTCAATTGTTCGTTTAAATGCTTAAAGTTTGCATTTTTTATATTAAAAAATTAAGGAAAAATATTTCTTTTTTTGCTTTTTTACTCTTGTTTCTTTTCTTCGGTTCTTTGCTTTCTTTTTGTTAAGAATGTTTTACTTCCATATTCAATATTAAAATAATAGCTCGTGATATGATATAGTTTCTGTGAAAACTCGTCCATCAACGGAATGTTAACTCTATTAAAAAGCCGAAAACAATCATAACGAATATACAAAATATACAGGACTGTTCACTAAGGATTAAATAAGTATATATATTGAATATAAATTTGCAACCCTTAATTAACTAAAGCTTGGAAAAATAAAAGCGCTATCGAAATTTGAAAAATCAAGAAGGGGGAACACCAAAACCTGTTTGATGGAGGAGGAAACAGAGAAGTTTAAAAACATTAGAAAAAAATTCAAGTTCTCAATCAAACAAGTTAATATTAAAATAGTTCTATAATTGGTAAATTTGTTTTCACACATAATTATATCAGTCAGAATCATTTTTATCGACGCCAAATTTTATTCATTGATCCGGATTTTATGACACTTACAAAAGTTGCATTTTTGAAACCAAGAAAATGACACTGAATAAAATTAAAATGGCTTGCAAAAAAAATCATGTACCTTTGTGTCATCACATTTGTTTCAATCATGTGCATTTTGAAGTCTATCCCTAAGAGTGACCAACTTCCATTAACCACCATTTTAATGTGGAACAGAGAGTGGTTGCTCCCGAGAGGTTTTACTGTATAAGAAAAGGTTCAAAACCTGTTTCTCAAGGTATTTCATAATCATCACCCTCAATATCCGTTTTTGAATCCATATCAAAGATGAAACCAAAATATTATATGCATTAAGAGTCACAAATTAGTGTTTAAGTAAGAAATTTTTTTTATTAAAATTTGATGAATCTCTATAGAGGAAGGTTGGATTAAAAGCATCAAAAATACAAGAGCACTTTCGTTTTGTGCATCTTGGATGCTTGCCTTCTTGATAATAATAATTAAATAAACATTGATATGCACTTTTTATTTCCTGTGCTTATTTGTCCAACTCATCAGACTATCTTCATTGCATACATATACATATATATATATATATATATACATACACACACAAGTTTAAAAAAATATAGAAAAAAACAAAGAAAAAGATAAAGATTTACTAAAGAAGAAGACTAAAATTATCTGGGGTCTGTCCAGACATTTTGTGAAAGGTCCTGTTTTTGTAAAATTGTGAAAAAAACTATTCATAATTTGTGAATATAAAATAAGCGTTAAGTCACATTCTTCCAATCAGGGTCCTGCTTTTGTGAATTTGTGCAAATAGGGTCCTGTTGTTGCAAAAATTGCCATATACCTTCTCAGGAAGTTTTTAAATTGTAAATAGATACAACATTCTGCTCAACAATTAATTGCTGCTACTAAATTAGAGATGCAACTTACAAATATTGGGTATTTAGCCTATACTGCTCAACACAGAATATTCATTTCGGACGAATAATGGAAACAAACTCACTCACATTTTTAGTCATTTTAATTGACATATTTTAAATAACACAATTTAGTAATGTATCACTTTAAATGTGTTACACATTAAGTAAACTTAAACCTTAAATGTATAATATTTTATTTAAAAAATTGCCAGAAATTAATTTTTTTTTTTACATAATATTCTATTAATTAATTTTATGAAAAAATACAAATTGATAAATTATTTATTTACAAAAAAAAATTTATGATTTGATATTACTAAGAATGCGCACACGATGTTTGTAAAAGTAGAAATATTATCTTAGAATACTACATTTCGAATTTAAACTTAGGGAAACTTAGTTTGTCTGGAACCGTCTTTCCTTCCCCTCCCCCGGGAAGGGTTAATTGGATTAACAAAACAATAATGAAGATAAACAAATTTGTGAAGGGTCTGATTTAAAGAAAAATTATTTTTTGAAGGGTCCGTTAACGGACCCAAATTTATTCTAAACAGACCCCTGATTATTAAAAATTTTTTTTAAAATTACTCAAACTTAAAAAATTTTATTAAAAAAAAATGCAAAAAAGAAAATAATAAATAAATTGAGGAAAAGATATTATCTTGTAACCAGCTCACAGGATTATATTCATTAAAAATAGAATTTTAAAAAGAAATGTGTGGTTATGTTTATTGAAAAAAACAAATAGACAAATTATTAGCTAGTATAATAGACATTTTATTCTATATTTTTTAAATTTTTATTATCTATTTTTGCTTGTTTTATTTTATTATTTTATTTATTATTTATTTATTTATTTGCATTTTTTGCTTAGTGGGTTCAATTTTTTTTATATTTTTTTGGTGCTCCTCGCATTATTGTTGTATTGATATGGCTTTAACTATATTAACACTACATAAAAAAGCACTTTTTTTCAGATATTATCATGTGAGCTAATGCCAAGATTATATCTTAAAGTTTTTTTTTAATTTCAAAATTTTTTAAAGTTGTCAATCTTTTTTAAAAGCGATTTTTAATATTTTTGCTTCGGGAAATCTTTAATCTTTTTCCTTGTTTTCTCTATATTTTTTAAGTCATTTTACGAGTTCTATGTACTTACAGCTCCTGCGCTGTAAATAAAACTTATTATTTTTCTTCGTTAATTTCTTTGTTTTCATCCTTATTGCCCTTATTATGTTATATATATATAAGTTAAAAACAGAGAGAGAACATGAAAAAAATTTAAGATTAATGAAAAGTGAAGAAAAGAATTTATTAATCAAAATAAAATATTTAAAAAAAAAATTTAAACATATTAAAAAGACGGGAAAACAAAAATAATGATAAGATAAAATTTCTTCCTCAGCTTACAGAATTATATCAAATTTCAATCAGAAAAATCCTTTGTTAAACGATTAGTCAATTCTATCTAGAAGAGAGTGCAAAATGGGAGCATTAGTTTTTAAGGAAGCATGTCCACCTGGAAAAACAATATTTTTAAAATTCTTCCAGAAAAAATTTTTAAATACATTATTCAATTGTTCGTTTAAATGCTTAAAGTTTGCATTTTTTATATTAAAAAATTAAGGAAAAATATTTCTTTTTTTGCTTTTTTACTCTTGTTTCTTTTCTTCGGTTCTTTGCTTTCTTTTTGTTAAGAATGTTTTACTTCCATATTCAATATTAAAATAATAGCTCGTGATATGATATAGTTTCTGTGAAAACTCGTCCATCAACGGAATGTTAACTCTATTAAAAAGCCGAAAACAATCATAACGAATATACAAAATATACAGGACTGTTCACTAAGGATTAAATAAGTATATATATTGAATATAAATTTGCAACCCTTAATTAACTAAAGCTTGGAAAAATAAAAGCGCTATCGAAATTTGAAAAATCAAGAAGGGGGAACACCAAAACCTGTTTGATGGAGGAGGAAACAGAGAAGTTTAAAAACATTAGAAAAAAATTCAAGTTCTCAATCAAACAAGTTAATATTTGTTAATATTTTTAAAGGACTGTTCACTAAGGATTAAATAAGTATATATATTGAATATAAATTTGCAACCCTTAATTAACTAAAGCTTGGAAAAATAAAAGCGCTATCTAAATTTGAAAAATCAAGAAGGGGGAACACCAAAACCTGTTTGATGGAGGAGGAAACAGAGAAGTTTAAAAACATTAGAAAAAAATTCAAGTTCTCAATCAAACAAGTTAATATTTGTCCCCCCCCGTGGCCGGCTTAATAGTGCTCTGTCAGATTTTGATACCAATTTTTTCTCCAGATTAAATTTTATCTTTCGACCCAGAATATGAGCATTGTTTTCCTTTTCTTTTTTATTTTGTCTTCGTTTTCTATAAAAATGCGAAAAATACAATAGTTAAAGCAATCTTTAAGGTTTTAAACTGCTTTTAATTCTTCCATTAAAAGAAAATGAAAATTAGCTTAAATCCGATCAATATTTTCAAATAGCTTAGCGATATCAAATGGATTTCAATAAACTTATTAAGCCTTCTCCCTTCCAATATATCGTTTTATAAATCATGCTTTTGAACAAATATATGTATTAAAAAATATGAACGAAAAAATTTTCACAACTTTTTAAATAAGTTTTAATAAAAAATGTGACATCCAGAATGTTCAGGAACGAGTAGAAAAAAAATTTAAAATATATCACTTAGGTCCCCCAGAATCTATTTAGAAAACATTTTAAATAAACAAATTTTTGTTATTTTAATACTTATACGCTAAAAACAAAACCAATTTGTTTATTTCAAATATTTTCTACACAAAAATATTCCACGAAATAAATTATTTCGAACTCTTTTTCTCAAGTTTTTGAAGACAGATTGCACTTTAAATATGTTGTCGTTTTTCCGTGGAGTACACGCATTGCCTATCCGAAGGCTGCAGGGTCAAAGTAGAGCCGCGAAGCAGTGAATACGTGATGGCGCAGGACGACGTGAAGTCGCAAAGCAGGATATTCGTAAAAGACGGAGTACAATCGCGAAGCAATGGGTTAGTGAAGCAGCCGCTCGCAAATAAATAAAAAATGTTTAAGCTCTTGCTCCAAAAAAAAAAAAGGAATGGAAAAATGGTGAAAACCATGTGACCACATCCTTTCAGCTAGAAACAATGGAAACAAGTATTATGATCCATCACGGAAATGGTCTGCAACACTATATTCTTTGTCTCAAGAAGAGGAGGTCAAGAAGATCAAATGGACACTTCAGCACCGATAATATTTTAAGAACAGCAAATGCGAAAGTAACAGCGTGGCTGCATTCATTCATAATTCTAAGAGAGGAAAATGCAAATTAACACGTTGAATGCCACTCTAATTTTACATGGCTTGCCCGTCTGGCAAAAATGATTTTCTCAGTATGTATTGCATTAATTTCTTCAAACCATTTTAGTAACGATAATAATATAAAAATTTTTTTATATAAAACATTATAATATATAAAACATTAAAAATTTACCCGAATTATGTGTTCCTAATAATCGTGACTTCGCCGGTCACCGGTAACCCTCGTGGCGCTATGATCAAACTCAGTGCCGGTCACCGGTGACCCCCATTGCATTCAACGTCTTAACAATTTGATACGTTTCATGTTAAATTTTTCAGCATTTGAAACACTAACTTTACTTTACTTACTGAATTTACTTTTCGCAGCAACAAATTAATAAAAAAAAAAAAAAAAAAAGGTTTTTCGAAAGCTGAGTCGTCATATAAAATGATGCTTTTTAGCGAATAACATGCTATTTGAATAACTCTCTCAAGGGCTTGGGTTTGCAAACGTTACTCATGACTGTTAGGATAAATTCAGCCTATCTGTCTATTCTGAAAATGGCGTAAACGTCAATATGGAGAAAAGCCACGGTTATGTGGAAAGGGAAAGTATTTCATCTAATCTTTTAATATTTAAAAACTTACACCATTATCTGGGCTCATAAAATTTTGCGAAATCTCAGTATAAAGTAGTGATTTTGATAATTTTCTTCTATGTGAAAAAATCTCGTCCAATTGGCGATTTTTAAAAAAGTTCTATTCTAAAGCCCAGATAATTCTTCACGGCAAGATTATACATAGTTTAAAATCATCGATTTGCTTTAAGTGTAAGGCATTTATTTTAACTGCGGATTTTTTTTTTTTTTTTTCCTTGGCGACAGAGCTTTGATAAACCATGTTAAAAGTCGAACATTCCAAATACTTTACTCTAAACATGCATAAACTCGTATGATATTTAAACTAAAAATATTTCGCAACAGCTGGTTGTTGTTGACATTTAATATTAATTTACAAAAAAAAAGTATTATTAATTAATATTGAATGTCAAACTCATTAAACAAATTTCAATATATATTTATAAAATAAATAAAACTTGTGAAAAATAAGAAAAAATTAATTATCGAACTCAAAGTACCCGCTTGAACTCTGAATGAAATTTTTCGACATCTAGCAATAAAAGAAAAAAGACGGGATAAATTCTTCAGCGAGGAAAATATATATTAAGCCATTGATGGGATCAGAGGCGCCGAACAATCGCACATTTAAACGCGAAAGAATCCCATGTCGAGCTATTGATAGAAAATTGGTGTGTCGACACGCCAGAAAAGTTTTTTATGAGTTTTCTACTGCGCTGGAAAGGATCATCATTTTATTTTCGACAGATCAATATAGCTTCAAATACAAAAAAAAATATTTTTGTTACTTCTCTATATAAAGTAAAAAGATAATTTTCTAAAATAGTTTCTCATTGTTGTCGGTGCATAACGAAATTTTCATTCTGTTCTATTATAGAGAAATTGCCAAAGTTGTCTTCAACTATTTTTAACTCTTATATTACATTTACTTTCAGATTTTTCTTTAATCATTAAAATGGAAAGTGCAATTATGATAATTATATTCAAAGTAATAATTTTATTCAAAAATTATGGACTTAAACGGAAAAGTAATGCTAGTGTATCGATCTATATTAATATAATGAAAAATAAAATGTATGCATATCAATCCACACAGAGACTATATAACTTATAATGCCAAACCATTTGTGCCAACGTCAACTGCAAGGGGGTTTTGCTCCCGATCCTGAAAATCGTTCGAAAACTTCAATTAGTTCATTGTGCAGAGAGGTTTAAAAATGAATTTTTCTCATTGGTTTTTACTTTATAACCGTCGCTGAACAGCCGACCCAAATTTGAGCATACAACTACCTATCATCAACTTCATATCCTTGTAATTTTTAACCCAATCCAGAAGAAAAGGGAACTATTGGATCAAGTATTGGGAGAAACTTGCCTGAGTGGAGGACTTTTTTAATGAAACTCGCATTTGCGTTACATGGAGAGGATAGCTACGAAAACCTCTTACTGTTAGCCTGACAGTGAAGAGACTCTAAACCATGATACGTCTACGACTGAGGATATTTTTCATCATCACTGTAATCGGTGCGAACCGGGTGCGGAATTCCAATCTCAGCCATAGCTGGGATCCCTGTGGCAGAATTTTTTCTGGCTTTCTGCGACAAACCTAAATAGAACCAATATCTTTCTGCAAGATAGTTATAAATATATCTTTCTGCAAAATATTTTTTACGTTATAAATATATGTGTAATGAATTTATAATAATAGATACACTTCGTGTTTATAAAAAAAGCCTACATGCATAGAATAAAACTGTGTAGATTTTATTTTCTTAATTTCATAATATAAGTTTACATTTCTTAATAAGTTTAAATTATTTAAGTTTAAATTTGCATAATCTTTGGCAATAAAGAAAAATTATAAATGTATAGATCTGCAGACAAAAATGCTTACTAGAGCATAAATTAAGATTACCCAGAACCTGTAATAAGATGGAAAAATAAAAATAGCTAAGAATTGACAAAAAGATTAAATTTATAAAACAAGATAACTGAATTTGAAGTATCAATTTAAAACAGTATGATTTAACAGTTTCATTATAGTAGTTATATCAGGTACAGAAACAAATCAGGTGAAAAAATCAATATTGAAGTTGAGTAATCAAAATAATAAAATAGGATTGACTATATCCGAATTCTACAAGAAAAAAAATTAACGCAATCTTTGTTTCAATTTTTTCTATATGAAAACAATTACAGATTAATTAGATTCGATTAATATTGTGCTGACTTATTGAAAGATTTTTTTTTAAAAAAAAGGAGGTAAATAAAACTTTTTTCGTGATCAGATTAAGTTCAGAACGAAAAAAATACACAGCGCTTGTGATTTGTAACAGAAGTCGCACTGTAATGTGTACTAGCATTGATTTCCCACGAAGTACGCAGACGCGGTTTACGACTCAATACGCTCAAGTCTATTCAACACTTCGAAACGAAATCGTCTTCATCAGTACTGAAACATCGGTATTAGAGCCATACTCATTGGATGCGATTTTTTTCGAATACGTATGGAAACCTATTTGATTCGCCTTAGTGATTCGCCCGTAAATATTTCCCACCAATCATCTATCACCAATCATCCCACCAATCATCTATTTTTTTGGCTTTATTTCATTTATCGTCAGATTGCGAGTGTATTTTTATATCGGCGACTTAATTCAAAGGATATAGGCCATTTATAGGCATTTTATCTTTAAAAAAAATATATATAGTTATTTTTTACCTTTGACTGCTTCTAAAATTTCTTGATTTGTTGGAGATGCTGTCATATCCTTACTATCGACATCGCTACTAGTAAGAATATTTGGTTCGAATCTAGAACGTTTTTTTTTTTTTTTTTTTTTTTTTTTTTTTTTTTTTTTTTAATATTAGTAGCGGGGGAAGCTTCTCTTCTTTTTTCCGGTCGCTTTCCTGAAAAAATATCTCTGACATCGACAGATGTTGTCGACTTCCATCTTATTTGTTCTTCGGAATACCGTCTTGAAAAATGAGTTTTCAAATTTTTTTTAATTATTATTGCTTCACAAGAGCAACAAATAACCTTTTCGCTAGACATGATTTTTTTTAAAAAAAGATAAAAGAATCTTTTTACGCATGAAATTTTCCACATAAGTGCAAAAAGAAAACACAAAGCAAATTACTGCGCCAGCGATAGAGGCCGAAGTCGGCAAATTTCCAAAAATAGCTTAATAAAGGGGAAAAACTTTCTCCCCTTTTTATCCAGTAACTGTGTTGGAGATTAACGGAAGATCACTTTCCCCTTCCGCGGTACGCTCGAAAAACAATTATTTAAAAACTATTCAGTAAGAAAAAAAATTTGCAGAACCATTATTGCTTCTGCAGAAGTTTCTGTAAAAATTACTTTTTTGTAAAACAGCTTCTGTTTCTGCAGAATCTTTTTTGAGAACTTTTATTTCTGCCAAACCAAAACTTTTTTTTTCCCAAATAAAAAAATCTTTCTGCAAGAACTCTGTCGCTTTCTGCGACAATGTCGCCGTGTCGCCCTGTTTCTGCCACGGGGGCTGGGATTCGTACTCGGTTCAGCTCATTAACAGGCGAGTGCTCTAACCCCTGAACCACCACGGCTCTCTCAATGACTTAGCATTAGCCACTAGTATAAACTAAACTGTGAACGATTCTTTTCCCAAATATTTTACAGATATTATTTTGCTCATTTTCTTAAAAAAAAAAATGGATAGTAAAAAGTAGTAGTTTAGAAATAATCAAGGATGTTAAATTGTAATGCTTGCAAGATTTAGGCAAAAGTGTTTCAATTTACTGATCAGTGAGAAACTAATTAATTTGTAAAGGGACTGTTGAGCTAGCAATTTGAGTACCTTTGCAACTTTCATCCCTGAAACTCATTGCGATATTTAATAATCCTATAATTATCCATTAATCCTATAATTTTTTATCCATTAATCCTATAATTTTTTATCCATTAATCCTATAATTTTTTATCCATTAATCCTATAATTTTTTATCTATTAATCCTATAATTATCCATTAATCCTACAATTTTTATCCATTAATCCTATAATTTTTATCCATCAATCCTATAATTTTTTTATCTATTAATCCTAGAATTTTTTATTTGTGTTGCATTGAATAACCAGTGAAAGATATGCTTGTAAAATTTGTATACCTTCATTTTCATGCAATTTTTTTGCTGAGCAACTTTAACGATTTTCTTGTATAAGATATAGTTTATAAGAATAATAAATGTTGATATATATATATATATATATATTGTGAGCCAGTTTTGCCACCGGCAGTTATCAGTTCAAAGAATTTAAAGATAATATTTTCAATAGAAAATATCTGGTAAAGAAAAAGTTACCCTCGTTACCTGGGACACTATGCCTACCAGGATTTTAAATTTTAATAAAAAGAGAAAGAAAGGAAAATATATTTAGACACTATGTATCAATTCTACGTATTTCATTAAGCCTAGAAATTATTGTCCTTTCACTATCTAAAAAAAGAAAAATGCGGCATTTTTTAAAATTGAATTAAAGGTATCGATTAATCATAAAAAAAATTAAACAAAAAATTTAAGAATGAATAATAACGGTATTAACATGTTGTACCTCTGAAAACGTCTTAAAATGAATTAGATGTTAGAAATTCAGGGGTGATTGTGAGCCAAGTTCTGTCTTGAGTTAAAATCATTAATGAAGCATTTCAAAAAATCAATGTCTTTATAATTTTAAACCATTAATATTTTCACAACATGAAATTCCAAATAAATTATGTGCACTATAATTTAAATTAATAATTATGTTTAAGTCTAATTTTATCTCTTACCACATTTATTATTCTACCAGAAAAATATTTACAAATGGAAGAGATGCCGAGTATAAATTCTAGTTCTAATAGTTCTAAATAAAATATACAAGACTTTTTACACATAAACGTGATCGATGATTTCTTGAAACTTCTGGAACTTGGATTTCTGAAAATGTCCGGATCGCAATTAGTAAAAAATCCGGAAATCCGTATTTTTTCCGGAGCACAATCATCGCTGAAAATTCAAATTATGGTACTACACAGCGACCGCTATTAAAACGACGCCAAGCTAGATTTTTTTTTTTTCTTTTATAACCGCCGTTGAACAGCCTATCCAATTTTTTGGGATTACGATTGCTAATGTATGTTCAACTCTGTAGCCTTGTAATTTTGAAAATAAGGAAACTCCTGGAACAAGCATTAGGAGAAATTGTGCCTTCCTGGAGGACTTTTTGATGGAACTAACCAGCATGTGCGTTGCATGGTGAGGAAAAATCAAGAAAACCTCTCACGATTAGCCTGACAGCAAGGGGAATCAAACCCATGATCCGTTTACCATTGAGGATATTTTTATTTAGGAGTGTGGTCGGTGCATGGCTTCCATATCTCCGTGATGGCTTTCAAAATTAAACCAAAAGGCTTGTTTTTCCCCATAGAATTTTCGTCACATGAATTTCGTAAGATAGCTCTAGAAGATGACGAGCCGTGCCTCTTAGCCTATTGTTCCTAACATAAAAAATGCTATTTTTTTTTTTTGTCAACAACTTATCACATTGCACATCCACAATCTTCCCTTAACATATGGTTACACTACTTACTTCCCTTTTCATTTCGTGTCCATTTACGCATTGCGAGGTATAATTCCCCCCCCCCCCCCCCCTGCAAAAACGAAGTTTCTTAGAGCTATAAAAAAGGAGCACCACACACAACATTAATGAGATACTCTAATAGATTCACCCCCACAAAACAAATCACGCACCTTTACCTGAATTTATGAAGGGAGGGGAATGAATTTATTGCAGGGGGAAAAAAATTGAGGGAGAGGGAGGCCCTGAAGGGAAAAAAGAGATCGATATCACACTCCACTCTCCCCAAACACTATCGACATTTTTTCCCTTTTTCTCTTCGCGCAATAACTCCCATACAAGGTTTTTACTCTAGGACAAGGCCCTTTGGTATGCAGTGCATGCTAAGAATGAAATTCATCATGGAGTTTTTTTTTTTTTTTTTTTTCCTTTGAAATCTACGATGCTGTTTCAATAAACTCAAGCTGAGGTTATGATGAAAAATGAAGTCGTCTCTGTGACATGAAAGGAAAGAAGCTAGTAGTAATAAAAAAGGTGTTTCCCCTGTGAGCCCCTTCGATAAAATAAAAAATATTTTTAAAAAGTGTAAAAATGTAATGTTTATTTTAGACGGCAAAGAAAGTTAAAATACCAATTCATTATTTGAATTCAAACAAAGATTGATAAAAAAAAATTTTTTTTTTAATTATAAAGTTTTATAACGCTCTACGTCCCAGAATCCGTAATAAATTGAAATGTTCGCACGTAATTTGAATCATAATGTCCGATAAAAATGTAAAGTTTTATGACGCTACAAGTTTCCAAAATCATAACATATTGAAATATAATTTAAATCTAATCAATGACTGATAAAAATGTTTAGTTTTGTCACGCTATATGGCCCAACAAATAGGGGAGGGGGAAAAAAAAACAAAAAAAAAAAAAAGAACATCGTATTTTACAAAAACTGATAAAACAAAATGTATTTTAAAAAAATGTTTGCAATAAGTAGGTATTATACGAAAATTTCCAAATATGTAAAAAATCTCAATTTGTATTTTTCTCCGCTTCCATTGCACGGCAGTACACTGTGTTCTAAAATTAATGTTAAAATTTTAAATATTAAGCCTAGTAATAAATAAATACCACGCGTCCAATACAATTGACTAGGCATTCTACAGAAAGTCAACATTTAATGTAATGGTACCCATCGAACTATATTGGCTGCCACTAAGGATCGAACCTCAGTCTTTCACAATAGCAGCTCAGTGTCTTTAACCACTGAGCCATCGCTGCTCCTTTAACGGTTTTTACCCAGGGATGTTGTATCATCCCTTCGAATTGAATTCCGTTATTATTACGCTTTTGAAAATAATTCAAAATACAAAGCTTAAAACTAAATGCGTCGTTACTTTTTCATTTCATAAAAAAAGTAATTATATGATAAATATTATTAAGCAATGATAATGATTTTTGCAGTAAATAAGCTATATTGACTTCGTTTTATTACTATATTGTTTTGCAGCAAATAAGCTACAGTGGTGGCCAAAAGTATGGACATTTTTTGAAAGTTTCATGTTTTTCAACTTTGTGTGCTTGTAGAATATATTAATTTTCACTTAAATTGAATATTAAATTACTCAATTTATATATTAAATTGAAGGTAATTTAATGAAGAATTTAATAACAAAAACTGAATTAAAATATCTGTATTACAAAAAAAGCTATGCTCATTTTAGCAGAACAAACAAACACAAATCGCTTTGAATAAGGACGTGTTTTGTAATAAAAGCGTACTAGCCAATCACAAACACTGTTCTTAGGACCAATCAAATGTCTGTAACTATAGTTTAGGTTATTTGGATGGTAAAAGAGTTATTGTTGTGGAAATATTTTGCGGAATGATGCATACTAGTACAATTAAATAGAGTATTGCTGTTATTGAATATTTAAAGTCCTTTTTTTTTATAATTAAACTAATTTTAAACAATGTCATCAACAAGAAGAACTAATTGGACATCTACAAAAAGAAGCCAAATTGTCATATTGAGAGAAAATGGCATCTCTTATGCTGAAATTGCAAGACAAGTCGGTGGTTCAGTGATTTGTTCTGGTGTACGAAAGTTCTGTTTACGTTATGAAAAAACGAAATCAGTGGAAAATAAAGCCAAATCAGGCCGAAAAAAAATGCACAAGTGCATTAGATGTGAAATGAATGCAGCGGGTATTGCAGTAAGTTCAAGAACAATAAGAAGGTTATCAGGATTTGGACTACAAGCTAGAATTCCAAGGAAAAAACCATATTTAAATCAAAAGCAACGCGAAAAACGAGTTAAGTGGGCAAAAGAACACATTCAATGGTCAAAAAATCAATGGAAGCAAGTAATCTGGAGCGATGAGAGTAAAATAACGCTCTTTGGTAGTGACGGTAGAAAATACGTGAGACGTAGAGTAGGTGAAGCACTTTATCCTGATTGCATTGAAGCAACTACAAAAAACCCAACAAATATCATGATTTGGGCATGTATGTCTGCAGATGGTGTGGGCCGAATTCCTAATTGATGGCATCCTGAATGCTAAAAAATACATCGAAACTGTCCTAAAACCAAAATTGATACCTTCCATCAGGGATCTCATCCCCAACAACGCACCATTTATTTTTCAGCAGGATTCAGCTCCATGCCACACAGCAAAAATATGCAAAGCATGGTTTCAAAATAAAGGCATAGATATATTACCATGGCCAGAAAACAGCCCTGATCTCAATCCAATTGAAAATTTGTGGCGACGTTTGAAAATTCTAGTACGAAAAAAACATCCATCCAATAAAAGACAACTTATTGAAGCTATAATTGATTCTTGGCACCATGTGATTACGAAAGATGAACTCCAAACACTCGTTCACTCGATGAAGGACGCTGTGAAGCTGTTTTAAAAATTAAGGGTTATCCTACTAAGTATTGATTGTGTAAGTATCACTTTAAAAAAAATGCAAATCTAAGATAGATCTTACTATTAGTTGCCTAACTTTTTTGTAATACAGATATTGTAATACTGTATTTATTATTAAATTCTACTTTAAATTACCTTCAATTTGATATATAAACGTTTGTATTTAAGTGAAAATTAATATATTCTACAAGCACACAAAGTTGAAAAACATGAAACTTTCACAAAAAGTCCACACTTTTGGCCACCAATGTATATTGACTTTGTTTTATTACTATATTGTTTTGCAGCAAATAAGCTATATTGACGTTTTATTATTATATTGTTTTGCCGCAAATAAGCTATATTGACTTTGATTATAAATTTTATGTAAAACTGTGCTCAGTCAAAATTATGTAATTAAAATAACAAATACAAAATGACTATTTAAAATCTAAAATATATATATATATTTATTAAATTTAACTTTTCAAATAATTGCTAAAGAACCATTTTGGGTATAAATAAAAATATTTTTTTACGTTTTTATAATAGCCAAAAATGGTAACAGAGCAAAATGATTAAGTTAAAATTTCATCCCATTAAAATCGGAAACTAAATCTGCATAAATGTTTACGCTAAAGTGTAGAAATCAGTTACACTACAGATCACTCAGCTAGCGTGCAGGTTAATTAGGGTGATCTGTTAAGGTGCCAAACATTTCTTAAACTACCTAGATAATTTGCACAATACCTTAAGCAAGTGAAAAAATATATATTTGCTGGAATGTTTCTGTACGCTTAAATTAACAAATGTAATTTATTTATTTTTCGCTCTATGAAACAAGTTACAACAATCAACACATTAGTTGATAGAATCAATAATAAATTCCTTTATAAACTAACACCATGAATCAAACGTTTTAAAATATTATTACTATGAGGGAAATTAACATAAATGTCATTTATTTATATTTCAATACTCAGAGAATCAAATCAATACAATCAATAAATGAATGAACAGAATGAGAGAAACATTTGAACTTAAACGATACTGAAGCCGTTAAAGAGCACATTACCAGGGTAAAATGCGGAAAACACCGGTAAATGCGGATTCCGCACCATAACAGAACAAATCAGTGAATCAGCAGATAAGCTAGTTAATGTGCACATTAATGGAGTTCAAACTTTAACGGTGACATTAATTATTAATGTAATAATTCAATTAAGGGATTTAAAAAATCTTTATGATATTAATGATTAATATCATAAAGATTTTTTTTTAATTCCTTAATTGAATTATTTTTTTATTTTAATGCAACTACCTGCTTATCAAGAAACAAATATGATTGCATACAAATATGATACCATAGCTGCTAATGTACATAGGGAAAAATCCAGTAGATTTTACGAAACATAAATTTCATGATAACTGTTGCATAATATACTAAATATTTTACATATAGGGAATTTTAGGGATTTTTGTTGTCATCAAAATACAAAACTTTACACTAATAATTATAAATGGTCTGCAATATTTTCCATTTATGATCGACATTTAATGAACTTGAAATGTTTTTTAATTGTAATCAAACATAATTTTGACAAGTAACTTATTATTGATGGTTAAAAGATTTGTTTATTAATTGAATAAAAATTCTGATTCTGAATAAAAATAAACAAAATTTTAGAAGGACAAAAATAAGAAAAACTTTAAAATGATTATTATAAATGAGGCTTGGTCCTTATTCATTAGGAATACTTATTTAAAGCTAGATAGCCCAAGGAAGTCATTTGAACTGCTTTTTCATTTGCAAATAATGTACAAATAATAATGCATAAATTACGTTTTTTACAAGTCAAGTAAATTTTTTTTATTGTTAATATTTACTAGTAACTTGTTATATAACTGTAAATAATATAAAAAATATTAAAAATTAATTACACTTTAGTTATTCTTTTACAATAGTCATTTCGACTGCTTTTGTGCAATCTAGATATATATTAAGTTTCAGTCTTTCTAGTGTTAAATATTCAAGCAAGCAATAAATTGTGTAAAAATTCTACTTCAATAGGGATTTTTATTAGGTAACTTACTCAATTTTAGGGAATATGTACGAAACCAGATACAAGAACAAAAAACAGTAGAATTTTTTTAAACCAGTAGACCAGGAGAAACTGGCAAAATCCAGTTGTCTACAGGTAAATCCAGTAGAGTTGGCAGCTAGGGAATATAATACCAACTTTTGTGAGAGACAGTAAAGAAACAAATATTAAATACTCACTTGAATCAGTTCATGCCGGATAAGATTGGTGATGCAACAACAGTCTCCATACTCGGACACCTCATCTTCATCGTATTCCTGGTAATCGTAAAGGTCAGGAGGTCTGGCGATGACCTGTTGCCCATTAGGCACAGGATAAGATGACCTCATCACTTTTTATAACACACTTTCTTAATCCAGACTGGCTAGTTCATGGCTCACCAGGATATTGATAAACCGTAATAATAATTTTTTGGTTTCACTGAACAAACTGCGACCAAGAAATCCATTGTCAAGTTTGTCTGCTCAAAGACTCAAACTAGATCGTTCGTAAAGTAAAAAATAGCTTTTCTACGAAAGGAAGCAAACTAATCACAGCTAAATGAAGCACATTAGAGGTCTGGTACGCATCATTCGCGCAAATATATTTTCCCAAAGGTGACTGGAAGAAAAATCAACAAATCCGTTGGCAGGATATTTATACTAAATATAAGGCTGTCTCGTAAAACAAGATTTCCTAACGAAAAATAAAGTTAAAATAAATGATCGTACATTGCTAAAAAAAAAATTTCATCACAGGATTTTTTTTTTTTAATACGAAATATTTGAAAGCAATAAATCAACCGTGCAAATCGGTAGAATATCAACCCCTTTAATATATATATTTTTTCCGACGCTCTAATTACAAGCAAAAATATATGTCGGTATTTTTTAATTGTAAAAAACAATCTAATAGTTACTAAAAATATCTGTTAGATTATCGGAATTACAGTTAAACTGAAATATAAAATCCAAAATAAAATACTTAGGAAAAAATAATTTTTCACTCATGTTCAAAAATTTATTAATAATTGATTTTGTAAATTAAAGACATTTCAAAGATGAATAACTGTCTTTTTTAGATCTTAACTGCAAATAAGTGCGAATTAGAAAAATTGTTTGGGAGTGAGCCTTGTTTGGAAAATTCTAACGTAGAAAAAGACATCAATGTTTCATGCTAAATTAGTACCACATATTATTAAAACGCTAAATATAATATTTTTTAGTTATTTTGACCTAAAATAATAGTACCAAACCAATGACCAAAATAATGAGGGGAAAAAAAAGTATTAAAAATATGTTGAATAAAAGTTTTGCATCAAAGTGTTAATATGCTTCTAATGGAAGGATTATGAAAAAGTAAGTTACCACTAATAATTGAGACAAATGTTCTTAAAGTTAACATTTATTATTGAAACCAAAAAAATCCAAGACAAAATGGCTACAGGGCGCGAGAACACATCACATTAAAATAAGCCAAGTACTTAAACTCACTGTAGGATGAATTCAGATTTATCAAGCGTGCACTATCTTAATAAATTCCAAGACAAAATGGCAACACGACGCGATAACACATTACGTCAGGTACTTGAAATGCACTATAGGATAAATAACAATTTATCAAGCGTAGAAATAGTACATGACAAAATTGAAAGTTGACTAGATGGAAATGGCATAAACAGTATGCTAAGACCAACTTTCATTTGACTCGGTTCTTCAACTCACATTAATTTTGGAATTGTTTACAGCTTTCAAGACACTAATTTTTGAATTCGAAGTATCCGATTGCAGTGAAATGAAATTCAGCCTTGCAATCGAAGGAAAAGTTTCTGTTGGCATGAAGGCCGGACACAAAAGACACCTGCAAACGGTGTCTGGAGTTCTAATAAAGAGGCAACCACACCCAAATTCCATTAATTTAGTGATGAGGAGGAACTGAAGCGGCACCAACGATCTAAATTATTAAAATCATCTTCCACTCCAAGTTACGATGATTTGTTCATTACGGTGATATTTCATGGATCCAGCAGAGAGGACAAACTAAAATTCTTAAATGACTTAATAATCCACAAAGGAAATTAGAAAAAGAAATATATATTAAGGACGATATTTTTAATCAGAAAAAAAAAATCCATTTCCATTTTTTTACAAATGAATTTAAGAACAATTTAATTAATGAATTTAAGAATTAATGAACTATCTTGTAAACAAGTTCGATAAATTCTTTCACTACCAAAGTAGGCAAACATTGGTATACTAACTTCATGTTTGTTAGCAATAAACCACGGCAAAACAGACTACTAGTTGGTAAAGAAGAGGTAAACACACTCGCTAGCAAAGTTTGTCAAAATACTAAATATACTGAATTTTTTAAAAAAATAACGCTGGATACTTTTACGTGCTAGATTCAGTTGTAAGTTAACCTTGTAAAATACTTGATAATGAAATACAAACATGTTAATTATACAAACCTTGTCATGTTTGATAAACAGCGAAAGACATGAAAAACGCTGACATAAGGGCATATGGCATGGTGCAAGTCTGGTCTGATAGAGATAAAATTTTAGGTACAAGCACCTTCAAAACTGAATAGAGACTGTCTATAAGTAAATAAGACTACAAGTAAGTAATAAGAGAGTAATACGGACTATTTTAAGCAGAATATTCCGAAAAGAAAATTGTACACAATGGTCACAGTTACAGAAAATACAACGCTGGATACCTTCATAAAAAACATGACTGCAAATCCAAAACTAATGTTTCTGAATTAGACGGACATTGCACGAATTAGAACAAACGGAAGCCAAATTTATTCGACAAATTACTGTCTTATGACTAGAATATCGTTTGAAATTCCTTTTCAACAAGTCTATTACATTTAATACATTCTAATTAGAGGACCTAAAAAGCATTGAATCAACTACTCAGGTTAGAAATTGCTGAGAAATGTTCGAAATTACGTGGAACTTTTCGACAAATTGTTCAAAATATCGTTAATTCCTTTTCAGCCAGTCATGTATTGAGATTACGATAAACGCATTTTAATTAGAGAGTATAAACGTTTAAAATATGTGAAACATTACGACTAAAGAATAATCAAAATTATAACCATACCCTTCAGATCAGAAGATAAATTGAGCCCCATACATAGGAGATAAGAGACAGGGAAAAATTACGACCGTAACTGTGGTCCGCAAAAATGAAGAAGACATTTGAGCGAGAGTTTTTCCCGGAATTTAAGAAACAGTTGTCCCAATGTTGTGAGGAGGAAAAGGAGAGTAAATAGAAGGGTGGAACGCCGCCGAGGAATATTCTTTTTATCCTGGATACGGGAGAGGGGAAAGTAGTTTTTAGCCGGCTGAGAGAAAGAGTAGGCGAGGAGGGTAACGGCGTATTCTCACGTCATTTGTTAGGGAGCCATCATCTTTTTGACCACCCACCCCCGCACGAACACTTTTGCACTGGAAAGAGGAAAAAAACTCATTACCTTAGAACGTTGGGGCGTCAAACAGCAAACGATTTAGACGGATTAAATGCCGCTAAGTGAGTTAGGGGGAGCTACGCTACATTTTTTTTATGAAATAAAAATCGATTTGACGTTTTTTTTTAATGCTTCTAAAATCTTAAGCGCTACTTTTAAAACGAAAATGAACACATTAAGAATTGAAGAGAAGAGTAAATGAAAGAATATTTATTAATTGCAATTAGAAAGCATTTCATTAGAAATATAATCAAAGGTTTTATTTCGAGGAACCCCAAAGAGGTTGCTTTAAAAAAACTACTACAAATTTAAACAAATGAAGGACACATTAAACGGAGAAGAAAAAGATCATAATAGGACGCATTTTAAAAACAAAAAGAATACATTAAGAACAGAATAAGAGAGTATATAAAAATATGTATTAAAATTTATTATATCTGTTACCGGTAAAGTTTGAAATCTGGCAATCTATAGAATGCCTAGGCATTGTATATAATGCCTAAAACTAGCTGGCAATGTATGAAACGATTTATATTTCACACATTTCCTAGGCATTCTATAGAATGCCAAATAGAAACCGGCAAAGTATAAAATCTTCTGTGGCCATGATAGTAAAGGTGATGAAATGGATATTTTGGGCAATATTTGTTTCTAAAATGAATTTAATTGTGACTTAAATGTGAATTTTTAATATGAAAATTATGTTTCCCTAAACAAGAAAGGCATAAATTATGTTTTGTACAACTTTCATTTTTCTTTCCGCATTGAATATTCTTTTTAATGGCACTCATTTTTTTCAGTATAACATTTTTATTTTTGAGAAATGCACATCATTAACAGAGTAACCTCATCAGGACGTTTTTTTCATGCATGGCCTAAATACCATTGCATTGGTCATCCTATAGAATGCCTAGGTATTATATACAATGCCTAGGAAAAGTATGTAATGCTTCTCATATTTCATACCTTGCCTAAAAACATCCTTATTATATACAATGCCGGCGTTTCATACCTTGCCGGTAACATCTCGACTAGTTTGATTTGAAAAATAATCATAATGGAAAATAAACAATATTAAAAAATAAACAAATGACAAGATTTCCTTCATAGTAATAATATTTTAAACAATTTGATTATCGATATTAGTTTTTAAAGTAATTGATGACTGATTCTATCGACTGTGTTGATTGTAGTAACTCGATTTTTTAGACAGCGAAAAAATAAATTAACACTATGTTGATTTAGACGTACACATACGTTGCTGTTGTTCCAGTAGAAATCTTATTTTCAATTTAACGAGTGCCTAGCAGGTAATGTGCAGATAACTTTAGGAAATTTGTGAAATGAAACCAATTTTTGGCACTCTAACGGAACACAATAAATAATTTGCACATTAGCGAAATAATCTATAGCATAACTGATTATCTAGCGGTAACATACATACATGCACACCACTTTAGTTTAAAAAAAAGAAAGAAAAAAAAAGCGAGCAAAAATAAAACAAGAAAGAAGTTTGATTTTTTTTCAAAAAAGTGTTAGGGGGAAAAAAACCATTCAACTTACTTGCCTGGATATAATATTTTTTAAAAAAATCTGCATTACATAACTCATGGTTCAGTATAAAATAATTTAGTTTCAATTTTTCAAATTTCGCCTTTTTATAGGTTTGTCAGAACATAAGTTAACGAGTTTTAAAATTTAATATGAGTAAAAACTATTTTGAATAATGTATGGTAAAAAAAATACGATTTTAGACTATTCTTTATTAAATCTATTAAAATCCCCCACCCCCCAAAACAACTTAGTCGAAAAATAATTCTCAAAATAATACTTTAGCGACTATTCGGCCAATCGAATATTCGGCAAAAGAGCTGAATACCGAATAATGGTCAATATTCGTAAGCAATCCCTCCTATTAAATCCTATGCGATGCCTAAAATACAGAATTACTCTACGGCCTCTTAAGCCTCAGTTATTTCAGTTGTAGTTTCGAGAAAAAGTCAGTGCTTGGTGAATCAATAAATATAAAATAAAATGATTGATTTTTCAAACATTGATTCGTGTAAACAATCCCTCCGATTAAATCCCACGCGATGCCTAAAATACAGAATTATTTTACGATCCCTTACATTCCACAGTTATTTCAAACACGCCAATTGTAGCTTCGAGAATAAGTCAGTACTTGGTGAATCAATAAAATAAAATGATTGATTTTCCAACATTGATTAGTAAACAATTCCTCCGATTAAGTCTCACGCGATGCCTAAAATACAGAATTATTTTACGGCCCCTTACATTCCAGTTATTTAAACCACGTCAATTGTAGTTTCGAGAATAAGTCGGTACTTGGTGAATCAATAAATATAAAACAAAATGATTGTGTGTGATTTTAAACATTGATTCGTAAACAATACCTCCTATTAAATCCCATGCGATGCCTAAAATACAGAATTACTCAATGGCTCCTTACATCCCACAGTTATCTCAACCACGTCAATTGTAGCTTCGAGAATAAGTCAGTACTTGGTGAATCAATAAATATAAAATTATTGATTTTCAAACATTGATGCGTAAACAATCCCTTCGATTAAATCCCGTGCGATGCCTAAAATACAGAAATACTCTACGGCCCCTTACATCCCACAGTTATTTCAGTTATAGTTTCGACAATAAGTCAGTAGTACTTGGTGAATCAAATTCCTAGACACTCACTAAAATTTGATTGAAAAAACTTTTTCTTTCAAGTTTCAATAAGTAAGGGAGAAGGAAAATAAAATTGCTCGGGAAGCGATTCTAGAAATTTAATTCCAGGATTACTACTACTTCAGTCATTTGCTGACGACATCGAAATTTCTCTGTTCCAAAAATAGCGATTCGCTTATTAAAATTCCTTTTTAATGCATTACATTTCAAGTATATGTATACATACGAAAAGGAACTAAGTAGTCGAATAGATTTGTTAAATATGGGTAAGCGACAAAATATCACATACTTATAATGATAACAAAATATCAAACGAATGACACAAGAAATGCCATGAACAATACACATACTTAACAATCTGCAGATAGAAACGACATTTCTCGTTTGCAACAATAGTGATTACATTTCAAATATATATACGAAAAGGAACTAAATAATCGAATATGTTCGCACATCATGGCTTAGAGACAAAATATCACCGATAAATTTTAAAATAAATACTTAAAATGACAAAAAATAATAATTATAATAATGATGATTATGAACAACACACATACTTAACAACCTGTAGAGAGAGACGAAATTTCCCTCTTCCAACAATAGCGATTCGCCTATTAAAATTCTTTTTTTACGCATTACATTTCAAGTATATGAATAAATACGAAAAAGAAATAAATTATCGAATGAGTTCGTTCACTATGGCTTAGAGATAAAATATCACTGATAAATTTTAAAATAAATAATGAACACACATCATAACTTGCAAAGTTTCATAAAGTAAATTAAATGAATTCATAAATACTTTTAATCTGAAAAAATATGCAATTACACACATTTAAGTATTTTATATCGAAAAATACCTAACGAAAGACACGAAATTTTTTTTTATTATGAGCACACATACTTCAAAACCTACAGATCTAAAGAAGGTGCTCAAATGCCAGACATTAAAAATTGCAAATAAAATAGAACATTGAACATAAGTAACATATTTCTTCAGTTGCACATTTCTTTGCAGAAATGTTCAACTCATCGAATGCAATACGTTCAACACGCATTACATCGTAATTTCTGATCCGATAACCTTATAAAACAATAAATTGTTTTCCCTGTCAAATGGTATACGACAAGTATTATTCGAAACAAACAAAATATAAAAAATAATAATAGAATATAAACTATAAATAATTGTTAGAAAAAGTCATGAAGTCAAATGTGCAAAAACGATAAGATGATAAGGGCATTTTAAATGCTTAAGTTCTTAAACGGTCATTTGACCGGTTATGGTATGTTTAGTGTTAGCACAGGATAAGTTTTTTTCATTGCTTACAAATCCCATGGTTGAATAAGCTACAAGCGTTCATTAACAAGAAAAAGGAGTTCAAATACTTAGGCGGGAAAATATTTAACCAGCAATAATAACATTTATTCTTATTAAAATCGCAATTCTTTGAAAAACTTCACTTTAAGTAAATAAGTCTTAACTTTATATTATAACCTTGAAAATGCAGGGGAGGGGGGGGAACTGATTGTTATAAAATTTGAGAAAACTTTGAATTTTATTTTTTAATACTTTCCACCATTCGTAAATACAGACAAAAGAGACGGGGCGAAACATCTTTTTATTTTCAGTGAATAGGATGCGCGTCCTCTAAAAAAACGACGGGGGGCAGAATGCCAGGTAGGCCAAAAGAAATGTGTTAAGCTGAAAGGATGAATATTTTTTTTTTTCCCTTTCCCCTTTCCTATTTCAAACATCGTTTTGTGAGACACTCATTCGAAACACTTCCTGAGTCCTAACAGAATCTTCATAAATAAATTGGAAGAAAAAAAACTCTTTAAAAATGTGACTTGTATTTACAGCAGGCTTGGAGGTTAAGAAGGTGCATCTGTAAACCCCTTCCTATCTGAAATTCATATAAATTAAAAGCATGGTTTGTTGGTATTTTTTTTTAAATTTTAAATAATTACAGGGTGCAGAGACAAATCTCTCAACAAAAAATAAGCATCTTTTAAGTACTTTTTAAGCACTCAAAAAATATTTTTAAGCACTATATACATTATAAAATGCAAAATAATTTTCAAAGACTTTACGTGATCACGATAAAATAGCTAGTTTCTGACAAAGAACTCTTTTTTTTTATTATTATTATATTAACTACTATAAAAGGATCAAGAGATTTTTTCGTTTCAATATCAGAGAGTGGAAGTCTGAAATAAAGAATATCTTGCAAAATGCAGCAGAGCGAGAATCTCACCGAACCCAGCTCGGTAGATGCACATGCGGACTCGCAAGTATTTCATGAAATATGTAAAACGATTAGCGCTTTCATACGCCAACGACCGACGGTACGCCGTAATGGATTGTGGTTGAATGAATTGTGAAAACGTTGAATAGAACAATGCGAAAAGCATGCTTTTGCATTAAACATGGCGAAAGAAAATGGTAAAGAAAAAAATCTCCTTTTCGGAAATGGAAAATTAAGCACTTTACTTTTTAAAAAACACCCAATGAAAAAAAGCAACTTCAAGCACTTTTTAAAAACGCTAAGCACCATGAATTACTATTTTTCATATTGAATCCCCCTAAATCAAAAACTGAGCATAATAATAAATTTTATACATTTAATGCTACGATGAACCAGTGAAACCGTGTAGTATGTTGGCATGGTTGTGCCTCAAAAAAATTATTATAAAATAAATAAAATGATGATGAATAAGTGATGATCCGTGATGGTTCCAACTATACATTTCCATGATGGTTGATAGTGTATTCTTGTTGGTTCTCAGGAATATACCATCAAAACAATGTTTGTTTTTTATGTTGAACCATCATAAATCAGTCCTAATTCCTACGTTGGGATGATGCTTGTTCATGATCGTTCCAACATTTGATCTCTAAGATACTAATGATGGAAATTCGTGATGGTTCAACATGAAAAACCAACAAAACAAGTTGCTTTTCGACCATCATAAATCAGTCTGAATTTCTGCATTAGGGTGATGGTTACTTATGTTGATTACATCAAAAAATATAATGATTCATGCTGGAATTATTGATGGTAACCATCAAGATTATGTTGATCCATCAATAGAAAACTATCAAAAATTTTGACTTTAGTATGTATTGATTTGAAATTTTAAAAAAATTTACTTCACCTATCTCTTAAAATTAAGAGATAGGTTAGGTAGATAATAAAAGAGAAAAGAAACTTATTCGTTAGAGAATATTATTATTCGACATATTATTGATGCCAATGTTGAATTAATACTGGTAATGCATACTAATTGAAAAAAATGGAGAAAAAAACTATGTGCTAAAAAGCAAAGTTAGCGGAGGAACATTTTAATGGGAAGTTCGTTTAAGGAACAATAGAAAATCGTCATATGCAGGTGACGCTTAATTAATTTCGGTAATATATACTACTGGTACAATGTTAATTGGTGTAATTTTAAAAGAATTCCACAACGGGTATTCCATAGTTCAGAAAATATTTCTCCAGTGGTAGCTAAGATAGTGTATTAATATTTTAATGAATTTGAATTAAGAAAAACGTTTTCCATCACTTATTTTAAACAGTAAGTATAGGTAAGATAGAGAAATGGGCGTGCTCCAAAGCCCTTATCTAGGTCTTTAGGAATTCTATTTGTTTTTAAAATTTCGGCTTTAGTTTGCTGCCACTGCACAAAACTAAAATGATGGTTATGCCATAAGCGCCAACAGCACGATATACTAAAATGGATGCTAAGTATTATATTCATATATTTGGAGACTATATAAACTGCACCAATACTAAGCAATTTTAATGCCGATACTTTTGGAATAAGTCTCTTAAGTTCATCTGAATGAGATATGTACGGATGAAAATTACTTAAAAGCGGTACATTTTGACTGTCATGCTGTGAGCAATATTAGCACGCCAAGTGACACTAAAGTAGATACAGTCAATGTCTATTCCGATAGAATGAACTACAAAAATCGTGTTTTGCTTAATATAATAACGTAAATCCAATGGGAAACAAATAATAAATAAATAAAAATGAAACTATTTTAGTTTTATTAATTGAAGAGATTAGACCTGGAAAACCTGGTAATTGACATTTTCAGAGAAGTTACAATTGGGGTAAGACGAAAAAAAATGAACTTTTAACTGTTTCATTATTGATTATTAGAAGGCAAGACTAATAATTCTCTGTCTTATTTTATTTACCATTGCCTAATTTGAAAATAAAAATCATGGAAGGATACTGAAAACTAATGTGGATTAGTTTTGTTAAGATTAAAATGAAAGCAAAAACAATTTTGTTACATAAAACGTACCCGTACCCACTTCAGCCACATCCTGTCATTTTAATAATGTTGTCATAATGTCTCTTTATGAAAACAACACGTTCACATGTTATTTTCATAAATATCCTTTAAAATGCCATTGACCTGGTATATGCCTTTCAGTTTTAAGCATGATTTCGTACTGCTGTTCATTTCTGATTAATTGATGTTTTCTATTCACCCTGCATGAAGAACGGGTATTCGGCTAGTAGACAAATCCCGTTTTAGCGAAATCCGAAATAGCGAAAATTTCAATGTAACGAATATTTTCTGAATCCCCAAATGAATCTCCATAGAAACAATGAATTAAAAATATCGATATTACGAAATTCGTAATCCGATTAAACTTAAGGAAAGTGAAAATAAGCAACAATTCTCATTTTCTCTCACAACAAAAAACTTTTCCATTCTTCAAAAGTACACAATGATCTCAAAATTCGAATATTTTTGCCTCTTCAAAATAAGAAGTTTCAGATATGAAAGAGGCATGTCAAAAAGCAAGAATCACTCGGAAGGGACCACCCTGAAAAAGACTAAACCGCAACTCATTCATGTTTGAAGAAGTAAAATTATATGTGGCTTTCCTAAAGAGTGATTTCCAGTGTAATTGTTTGAAAATTTGCATAATATGGAGGAGTTTGTAATTTCTAGTGGTTCTTAAATCATTTGTAGAGAAAGAAAAAAAAAGGAATTGCGTAATCACTGATAGGTAAGTGATAATAAATCCATTGTTCCTTTCAGTGACAGATTCAGCGGGGGGGGGGGGGGGGGGGGGGGGTCATGCAATAGTTTGTAAAAATTTTAAGCGTGTTCAATGTGCTAAAAGCCAATCAGTAGTCGTGGGTTCGAGTCCCACCGTAGGCATGGATGTAACTTTCTCTCTGTGAGTGTTCTATGCAATTGTGTGAATGTAACCCACCCTATAAATGGGTTTGTGGTTGTACGATGTGGGCAACTCTACTCCACTGACCATGGCTTTCTAAGGCCAACGGTAAATAGACACAAGTGTCTGCTATTTAAAAAAAATAATAAAAATACGATGAGCTAAAAAAGTAACTGTGAATTGGTATGATAAAAAAAAAACACATTATTTAATTGTTTCATTAGGACAGCCTTCTTCAGTATAATATTGTGCTTTGGGAGATATCACTAACATTTCCTCCCTGTTAAGTGCAATATAAAACAGGGATTTTAAAAATACATTTTTCTTGTAGTTATCAACGACAACTTTTTTTTCCCCTTAAAAAGTAATTACGAACGACTTTCAAAATAGAATCCCTATTTTTGGGAGACTAAATTTGCCAGAAGATTCAATTATCAATTATACTCATATTAAAATAATTTAAAAAAAAGGTGAATACAGAAAGAAAAAATTCATAAAAAAAGGTTTAGAATAATAAATGAGTCAATTTATTTTTTAAGAATTTTTCTTTCAATCTTCTGACTTTTTAAGTCCAGGGCAGTGAATATTTATTTCAAGAAATGCTATAAAACTATCAAATAATTGTGACTTTGTAATATGTTTAAAGCTTAAAATAAATAAAGTATAATACATCAGGGATGTTCTCATTGGATTTGCAGATGGACTCCTGTAAGCTTTGCAGCAAGCAGGTTTGAAAAATTGGTTACACTTGAACCTTGTACTTTTATTAAAGTAACGTTATAAGAGTATTTACAAGGAGCTGATGCAAACTTGGAACACAAAAAGGAGCAAATTACACTATAAAAAGTAGCTGTCACAGTAATTTCATCACTTGTAGTACATTAGTTCTGACCATTGATAATACATAACTAATGTATTACTACTATCAAAAAATCTAGAAAAATTTAAGTAACACTTACTTTTAAAGGTCTTACAACAGTAACAGTTTCAATGGTAGTGGAAGGAGCCATGCTTTACCTGCAACATTGAAGGAAGATTTTAGATTAACAAATTACTAAAACATTATGGTAATATCAATTAAAATTATAATAATATAAAATTATTTGGATTGATAGAAAATTATAATGTTCCAATAAAAATTATAATTGTGATGTGTTATAATAATAAACTAGAAAAAATGCATGGACTGCAATAAACATTTGATAACTTTTTTTCTAATAAAATTTATTATTGTAACGTCAAAGAGGGATAGAATCCGTTAATCAGTCAATTGCTATAATGGCAAATTAGCCCTCATCATCGTTATCAATGGCTCGACAGCCTAGGGTGGGCCTTAGCCTTCTCAAGAAGTTTTTCCAGGCCATCGTTTTCCCTGCTGGTGTTTTCCAGTTTTTAGATTTTAGTTATTAAGATTTATGGTTTTTTTTTTAGGCCACCAAAAATTCAGTGTACTTTTTTCTCCGTGTGCCAGCTAGTCAGGCATTAAAAACTCTTTTTTTTTATACAGTCTTCATTCATTCTGCTAACGTTGCCATCCATTTTATTCTTACTAGTTTAATGAAGTTAATGCCAGGATCATTATATGAGTGATAAAGATTTAAACTAAATTTGCTTTTTTTTTTTTCATTCCTCCAAAAATATGTCTCAAGATCTTTCTATCAAAGGCACCCAACATAACCTCATCCGGGCGAGACAGGGTTCCGTTTCATAAGCATATGTAGTCTCATGTTAAAACTTTTGTTTTTCTATGAATTAGTGAACTATGAATTACATTAGATGAAATTAGCCCTCACTGCTGAAAAATAATACCTAACTTGAGGATCTAGGAAAGGCTTTAGAAAAAGTTTGTAGCAGAATAAAAAATTACTAAAAACACTACAGGGCATTTCCATAATATAAAGCATAAAAAGAACAAATAAATAAAAAACACATTTAATTATTACAAATATTAACAAATTTATCAGCTTTTTTTTTTTTTTTTTTTTAAACTGTTGTAGACATAAAATCAAAAATTTGCAGTTCAAATGTTTTGCAATACTAATGAATAAAAAGTTTAGATAGTTAAAATTTCAATAACATCAGTTGCATAAAAATTGTAACATCAGTCACAGGAGCTTTTTCGCTATTTGCTATATATTTATGTCACATTATTATCTAGTGCCATAAATTTATGTCACGTGAGGTTTCCGATGGCCTAAATTGAAAATAATTACTTTCAATATTTCATTTCAATTTTAACTTGTTCTTCTAAATAAATTTTAAAAAATAATCCCAATATTACTTATGGAAAAAAGAGAATTTCAAACTAAAAATATGATGATTTACTGCAAGTCCTTTCTACCAGTCAACATTTTAAAATATTATTCAAAGCAAAACATTTATAATCCTTTCACTTCTTTCTTATATGCATATTGCATAACATTAGGTTATTAAAAAACATCCCATATATTTAAAAAATATATATATCAAATATTTATCAATGAAAAAACCTTTAAAAATACGAAAACAATGATTAATACTTTAAAAGATTATGAGCATTGCTTTGAAATTTTGAAAATCATTAATTAAATATAAATTAAGAAAAATTTTCAATAAATATCAAAAATAAATAAAAACAAATCAATAATTACTGTGATATATAAATTGAGTCAAACCATCTGTTATCATACACAAAATATCAAGAGACGGAATTTCAGATAAACAAAATTTCCAGTTTTGGTAGCAGGATAGCCATTCTCATGACAAAACTAAATTCCTCCAGAATTCCAGAGTTTAATTTCTAAATATTTTACAGAATTTTGTAACATAAATTAGCAATATTTTAGTTATAATCTAAGAAATTACACACACATTAATTAAGAATTCCAATTCATATTTAATAAATTATGTATTATTAAAAGTTTTTTAATGGTATAAATTGATTTTTAAAAGCTTGTTTATTATAAAAAATAGAAATAACAAAATTATCGATTTAAATTATTTTTTAAAATAGCAAGAATTTCCAGAGAATTTCAGGTTTACTGGCGGTATTTTAAAATTTTCTATGAAGTTTAAATTATCCCGGTTTCAATAGAAAACTAATAGAGCCACACTAATGGATTATTAACATTGGTTTGGAATTCCAAAGACTGGTGCATGCACACAATGCACTAATATAACTTAAAATTTTATAACAGATAGTGATTGCCTTTACACGAACCCTAAAAGCAAAATACCTTGGGCTCTCACCACACCAATATTCACAAATCTTGGCCCAACAAGAGACGTTATTTTCCCGATATAGACTCTATATAGAATTGTGCGATTCACCAGATATTTTACAGTCACTGTACAACCAGTACCGGCCCTATATAAAATTGTTAGATTCATCTGATATTTTACATTCATTATTCAGCCAATGTAAGTCATTGCTGTAATTATTCAGCCAAATGAAAGCAGATATTGGCCTTACATAAGACCAATATTAAAATGTCTAGACATCCCAATATTGGTCCCTCAGTGTATGTTAGTAAAGGTTAGTCCTTTACTTACCTTTATTGGCTCATGTTGAGCCCTTTGGCTTAACATGAGCCAATTTCGAGCCCAAATGGGGCCACGGTAAAAAATTTTCTTAGGAAGCTTCTAAACTGTGCATTGATTTCCTGGCTAGGAAACTGCCACAAAAATATCATTAAAATGTTACATTTAAAAATTGGTTAATCGTTTAATTTTATTCCTAATTATATCAGACAGGGCTCTTCCCTAAGGAATTTTGCATTTTCTAAATACGTTTAAATCATCTTATTTTCAAACTGAACCACGCTATGACTAGTCATTGTTTTAATTTGAGACTAGTAGACTAGTGGCAAAAATACTTGTCCTTAGAAAAGAATTAAATATTTAAATTTTGATGCACAAGAAAGGTTTCTGTATCAGAATAAGACACAGAATAATCACCTAGTCTTGTCAAATTCCCGGGCAGCGGCCTGCAAGAAGCTAAAAAAAAAATAAAAATCACAGAAAGGGACCAACTCAAAAAGTATAACTTGTAACCACCCCAAAGAGAACCTCTGCATGTTTTCTTAAAAAAAATTGCAAGTTTAAAATCCATTTGGTGCCGAAATTATTGTTGATGTGCCAGATCATGACATGGAAATATCCAGTACACAGAAAAGATGCATTAGCAACTAACGTTTTACACCGATAATATTTATGATGCTGATAATTAATCCATTATTGATGGATTGGAAAATTATAAGAAAAATTCCTTTCAACATTAATCAAATACTTGCTATCATTACTTATTTTTATCTCAGTTTGATTTTTAAACAAATCAATATCCAAAGGGAATTATTTTGCAACAGTGAACAATCAAAGTACAATAAGGTACTATTATACGGAGCAAAAAAATTTTTGTTGGTTTTGTAGATATTAGAAAAAATCAAATGTAAAATATTTTAAAAATTATTATAAATGATCATGTCAATCAAATAAGATATATCTAGCAATTTTATTTTAAATAAGAAATGTAAAAGAAAGAAAAGATAATTTTTTCTATCAAATACTACAGACTATTGGTTTACGACTCCGAATCTATTTTTTGTAAACAAATCTTCAACTGTTTTCCTCTCAAAATGGTACATTTTTGTGGCTTCGGGGATTATCGCAAACTTGTTAAACAGAATGGGGGGAAAAGGATTTACTTATAGGTCTTCAAAATAGAACATTTAACTATTAAGACACTTACCTTTGACACTTGCTCAGAAACTGAGACAGTTTAAACAAACCACCTTTAATTTTTACAAATAAGAACGAAAATTTGTAAAAAAAATTAATATATTCAACAATTGAATAGTTCCTTATTGATCATATTTGTATAATTTCTAACTCACTCAAACGCTTATCACCCAAAACAATTTAAAACACACATTTTAGTAGACATTACTGAATTTTTCAATACAAGTTCATCACCTCAAGTAGAAACCATGCTGAATTCTGCTACAACGCATGCGCATTGCCCTCTTTGCGTCGTCTGCGGAATGTTATTCTTATTTTGAATCAAAGTATTTTTTAACTGGGAAAATTTTGCCGATGAAAATTTTACAGCTGTTTTTTAGTTTTTGAGTATTTTTTTAAGCATTAATTTTTGCAAATTATAATATTAAATACAAATATGAAATGCAATTTGAACGATTTTAACGCAAGACTGTTGCCGTATTTGATTTGGACAGTGTTCCAAGGTCTCGTTCTAATATTCGAACTGGTTAAACTAGTGGCACTAATGATCAATTCCCTCCTCTTCGTTGTGAAAAATCTATCAATGATAACATTTATTTTTTGGGTATAACATCGTCCCCACTAATCGCCCCTTGGATAATCGAATAACCCGCTTATACGAATAAAATTTAATGGAACCTAATCATTTTATATTAAACTAATGTTAAACTTCCCCGTTTAAACGGTTATTTGTTGCTTTTTGACTCCGCTTAATTGCATAAAGAAGTAGTACTGAAATGAAAAAAATTTGTTTATTTTTGAGAAATGTTTCACCAGCTAAAATGGAATTTCTCGTTTTCAGTTAAGATAAGGATACAAGGTGGTCATTTCAATAGGGACTTCTTATTCATTAGTAGATGTTTGGGATGAAGTTGAAAAATTAATCAAATCTTGCTGCCAGTTATATATTGAAGTAAACGAAGGGGGTTTTACCCCTCTTTGACTTACTTCACTCACACATCATTGAGTATGTAAAAAAGAGATAGAGTGATTTGTTTTTAGGTCAAGACTTGTGGTCCCCTCTTGATGCACTATTAGCTTTGATAAGAAAAAGTTTTAAAAACCGAATACACTAGTGTAAAGAGTGTCTTTCTCTTTGAATAATTTTGAGTTGGTTGCAAGTTGAGCGCGGAAAAAAATGATTTAAATTAATTGAAAAAAAAAAACAATGAATCTTAGAAACAATAAATTTAAAAAAAAAAAAAAAAATCCCCAACTAAAATAGCGCATTAATTAGGAATTTCCCAAGTTTCGAAGATTTAAAAAAAAAAAAAAAAAAATCTGAATGAGTTTGAAAGGAATACGGACAAGTCATGAAAATTTTAGTAGAAACTAAAAGGGAATATCTAATTTTGATAAATTGACGAATTGAACGGGCATAAAAAAACAGTTTTCAGTTATAGAATTTTTCGGTTCGGATCAAATAATATTTTAGTTCCTACATGATACTTTTCACTAACATTTATTTATTTTTATTATAACTTTAAATGACATTTTTTATGATACTAAGGCAGAAAGTTTTAATTTTAATTATTTATTGATCATAAAACTGAGTTTATTTAATCAAAACGCTATACTATGCATTAAATACCATTAAAAAGTAAAATTTAGCAAATATTCAAAATTCAAGATTGAATATTGCACTCCACTTTTAATCGAATAACCCGCTTAATAGCATAGATTTGGCTGGAACCGATGGTATTCCCTTAAGTGGGATTGACTGTATATCTATTTTTTAGGTGTTCTATTTTTGCATCACCTATTAAAGAATATATATTTCTACTCTTTTGATTATTTTATAAAATAAAGCAAAAATTTAAGTACCTGCTGTATGATTTAGTTTCAATTTTTCTTATTTAGTTTATTAAAAGCAAAACTTCTATCCTGTATAAGTAATAAAAAAATTGAATGTAGGAAATGGTATAAAGTCTTTAGTTACATTATTTTTTTATTCTTTTCAATTCAGAGTTTATAATATCAAGTAAACAAGAATAACAACCGAGTTTTACGCAAAAGCGCCTACAAAAGAAAAAAAAGTATATATAAACGAAATGTTATTGAAAATTTTTGTATTTTCTTTTATGCATTTTGCATCAATAATAGCTTGTTTTTTTTTGTTTTTTTTTTCCAAATTGAAAATTAAATGCATGTTTTAAAATTTATCCACAATTTAAGTTAATTTTATATTTAAATATTTAGCAATAAAAGAGAAATATAAAAATTTACTCAGTACAATTTTTATTGTTTTACCTTCAAATATAGTGGTATCATCATTTTGTTTATTTTTTGCAAAATAAATCCTTATACTTTCAACAATGAAATAATATTAATCCATCAAAACAGTTTATATCTATTGTAGAAAAATTGCATTAATTAAACAAGAAAAAAAATCCATCTAAACCCCCAGGACTCATAAGAAAAGATTTAAATTTGAACTAAATATCATTTGAGTTTTTTTATTTAGTCATTTGTTTAGTTAGATATTTGCAATATTTATGTCAATCTATCTGACCGAAAATTGCATTAAAAAATAGTCACACTTAAATAAACTATTAATAGGAAGTAATGAATGAAAAGTCTTAAATATTTGCTACGACAAAAAAGGAAATTCACTGCCCCCCCCCTCCAATTACACAAGATAATAGTGTATTATTGTCATTGGTTTATGTGCTAGAATTTTATGAAGTTAATGAAATAGTTTCACCAACATGCAGAAAATAGGGCCTGAATATTTTCTATTAATTTGTAGAAAATTAATAAAAATAAAAACATTTTAGTTACATTAAAATATTTTAAGGTAGGTAGTTAGTTACTTCATTTACGTCGCACTAGAGCTGCACAATAGGCTATTGCCGACAGTCTGTGAAGCATCCCGGAGGATGATTCAAAGACATGCCATCACAATTTTGATCCTCTGCAGAGGGGATGGCTCCTCCACTTTGGTAGCCCGACTCGCGTACGAAGTCGAGCATTTTACGGTAGAACAGTTTAACGAGGAACGATAACGCGCACCCTCTGTTCCTATGTGGGCTGATCACAGTGGTCACCCACCCGCTTACTGACCTCAACCAGTGATGCCTGACTTCGGTGTTCTAATGGGTGTTCTTTACAATCATTCCACTGCAGAACAAAATATTTTAAGAATTCCTCATTTAATATTTAGCATTTTATTGCATATATAAGAAGGATTAAAAACATTTAGCTTTTTTTAAGATTTCTTTTTTTTTCCATATAAATAGTGTTATTATTTTTTTTTAAATATATAATAAACTTACTTTCATAATGAATTTCCTCACGAGAGCAACTTTACCTTAATATAATGAGATCTTGATACCATTTGTAGTACATGAGATGACACCTTTGAAAAGTCTCTCTCATGGTTAGCCAAAAATAAATCAAAATCTAACATATAGTCAATTTACTTCTGGATATATCTAACTAAAAGCATACATGAAAAACAGTCAAAATAAGTTTTAATATTTGATTGCATGAATTTAGAAAAATTAATGCGGCTACTATTTTGATAGATATGGTGTATGGGGCAATGTTTATGATCAAATTTACTTTAAATATGCAATAAATGTATTTTCATGATGAAATGAAAGCAAATTTGTTTATGAAAAAAAATGCGAAGTGAAACTTCTACAGTTATTCTGACAAAAATCTAAATAAACCATGTGTTAGATAAGACTGATGGGGTAAAAAATCTAGTAGTAAGATTTTTTTCCTTGCTGTTGTTTAAGCATTTATGAGGAAAAGAAGTTATGTAATATTTATCAGTGAATTTATGGTAAAGTATTTTTATACTTTACCGCCTTTGGCTGCCAGCTCGGTCTCCCTTCAAAACTATCATGTACAACAGATGGTAATCATTAACTTTAATGGTTATCAAGATGAATGCACAGCACAACAATATTTAAATCCTTCAACCCCACCTCAAATTCTAATACCTTAATTATTTTTTAACAATTTATTAATCAAATTTTTTCACTGCCTAGCTAATGCCCCAGCGGAAGTACTAAGATTTCAATTTTTAGCGTAGAAAAGAAACTGTATTACAAGGACATCTCTGGTTTTTTTTTTTTTTTTAGTTAAAAAAAAAAAAAAAAAAAGTCAGGTTCATAAAACCAAAATATACGGTATTTAAATTCTTTATTTTTTCATTTCCCCATTCATATGGTAACAATTTACTGGAAATTCTGATATTCAAAATTATTACCACACGTTCAATAAAAAATGAAAAGTAAGTTTATGTGAAAAAATTAATTTTAATGCCATGCTCTAGAGCAATGATTCTCAACCTTTTTTGTGGCGGCACACTTTCAATGATTTCGAAATTTGACGGCCCACAATGAAAAAAATTTGTTTAAAAGTTGTTTACTTACCTACAATACACTGTGCCAAATAGTTTATGATAATAATTTTCAATGTGAAATAAAATAATGTGTATACTACAAAAGCACGTTTATTAAGATATTAATTATTTCTTTCGACTAATTTTTTATTAGTACGTAAGTTATTTATTTTTTGCTAGTAATTAATTTTTAGCTTGTTTTCTATAGTTATTAACTGTTAGTTTTTTTACGTTGTTATTTTTTTGTGATTTCTTGTTAACTAGTTTTTTTGCTAATTATGAATTGTTAGCTTATTTTTTTGTTAGTTATCCTTTGCTAATTTGCTTTTATAACTATTAATTGCACAGCATTTATTTTCTGATTTGCATTTTATTTTCTGATGATTTTTATTTTATTTTAATTTCTGATGATTTTGTTCGAGTTTCTTTTCTGAATTAGTTCTATGTTTTACATGTTTTTTTCCTGGACTTCTATACAAAACCTTCGGGGTACTGAGGGAGTTTTTTTAGGCCTTTGCCATCTCTCTCAATAGAAAAGGTTTTGTTTTATGGCCACTGGTGTCGGTACCCCCTGAAGACGTCGGCTTCAGTGGTCATATTTTTTATTATATTTCCTTCGCTTCCTTTATTTCTATTTTTATTCTTTCTTCTTTTGAAATTTCTGCTGCTTTTTAGCGCATTTTTTTCAAAGAAGTTTTGTCCATTTTGATTAAAATATTATTTGTATTCTTTTAGTATTAATTGCATGGCTTACTTCAATGATTAGCTTTTATTTCCGTTTGAAAGTTAATATTTAGCTTTCTTTCTTTTGCTATTTAATAATTTTAATAGTCATTAAATTTTCTACTTATTTCAACATTTTTTAAAATTGCCAAAGACAATTGAAACGCTTCCTTCTTATTTTAAGATTGTCAGAGACAAGACAATCGCCGACAAAGATGTTCACGCGGTTAAAGCCTGAAAAAATTATAAAAAGTATATATATATATACACTGAGTGGCTAAATTATTATGACCACCCCTTAAGTACGCTGTTGGCCTATACCCTATACGGCAAAATGTGCGTCGAACAGTCCGTTCAGAGACGTTCACAGTTGCTCCTTGATTAAGATCACTTGCAGTTTGTCGCACTGTTGCGCTGCACAACCCTGGCCAGCCTTCTCTCTGATCGAGCATTCAGTACCCTGTGTGACGACCACAAGCCTGACGTTGAGACCCGGTTTTTTGCTTGATTGTCCATTCTTTGTACACATTAACAACTGCTGCTCTAGAATACTTCACAAGTGCAGCCGTTTTGCTGATACTCGTTCCGACACATCTCGCACCCACAATCATTCCACGATGAAATTCAGTTAAATCACTTTTCTTTCCCATATCTGAGCAAGCAACACAGTTATAGTTATCTTGCCCTCTAGCGGCAGCGCTGTGACGCAATAACTCATTTGCATAAAACTCTGAGGTGGTCATAATAATTTGGCCACTCAGTGTCTATATATATATATATATATATATATACTTATATAATATTATGTATGTATAATATTATATACACTTTTCCTTAATTTAAACTTTACTCGTAATAAAAAAAAAGCATTGTAATTTTTATTGTATCATTTCTAATATTTGGCGGCACACAAATGTGCCGCGGCACAGTGGTTGAGAATCATTGCTCTAGAGTATCATGATAAATTTATCAAATTTTTCCACATTTACCAAACTTTATTGTTAATTTTACCAAAATCATTACCAAAGCACATTGGTAAAAATAATCAAGCTTCTTGGTGTTACTATACAGCCAGTAACACGGTAAATTTTACCATATTCAGGTAGTATTGACCATACTTTTTTTCTCAGAGAAGAGATGTTTTGCAATACTGTCAAAATTCGATTTCCATTTCTGTCGTGAGATACTAATGTTCAACTCTTGCAATTTTGAACCCAATACAGAAGACAAGGGAACTCCTGGATCAAGTATTGGGAGAAATTTGCGTTCGTGGTGGACTTGGAACTAACCCGCATTTGCATTACATGGAGAGAGAGCATTACAATAGAAAGAAAAGTCACTTTTATGAAATTTACTGTATTAATTTAAGCACATAAGTTGTATTTTCATTTGCACTGCAGTAAAGAGTTACCACCAGACAGAGAAATACCCTAGTTTAAGGTGCCACATAAGAAAAATATATAGAATTAGATAATTTTTAAATCTATTAAGTGAAGCACACACAGACTTTGCATTAAATGAAAGAGAAGCCTAGAAAAATTTTTTATGATTAACTTGATGATAAATTAACTCAAGATGAATTTTGGTTCACCTGCATATACTTTAGACTTACTTTAACTGAGTTTGTGTTAAAAACATGCAAAGATATCATAACAGTTTTGTTACAAGTGTACTTCAGTATTCCATCAAAACTATATAATTATTTCACTTAGTAAGAAAAGTTTTACACAGCAATAACAAATATAAAATAAAATAAATAAGTAAAATAAATAAAATATCGAATTAAAAAAATTAAGAAACAAAAGTTTTGCAACAAAATAATAAGTGAACTAATGATAAAGTTTATAAAAATTTTATTTGTTTACATCCTGGCATTGTTGCAAAAATAAAAATTTCATATTGGTAAGAAATATTTCAATAAAATTTTTTTTTGATATAACAACACATACTGACAGAAACCTTTGCCATTAAGTTTAAAATTTTTTCCAGATAAACTTAACTATCATTTGTAATTATTGTAGAATAATGGTGTGTGCCACATTAAGTTAATTCTCCCTTTCATAATTAGTAAGTTGTAACGTTTGAATTCAAATTTATAAAAATAAGCTCAAATATTAGTTTGAAAGTCAGTCCCATTTATTTTTATCTTTATGTAAAATCTCTTTACCGAAAGTTACATTTAATAGTATATTATTCATAAGAAATAGAAGCCTTGAAACAAAAAAGTAACAAAATAGTTTTTATTTTAAACAGAACTAAAACTTTAATTAAAAGTTTACCAACATAATATAAAATCTTCATATTGTTGAAATATTATGTGATATAATACTAGAATTTTTAATGCATTGTAATGTTCAGAATTTATTCTAGATAAAATGTATGAAAGGTATTTAAATATTAACCTAAAAGCTCAAGACATTGAAAGCCTTTCTGTAATAACAAAAGATAATCAACTGCCTTTTCCATCGGTTATTTTTTTTTTTTTAAATTCGTTTACACAAGCTAAACTTTTATGTAGTATCATCTGTTATTAATCTAAGACATTGATTTGCATGTGTGCTGAAGGGGCCTCGAATCAAGCAGGTGTCCATATCATCACTACTATGTTGTGGTAGTTAGAAAGTATTTAATATTAAAAAAAAATTCAAATAACAACCTAAGCTTAAGACATTGAGAGCCTATTTTTAACAACACAGGTCAATCAACGACTCGTTCAGTAGAATTAATATCTAAAATCCCTTCAAACAAACTTATATTAAATCTAACACAATATGAATTAAAAGCATCATTTGCTATTAAACTAGAACAATATTCATTATTACAGGCCTGTTATGAAATATAGAAAGGATATAAAAAAATAATAAATTTAAGACACCACAGAAATGCTTTTAACAATCAAATATTGATTATATTTGTTGATTTTCAAAATAATATACAATGGATGAAGATGTTTAAGTGATTTTTTTTACAAAAACAATAATATTTAAACATGAGCTTTTGCATATAAAGCAAAATTTCTATTACTAATGCTGAAATTGCATCACTAATACAGAAAACTCTATCACAAATTTGAGAATAATGGTTCAGATAATTGCTTGATTTATCAAAATTTTTTCATAACAAATCGATAAGTATGTTTATTGAACTAAATCACAAGCCTAAATTCTTTCAATGCAAATCTATTAAGTTAAACTAATTACTACATGAACCAAAATTTGGAGGCAATCTTGGTTTTGAAAACAAACTTAAACTAATATCAGAAATAAAACGTTAATTTTTATTAGTGATATTCATTGCAGCGTCAACATGAGAGCACATTCATGAACACAATAAAATACCATTAGATTTAAATTTAATACAAGAAAACATATTTTCGATGCTAAAAAAGTTTTTATTACATATTTATAACAAAATCTATTCAAAAATACAGAAAAATGATGACAATCTTAACAGAGGAAAAATCAAAATGGTGCTTGTAAACAAATAAAGGTAATGACATCACACGAGCTGGCCAAACCAACTAAAAAACTGGTGCAATTTGTGCGTAACTGGTGACACCAGTTTGAATAAAGGAACGATTGGTGTGGTGCATTGGGGTAACCAGTTTCCATATTGGAACGGTGGGTGTGGGAAACCAGTACGGATATTGGAATGTGCCCTTAGAGTAGAGTACTCACTTATTCAATAAATTCATGCTTTCTTTGGTTGTAATTATCATGAGCTTGTTACAATTTTTATGTGTATTATAAGAAAATCACTTCTCTTGACGATTTTAAAACATTTTAATGCATGTTAAAAGTAGTGAAATTCAACACAATTTAATTCCAATGTGTTATTAAAATGTCATTAAATGCAATTGTAAAATGGAACCAAACTTTTATTTGAGAAAAATGTAGTATATTTATAAACTAAATAACTATAATTTTTACAAACATAATTAAGTAAGTAATCACATAAAGTTGGAGTATATTGGAGAAGTAAGCAACTACACAAAGTTAGAATTCTAGGCAATAAGTGGAATTCGTATGCACATTATACAAATACATAATTTGTATTATAGATAAATAACATTACAATTTGGCAATGTAATAATAAATAGGCTCATCATGTACTTTTTTTTTTCTCCACATATTTAGTTCATTAATGTAAAATTTTGTTTGCAAAATTCAGATTATTTAAATGTGTTTAACTTCATATAATTTTGATTAAAAAGTGTAAAATTTTAAAGAACAACTTGGTTTCATAATTACAACAAAAAAAATTTTTTTAATAATAAATTACATACCTGCCAACATTGAAAAAATATAATAACAGAGATTTTTCCAGCTAAATTTTTCAGACTACTATTAAAGCACAATATAAGCACTTGGAAATATAAGCACTTACATTTAACAAAATAAAAAATATGCTTATAAATCTTTATAAAGAAGATATAAAGCTATATTACTTCTTCTTTATATTATAAAGAAGATTTTTCTAAACCATTATTTATAATTACTTGAACTATAAATACTCAACATAATACAGTACTGGCAATAGCACCATCTGTTGAGGATTAAGAAATACTTTTGCCATTAGTGGATGTTTAATCAACAATTTATTTATCTATCACTTTTAATATCTTCAACAAATACAGAGAAATTTGAGAATATATAGGGAAAAAGGAGATAGCACTCTGGGTATGTTCTTTCTTTCTCAAGGGCTGACTCCATGATGATGAAATTGCTGGAAATGCTAACGTTTGGAGCTTTTACACAAAGCTGGATGAGCCCAGTTTGGTGGGAAAACTTGAAGTAGGTGAAGCCACATTGTTAGAGAGTGTGAGAGGTTTGGACAATCTGTACTTTGTATCCTCTTAACAATGGTATCATTACCAAAGCATTAAACAATGGTATCACTTTTAATCAATGGTTTTCTTTTCATTAGACTCCTTAAGTCATGAGCAAATATAAATGCTCCATATTAGTATGTTATTTGTAAGTGGGAATACAATATGTGATAAACCAATTTAAAATTTAATCAGATTTTAATTTTTTTATGCACATATAAAACAAGCAATCTACTATACAACTGCAAAAACTAAAAACTTTAAATAATTGTTCAAATTTCAATTAATAATAAACACTCTTACCAAAGGATAAAAGACAATCTATACAACTTAGGAAACAGGCAGTAATTGTATCCTAGACATCATTATGCGTTTTAAAACAAGCCAAAAAATTTCTGCTATTGTAACTGGCAATTTTTTAATTATACCATCACAAAAGCATAAATTACCAAGCTTGTAGTGTAGTTTAGCTCCATAAATTATTTGAATAAATTCATTCGGAAACAAAAGTCATGCATGTAATAAAATAAATTTACAAAAACATTTGACTAATAAACCAAAAATTTTCTGCTATTGTGAATGGCAATTTAACTACACCGTTACAAAAGCAATTACCTAACTATATAATAAGTTTACAATATTAATTTTATAATAGGTTTACAAAAATATTTGACCAATAAGACAAAAAATTTCAAATGGTAACTTTTTAATTATATCACAAAAAAAGCATAAATTACCAAGCTTGTAAAACTGCATTGTAAGTTTGCAAAAATATTTGTTTAGGCAGAAGAATTTAAAATAAAATAGTTTAACAAAGGTCTTTTAGGACTAAAATTATTAGCTACCAAAAAGTCTAACATAAAATATATAACAAAAAATACCAGACAAAATTAATTATAAAAGCACAGAAAGTTATCTTTAGGTGTATTTCTGAATCAGTACCTCTTTCTGTCTTTACAATTGCCAAGGTTTTATGAGATATACTACATCTTTCAATCTAATTATTTCATAATATAAATCAACTAAACATAATTGCACGACTGAAATTCTTTATAATACTATCAACTACCATAACTAATTTTTTTTTTTTTTATAATTACAATGTGTATAGAATAAGATAATTCACATAAAATATATTTTTTTTATAAAGTTAGTCCAAATAACTTAATAGAAAAAAAAATTTATTTCATACCTTAATAAATATTTGATAGAGAAATATAACTTTAAGATCGGTATAATAAATTATCACTTTCTCTTATTTAAAGATCAAGAATAGTTGTAAATTTTGCTATTTGCCAGTTTTAGCATTTTGAACAGTGGCCACTTTTTCAAAAATAGAAAGTTTTAAGTAATTAAAAAAAATATTAGTATTGTAAGGATTTTCCTTTTTAGAATCTCTCATAATAAGCTAAATATTAAAAGGTCTATTTCTAAAACGAAAAAAAGAAAGAAGTATGAAACAGGGTGTGTAGCCAAATCTTTCAACAAAATATAAGTACTTTGAAAGTACTTTTTAAGCACTCAAAAATATTTTTAAGCACTATATACATTAACAAAATACAAAATAATTTTCAAAGACTTTACATGATCATAATAAAATAACTAGTTTCAGACAAAGAACTCTTTTTTCCTGGTTACGTTAGCCACCATCAAAAGATAGAGAGATTTTTTCGGTTTGATTTCAGAGAGTGGAAAATGAAGCCTAAAATTCAGAATATCTTGCAAAATGCAGCAGAGTTGCACATGAGACCGCAATAATCTCATTGAATCTAGCTCAGTAGACGCACATGGGGACTCCCAAGTATTTCATCAAACATGTAACAGGATTGGCACTATCGTACATTACGGACTGACAATGCACCAAAATGGATTGTGTTTAAATGAATTGTGAAAATGTTGAACAGAACAATGTGAAAACCATGCTTTTGCATGATATGCAGCAAAAATCGGCAAGGTAAAGAAATAAAAACATTTTCGAAAGAGAAATTGAATAACTTTTTAAAAACAATCCGTGAAGAAAGCACCTTTAATGGCTTTTAAAAAAGGCTATGCACCATGTAATACAAAAATAAAGTAATAATAATAGTACAAGAAAGTAAATTTTAGAAAAGCAAAATATTCATAAAAACATTTTAAAATAATTAATAAAATTTACATAGAGTTGACATTGTGTGATAGCTGAAATAAATTTTTAATCCCCCTTGTTACAGTAAGTCAGTTTGTGGTTAGCGGCTACAGCCAATTTTAACATATATTAGAAATAGTTAACGTTTAGACACTCAACGAATTATAACTTATTTGGTATGCTGTAGTGAATAAGTAGAATCGTTGATTTATACTTGATACATTTTTTGAGAAATTTTTTTTTAATTTCAACATTTATGAAATTTGAAGTTTAAAGACGTGTCATATCAACTATTAAGAGTGTGGAAAACAAAAGCATGAAATGCAGAAATATGCCGACCGTTAGAAACTGCAAAATATTTACAATACACAGAAGTGGTAAAATGATCAGGGTGTTTAGTATACTTTTAACTAGCTTTACCCAATATTTTTTTTAAAAAAAAACTATTTCCTATTCTTTGGGATTTTAATTTTTAACTCTATCTTCAATAACTAATTTATTACCAAACTTAATTTTAAAAAAACCTATACATACACATGGCATTTTTTTTTTTCATAGCAGAATTTGACACACAAACATTTTGTGAAATTTTTTTTTTTTTTTACTTTTTGCATTTCTATACTCTTTTTAGTACTCGTTGCCTTACTGCAAACATTATACAAATAAAAGAAAGAATAGCCTTCTCTGTGCATTGATTTCCAAATACGACACAAAGTTACCCGAGACATATAATCTGTATATTCCATAGGTAGATAGCTATTAAAGGTAGGGAACTATTTCATTTCAATCAATTTTTGCTAAACGTAATCTAAGGTAAATTGTTATATGGTATAAAAAAATTAGCAGTTATAGATATTTCCATAAGCATGACGTGAGTGGCTACTAGATATAGCCATTGAGTTGGTTCCTTTATTCAGAATTTGAATTTTCCTTGTATCTCTGCTTCTAATTATTTTTTTATAGAACTCATATAAAATCAAACAGAACTACATGTAACTCAGGGAGGTAGGTTAGGTCATTACTTGAGTGGCTACTAGATATAGCCATTGAGTTGGTTCCTTTATTCAGAATTTGAATTTTCCCTGTATCTCTGCTTCTAATTATTTTTTTTATAGAACTCATATAAAATCAAACAGAACTACATGTAACTCAGGGAGGTAGGTTAGGTCATTACTTAACATAAAATTCCATAGAAGAACTGCAGCTGACTGTTTAGGGCAAATTCTGATCTGTGACAGAATAATAGCCAAATCTTGGAAAACTTCCGGTAGAAAGTTATAATTCGTAGCCACCCCTAGGCAAACATCAACAACTTTTTTTTTAAATTTGCAAGTTTAAAGTCTATTTGGCACCTTGGCCATTGTAGTTGGCACAACAGATCAGGATACAGAAATATTCCCAACTTTTTTACAAGACTTTTAGAAACTCTAAACAAAGAATAAGTCAAAGAAAAACAATCGTTTGAGATATAATAAGTTTTAATTCCATAAAAAGAAACTAAAATATATACCTGTAGATTAATACATTTTTGGTTTGATACTTTGCAGGTAGCCTGTATTCTATAGATAGAGAGCAGACCAAAGTGTCCGAGGCATGTTCATGATCCATAGTCATAGATTTATATTTCCGAAAATTGTCCACCTGAAAAAGCAGCACATGAATAAAAGTTGGATAATTTTGGCAAAACAAACTACATAGAAAAATATTTATAAACCGAAATATGTAAGCTTGCAAATACAATATTATACAAAAGACATAGCATAGCAGTATGCACAAAGCAAGGCTGCATAATTGACTTTAAATATGATTTTTACGCCGTAATAATACTTATTTTTTACATGGTGAAAACATGAACGATGTTGTGTTGCGAATCAGTTAACACACTAGGTATCAGCCAAAAGTTTGAGAACACAAAAATAAGTTTCTAAATTAATCAGATAACACAAATTTAACTTGCTTAGCTAGATGATTATCATCCGCAAATCTTTTTATATTAATTCTGCCTATTTTAATGATTCAGCTTTGTATATGACATTTCCCGAAGTTTATGCTCTCCTTTCTAGAGGGGTGTCTTGTTCTCTTTCTCAAATTAATTCATAAATTTTCCAAACTTTTCATATGAATTAACAACGAAAAAAAAGTAGCTGCTATGTTATAAGTAAGTGGAGAAAGTATCAACGAAATTTAAAAAAAATAATAAGAAAAAGTTACGTGGTCAGTTTGACGATTAGTCGAAATCGAAATTTTATTGGCAAAATAGCAAAATACCGTTTTTGTTTAGCTAAGTTATGCTTCCTGCTGCCTATGTCTGTGCTATTTAAAATGAGCTTTGAACTTTCAAAGCTTTGTGGAGACGTAGTAGTAAGTTGTAAGCTGCACAATTGGCAATTTGCTACCTACGAAGATCCCGCAGTGGACTGATCGTTAAGACACGGTTCCCAGCAGATCACCGAAGTCAAGCATCGCTGGCTGCGGTCAATGTGCGAGTGGGTGGCTACTTGGATCAGTCTGCGTAGGGACTGAGAGTGTGCGGTATTGGTCCTCGTTAAACTGTTCTACCGTAAGGTGCTCGACTTCGCGCACAGGTCGTCAGGCTACCGAAGCGGGGGGGGGGGCATCCCCTCTGCAGAGGATCAAAACTGTGATGGCATGTCTTAGGATTATCCTCAGGAATGTTTTTCCAGACCGTCGCCAATAGCCCATTTTGCAGCTCTAGTGCGACGTAAATGAAATACAACAACAACAATCTAAGAAGGGGAGCAGTTTCTCTGCAGAGGATCAAAATTGCGATTGCATTTGTGCTCCGTTTCCGGAGAAGCAGGGGATCAATCCTGGACTCCACTCGTAAAATCTGCGGGATCGAAAGCCCTGTGGTCAAACTCTGAATAATACCACTGGTACAGAGATCAGGAGAAAATTTCCTTGTACTACAGAGGATCAAAATTGTAATGATATGTCTCCAAATTATCCGAAGGGATGCTTCCCAGATCGACGCCAATAGCCCTTTGTACAGTTTTAGTGCGACGCGACATAAATAAAGTACCTACCTACCTCTTGAGCTGTACAACTAAAGAAAAAGCACATTTAAGTAACCATGATCATAGCACTCAAGTTAATTAACTGATCAATTAAAGGATAAACTATGTGTCAAATGATATTTACTTTGTAATCTCTAGGTTATAGTAATATATATTAAAAGGCGTTGCCCATTCAGTTAATACGTAATAAATACAAATCGGAAGTTTAAAAAGAAGTTTCTATATTACATAAAACAGTAATTTTCAAATAAATTATGATAAATCAAAACAATGATAAACAAATAAAAATTTTATAAATATAATATAGAAGAAATCAAACAGTATAAATTTTTAAAAGGAATTACAAACTTGTAACCAGTAGATGTTGGAAAACCTCTATAATATCGATATTGTGTTGGTTATAATGCTGTAGCAGACACAATTTTTGGGTTTACGACTATTATTGTTCAACTCCGTAGCCTTGTAAAAAACAATTATTGGTTAAAATATTGAGAGAAATTTGCCTTCGTGGAGGATTTTTTTATGGAACTAACCCACATCTGCATTACATGGAGAGGAAAACCTCAAAAGGTTAGTCTGACAGCAAAAGAACTCCAACCCATAATCCGCCTACCACTGAGGATATTTTACGGCAGCACTGTGGTCGGTGTGAGCGGGGTGCGCCATTGCTGATTCGAACCCAGCAACATCATTGGAACGCTCTATCCTCTAAGCCATCACGGCTCTAGTTCTGTAGATTAGTGCTTTTTTTGGGTCGGGATAGTCTGGTTGGTAAGACGTTGGAGACTCTTGTTCGTGAGCCGAATCCCGCCGGCCGAAGAAATCAAATGGTGACTAGTGCACATTAAATATGTCGTGGTCACAAAGTCCTTCAAACCCAATCCAGAAGACTAGGAAACTCCTGGATCAAGTATTAGGGGAAATTTGCCTTCGTGATGGATTTTTGAGATGGAACTAACCCGCATTTGCGTTACATGGAGAGGAAGACCACGAGAACCTCCACAGTTAGCCTGACTTAACCCATGATCCGTCTGACTCTGAAGATATTTCACGTAAGCACTGTGGTCAATCCAAGCCAGATGCGGAATTCATATCGACCGGCCATCGCCGAGATCGAGCCCGGTTCACCTCATTAGAAGGCGAACACTCTATCCCCTGAGCCATCGCGGATCAAAGAGGCTTTACTCCTCTAAACGTAAATGTTACTTACGCAATGAAAAAAAAAAAACAATCAAATAGAGCTAATCTAAGTTCAGTGTTAAAATAATGGAGAAAGCAAACATAATGAAAGAAAAAAAAATAGTTTATGTTGTCGTGGAGCACATATTTATCTGAAAAAGGTAAGCCAAACGACGGACAGAAATATTTTAATAGATAATAAATTCATTTTAATAAAATAAAATAAAAATAACACCATAAAAATGTTCATTTTACGATGTTTTACATTTAATGTTTATTCTTTACCTAATTCAAGAATTAAGTTCATTATATATATTTTTTTTTACCGCACACAATTGAAATTAAGTAATTATAACTAATAAAGAAATTAAAAAAGTATTTTTCATTCAAGTTTTCATTAAAATTGTTGCCAGACATTAGAAAAGTTTTTCATTCTCTTTCATACTTACTTTAAAAGTTACTCATTTATTATTATTTTAAAATCAATATGTCTTACTTTATTGTAAAGCAACTATCCCCCCCCCCCCAAATTCTAAGCCTACTTTAGTTTCTTTGTGTAAATGGAAATATCATATTTCGCAGTCCCTTTGAAAAACCACATGTCATCTTGCCGAGAATTTCGTTAGAACATTTTTAATGTAAATCGAAATTATTAAAATTAAAGAAATTGTGAGTAACTTATGAATTTAGACCTTAACTTTTCTAGAATTTAACGGAAAATACTCAGTGAATTTAGTATAGGTCGAAATGGATTGATTATTCTAATAATATTCGAAAAGGGGAAGTGAAATTATTGTTAAAAAATGTTGCTAAACTTGTACAAAATAAGAGTAAATTGAATTTTTTTTAGAGGAATGGTGATTAAAATAAAGCTCATGTTTATAAATTCGTGCCAAAAGACAATAATAAAATTTTAGGCAGTGAAAGTTTTAAAAAGGCATTCAGCGGATGATTAGAACATATACTAGCTTCATTTTCTGTTCAATTTAAAACAGAAATCTAACAAAAGTCTCCTTATTTTATTAAAAGTAATATTGAAAACTGAAGTTATAGTTTGTCTACGGTAAGAACTCCCTCTTCCACAAAGCCTGAGGCCGTCTGCTGCTATGTAAACAAGAATAGTTCATTTCAGGGAGGGTAGCTTCTCTTCACTTTAGGGATATCTCAATAGACAGGAGAGAAAGATTCCCTTTCTCTCGTCGACCCTAAACCCTTACTTGAAATAGTTATACCTCGTTACCATAAACGCCGCCACTGATCCAGACGAATGGCTAGGGGAGTTCTTTCTTTAGACAAACTATACATTTACAGATCTCCAAAATGCAGCTGAAGAATTTTCCGTAATAAATTTACAGAAGTTACATACTCTATAGAGCAGGACAATAAAATCTGGAACATAACATATGAAACTGAATTGTAAATGAAAGTGTCCAGCTATAGCGACGCGAACATAACATCACGAAATTACAGCATTAAATAGAAAATCGACATCAACGATCATTCCATTTATCTTCTGAGTGCCTTGTTGAATTTTCCCAATCCTGTAGTGCTTGGGACATTTGGCGATGATTTTTTTAATTTACGAAAATCTCAAGTTTGATAACCCTTTGATCCATTTTTCATTTATACATTTTAAATTAAATTGTTAATAAATAAATTGTGTCTGTGATACTACTGATTATATTTAAAAAAATTTTTTAATCAATTTCTATAAAATAAAAAAAATCTTCCCTTTGTTATGCCATTGACATATTTGCTTTTCTTTTTAACTCTTGCGTTACGGGTAGATTAAATTTTTTTTAATTTAAAATTGAGTTTTTTTTTCTTCATTTTTGTTGAATATTTTATGTCCATTTTATAGATGTCTCCCTTTTCTAAAAGTAGGGGGGGGGGGGTAAAAATTAAACAAATTAGCGCAAAAATTATTTTAATTATATAAGCAAAAAAAAAAAAAATCTTCATAATGCTGTTTTTTTTTTTTTTAATACGCGTTCTTTTGAAAACTTTTGTTATATATATATAAAAAAAAAAAAAAACTATGCATAAGAAAGAAAAAGGAAGTTGATAGGACTAAACTCTTAACTCTGTGTCCCAGTGGCGTACCTAGAACTTTTGCCGCCCGGGGCGATCTCCAGTTTGCCGCCCTTTCAAGTCAATCAAATAGTGGTTTTTATAAATTAATACACATAAATAAATGTTTTTTCGCCTTCGAGGGCTGCTTCTTCGCCCGTATTTGAGGCAACAATACTAAAAGAACTAGAAGTTGACTTATGGGAGATATATTTGAGTAGTGCTCCAGTATTTTTAGTCTATATTTCCTCCCTTCTCTTCCTTTTCTTTCTAAATGACGCACCACTTTCTTTTACTCGTTTCATCCTAGGGATATATAATAAAAATATAACTTGTCGAAATAAATAGTATATTATGTATAGAAAACGGTAAAGTCATTTTACTACTCTGAATAGCATTTAGAATAACATCTATATCTATAATACGTAATATAATATACTTACCTATAATAAACTCTCCAAATGCACTGGCACCCTAATAATTTGTTTCACTCTTCACTGTTAAAAGATTGAATCGCGAATGAACAAAATGGATTATAAGCAATTAATCATTCCAAATACAATTCTTCAAAACGGACTGAGTATATTTATCTATTTGCGATTCCTGAAATTGTAACTTCGTCAGTATTTTTGTTTTGTCTCGTTTAGATTTTGTTGTTTGAAAAAGATAGTTCTTATGCCGGCGCCCTAATGCTTTGCAGACCTAGCAGACCGGCGGTCTGCTAGGTCTTCCGCCTTCCCGCCTAGACCGCCTTCCGCCGGCCCTGCTTTTCAAAAGAAAAATCGATGATTTAAAAAAATATTGATATATCACTTCAAAGTAATCATATAAACTTTTCAAAAGAAATGACATTAATAAACTGATACCAAAAAATTTTAGTTAGGAAAAATTGCCGAACAAAATCGTAAAGATCCTTTTACGAATTCAACGAATTTTAATGAATACAATAAAATAAAATTATTATCTTGTTCTTGAATTAGAATTCAAAATTTACACTAAAATGCATTTATATACACCGAGGAATAATATTCGAAATCATATAGTTAATCATAATTTATATAAACCAAATATTAAACTTATAATAATCATAATAATCATTTATTATTCAAGAAAGAAAATAAATATGAAATGAATAAGTTGCTTTTTACAACTATAAGTAAATATAAAAAATGCCGCCCCAAGGTAAGTGCCGCCCGGTGCGGATCGCACCCACCGCCCCCCCCCCCCTAGGTACGCCACTGCTGTGTCCACACGTATATTTTTGAAGAATAAAAATATTTTCCGAATAAAAATGTTCGAAAACTAACATTCTTTTTGAAACAAAACACGAAAAAAATTATAAATATAATAATAAGAAAGGGGCGGGGGGGGGGGAGACCGAAGACCTTCTATCAACATATTTCATTGGAAAGAAGGAACAACACATCATACTTCATTTGCCCACCTTTATCTTAATATATATTATACATATATAATAATGATTCGCGTATTGTCTCACTGGATTAAACGAGAAAAAATGCATAGGAAACAATACCTCACTTGTCCGTATTGCATTGTAAAATGAGTAAATAAGAGCAGGTACAAAATTGTATTTTATTGTAGATAAAACGCTTACAACTTATAAACTAATTGGTCTCATACAATTGCACCTGAAAATTTACATTACATGTTCAAATAGTTTCAGGATAGCAATATACATGAGTACGTCATAAAAGAATGTTTATACATAAAAATTCTTTAAACTTTTTGTTCTATCGACTCTTTTTTGTTTTGCTTGTTCCATTGTTCTATTTTGTTATTGAAATAAATTTAGTTTTACATTTTTAATACATTACTAAGTTTTAATTTTTAAAATGTTACCAATTTCTTTTTGAAAATCTGTAACACAGCAGTTAATGGAAAAGTTATACTTACGTGATTGATGCTATTAAAAAATATCAAATATCAAAGAATGATAATTTTGCTGTTAATAATAATATAATAATAGTAATTTAATCTGTTATCAACATCACATGAGTAAAAAGCAGTCAAAGAAGTCGGATCTAATATTTATTAACTTTCTTTTCATAAAATAATAATATTATTCTAGATTTTCTTTTCTTTTTGAATTTTTGAACAATTTTCATTTCCGGAGCTTTTAATTAGAACGATTGATTAAGTTTTAATTCTTGGAAACTTTATCAAACTGAATATATATATTAAAAAAATATCTTTTTAATAAGAAAAAACGTAATTAAACGAATTTACAGCAATTATCAAAGTTAGTTTTTTTTATAATATTAACATAGTATTTTAATAACTCACAAAACTGACACCCCCACCCCCCCAAAAAAACAACTTCTAAATGTGATGTTAAACTTTTTTTACTTTTTATTTTCATAATTATTATTATTATTTTTAAATGTAAGCAGATAAAAGCTTCTTTTTTTGTAATCAAGAAATTTAAATCCATTCTTGCAATTTCTTAACATTATAAAAATTCTATTATTTTTAAAAATTCCGATAATTTGTAACATATTTATGAAATAAATAAATAAAAATAAGGGTATGCATAAAAATAAAGGAAAGCTCGAAAAATAAATATGAGCATAATGCGATAAAAAAAATGTTTAAATGCAAATGTCTACAACAAAATTAAAAACGAAATTATTTTAGAAATAAATGTGTTATTGATTGAAAAGTAGCAGAAAAATAACTTATAAGAATTGTAAATTTTTCAACTAATAACTGTCAGAAAATATCATGAGGATTTAAATTATTGTTTATAAAAATTTATTTGAATTTTCGTAAAATTTAAATTTGACGCAATCGACAGGATTCTAAAAAAATCAAATTCAAAACTTTATTCTTTAGGGAGAAAATTTTAAATTGTATGCAATTTCTTTTACCCTGATGTGGTATGATAATTTTGTTGTTAATAATAATAATATAATAATAGTAATTCTATCTGTTATTAATATCATGTGAGCAAAAAGAAAACCAAGAAGTCGGACTTAAGATTTAATAAATTTTTTTAATGAAAGAATTATGTTAATCTAGATTTTTTTTTCTGTTTGAATTTTCGAACAATATTCATTTCAGGAACGAATTCATAGAACGAATGATTAAGTTTTAATTCTTAGAAACTTTATCAAACTGGATTTTTTTTTTTTTTCTTTTTTTTTTTTTCTGTGAAAAAAGAATAAAAATAACATCTTTTTGATAAGAATAAAGGCATTAAACAAATTTACCGCAATTACCAAAGTTAGTGGTTTTATAATATTAGCAAAGTATTATAACTCACAAAACTATCCCCCCCCCCACAAAAAAACTGTGATGTTAAACTTTTTTCACTTTTTACTATTTATTTACTATTATAATCATTTATATTTTTTATTTTTAAATGTAAGCAGATGAAATTTTCTTTCTTTATTTTATTTTATTTGTTCCATGAAATCAAGAAATTTAAATCAATTCTTTCAATTTCCTAACATTTTAAAAATTCGAATATTTTTTTTTAAAAATTCCGATAATATTTGGGGACATATTTATGAAATAAATAAATAAAAATAAGGGTATGCATAAAACTTAGGGTAAGAGCGAAATATAAATATGAGCTATTGCGATAAAAAATGTTTAAATGCAAATGTCTACAACAAAATTAAAATCATTTTATAAATAAATGAGTTATTGGTTGAAAAACAGTATAACTTAAATAATAATAACTCTAAGGAATTGTAAATTTTGCAATTAATTATTATCAGAAAGTATCATGACGATTTACAATATTGTTTATAAAAAGTTTTATAATTTTTGGTAAAATTATAATTTAGACGCAGTCGACAGGATTCGAACCTGTGCGGGGAAACCCCAATGGATTTCGAGTCCATCGCCTTAACCACTCGGCCACGACTGCTTGCTGAAACAAAGAAAATTTTAATATTAAATTTAAAAATACTATAGATCGACTTATTTTTATATAATGATGTCATATTAAAGTGGAATTCAAGTTATTCTAAATTTTCCTACTAATATAAGTGGAAAAATACAATTCATAAACAAAATTACACATAAATGAAATTATTTCTTTATGAATAAAATAAACACAAAAAACTTTTAACATTTTGTTGGTTTCATATGGCATCATTAACTTCTGTGCTTTTCACGCATGCTTCCTCTTTTCTTGATCTTTTCGTCCTCTGGCACTAACTGTGGTCGTTGATTTCGACGTAGCGCCTGCTAAATTTTTAAAATTCCTAATTTTATTCTATGTAAGTATATTTTTTATTACAAAATACCTTATTTTGTTTAATTTTTTGCACCTTCAACGTGATTGTATTATCTTGTTTGTTGCTTCGTGTTAAAAAATTATAGTACACTTGTATTCAAATAAAATTTAATCTTATGTATTTTAGTAAATTATGTAATCAAAATCGATTTAATATGCATCCGTATTTCAATTATCTTTTTAGATCTAAATTTCAGTAAATATCTAAGTAAATAACAGTAAAACTTAAAATTCTGTAATTAGGACAGTTGATTACGTAAGATACCGGTAACGTAACAAAACACATGGTTTAACTGTTACTTTCAGGATTATCTGAAAAATTCAGTAACATTTCTAAGTCTTAAAATTTTTAACTTGGTGATGAAACGATAGATTATTTTCAGGGTGTGTTTTATAAAATTCCTAAAGCTAAGAGAAATTTATTCCACCTTTGGTTGCAATGTTTTTGTCCACTTTAATCCGTACTTGTAACCTAATAGATGTTTCTTAATTTGTTGTTTAAAGAATAAGCACATTTATCCATCATAACTGTTCCGTTAATTTGTATCTACTTAATGTAAGTAAATATAGGTATAAGATTAAAATGAAAAAATATCTAATTAACTGAAAGACACTAGTTAATACATTTAAAATTAAATTATCTATCTATAACTTCAATCCAATATTCATTTTTTAATTTTGCCAATTTTTTGATATTTTAATCCTTATATTATTTTTTTAAAATCTGAGCCTTAATATATATTTTAAATATTCATTTTTAGAAGTGTTATATTAGTTAAAGCATATATTATCTTTTGGTTGTATGTTCCGTAAAATTGTACTGTTAAATCTTTGCTTTTTTCGTTTGTTTTTTACTGAATAATAAATTTGAGAAGCTGATGATGATTTTGAAAATATTAAAATATAAGTCAGAAAAATTTTACACAGAACTTTGCTAAATGTCCTGATTCAATAGCATTTGCAAATTTTTACATTTAGTATTTTCAAACAAGTTTTTCAAATCCATTTACCCAATAATTTTTTATTATAATTGTAATTGTGTTAATTATAATTGTATTGATTATATTTCATTGATTGTTTTCTTGATGATTTATTTTTAACACTTTAAGTCAGAGTTAGTTAATATAATCAATCTATTTTAATATGTTCGTATATTAACAGGGTGTGTCAATTCCAGGGTTGGCAAGTTTTTGACAATTGACAGTTTTATCTAGTTTTATACATAATTTCAAAACAACCTTTTTTGGGAAGTAGCAAAAATTTTGGGGCAATAATTATTAGTTTTTTTAAATAAGAAGTACTATAAATAAACATGCATATAAAATTACAAGTGATCAATCAATTATGTTCTTGAATATTCAATTATGTTCTTTAAACTCTATTTTTGTCGTGACAATTGCTGTTAAAAATGCATATTCCGGAGTTTAACGTATTAAATAATTATAAACAAAGGTAAGTAAAATTTGCAATTCCTCCTATCTGTTAATTTGTAAAATTATTGAGAAATATAAAAATAATGAGCTTAAAAAATCATTCAACAATTATCTTAATCATTATTATGTAAAAAAAAAATATATCAACGTTCATACTTCCATTTTAATTCCTTCTTTACCCAAAGCATGCAATTATAAAAAAAGCTCTCTGTATCCAAAGTTCATATTTTAGTTTTATAAGAATAGGATCAAAATTCGAAGCTACTTGCTCAATTCATGCTGAACTGCATAGACTAAAATAGGCGTACTAAATCTAATCTAAAAAAATAACATATAACTAGGAAATTTATTCAAATAACTGTATTAAATATTACTAGTAATTTAATAAAATCTTATTTTGGTTGATTGAAAAAAATTAACTCATTTAAACAAACATTTACATTTTTTATAAATTATAATTAGTTCAATAATCACGAAATATTCGAGATTTATTGGAAATATTCATGTACAGTCAACAAAAGATAAAAAAAGAAAGATATCACTCAGAAAAACTTCCGTTCTAATAATTGGATTTTCACGTACTAACTGTCAATCTTAATGGTTTTTGGGGGGTGACTTAAAATTTGCTAATTAATTTGTGCTAACTATTAATTAAGTTACAAAATCAGACACACAAATGCACTTTTTCTGAAAAACATATTTTTTATGACATATTTAGGTTACTGACCCTGAAAATTCGGGGGAGGGGGGAGTAGACAACATTTCTACATAAATTCGAGGAGGCTAATAAATTATATATATTTGGCGATAGTCCTAAAAAACAACCAAGCAAAGTCACCGCCGCAAATGATTATTTTAATATAACCTACAATACAAAATTTTAGGGATAGTCATTTTTACAGCTTTGATAGTCTTCTTGACAAGAAAGTTTAAAGAAACAAAAATGTGTCTGGAAAAAAAAAATGTAGATTGTATAGTAATTCTAATGCACATTCATAAGGTTTTATGTAATTTACAATATTTCTTTTCTCTCTAACTGAAGGAATTGCTGAATGTTAAGTGGCATTTTAAAAACATTAAATATGCAATGTTTATGAATAACTTATTAAAATAACATGTTGCATATTGTATGATTCATTGTTTAAATAATCGCTTTATTCTGCTAAATATTTAGTTTACATAGTTTTCCTTGGATAAGAATTATTTTTGCAAATTGCATCCTGGTGTTTTGATACATTTTAGAACTTATTTTTGCAAAATTACCATAAAATGTCGCACAACATGTTCCTCGATCATAATGAGCTACATTTATTATCAACTACCGCTGCTATGATTTTTTTTGTTTTCCTTATGTATGTTTGATATGATATTCTCCTTTTAAGATTTCCTAAGGTCCTTAAGTATGAGGGTTAAAGTAGTTATTTAGTTGGAGGATTATAAAATCATCCAACTTCTTTTAAAGAGTGTTTATTTAAGGTAACAGAACTTTTGTTTCTTTTGTCCTTTCATACAGTAACAATTAAAACTAATTTATTTTAGCTTGTTTTTCAATAGCTTATATTATGTTTCTATTAAATTTTCTTCCAATATTTTAAACTATTTTTGGTTTTTAAGTTTTAAATTATAAAATTTATAAATAAAAGAGCATAATTTTTTTCAGAAAATTTTTAAAATTTCAACTTTTAAGGGTGAATTTTTCAATTTAATTTTTTTTTAAAAAATAGTATTTTATAAGATGCTATTAGAAACTGAGCAAAAGGGCATTAAAATTGAGCTCTGTACATCAAACAGCTATTTAAAAATTAAAAAAATCTGAAACTTCTATTTTTTTGTGTCTGATGTATGTAAGTTTAACAAAAATTTCAAAAATAATTGAAATCTGAATTTTTAGCATTAAAAAATTATTTGTTGATATGATTTCTCAAATGATTCATTATATTCTATTAATAAAAATCAATATCCATGGTGCGTAGCGTTTTTAATAAGTTCTTAAAGGTGCTTATTTTCGAATTTCGTGATTTAAAAGCCCTTAGAGGTGTTTTATTCATTGGGTGTTTTTAAAAAAGTGCTTTATTTTCCCTTTTCAAAAATGAGATTTTTTTTTTCTTTACCATGTCGATTTTCGACACGTATTATGCAAAACTTTTCACATTGTTCTATTCAACGTTTTCACAATTCATTTCGCCGTACCGTCTGTTCATAGCGTATGAAAGCACCAATCATTTTACATGTTTGATGAAATACTTGTGAGTCCATATGTGCGTCTACTAAGCTGGGTTCGGTGAGGTTATTGCCTTCTCATGTGCAACTCTGCTGCATTTTGCAAGATATTCTCAATTTCCACCCTCTGATATCATTTTATAACAGCTAATATAATCAAGTAAAAGTTCTTTGTCAGAAACTAGTTATTTTCTCATGATCATCTAAAGTATTTTAAAATTATTTTAATAATGTATATAGTGCTTAAAAATATTTTTGAGTGCTTAAAAAGTACTTAAAAGGTGCTTAATTTTTGTTGAAAGATTTGGCTATGCACCCTGATATCAATTCAATATATATTCTATTAATTAATAAAATTCAACATATTCTATTAATCAATTTATTTCAATATATTCTATTAAATAATTTATTTCAATATGTTCTATTAATTAATAAAAATGATCCATATTAATAATTGTCCAACCTCTGTCAGACTCAATTACGATCATTTTCTACAGATAGTGCTGTTTTTGGAAATATTTATCACTGAAACAATATGGATATTTTTTTAATTTTTCTACTTTAATTTGTAGTTAATGTTTTTAAATACATTTTTCTTAAATCTTTTTTTTTTTTTTTTTTTTTTTTTTAATTGTGGCTTATCTATTGTATTTTATGAAAATATTGAAATATGAAAATATTGAATAATGTGAAAAATATTTCGCATAATGCTTAATTGTGTATTGCAGAGAGATGGGAGATATTCCTGCTGGTGATCCTGAAAAGGGCAAGAAATTATTTGTACAGAAATGTTCTCAGTGTCATACTGTTGAGAAAGGAGGAAAGCATAAAGTAGGCCCCAATCTCAATGGCCTGATTGGTCGTAAAACTGGACAGGCTCCTGGTTTCTCCTACACTGACGCTAATAAAAGCAAAGGTCTCTTTATTTAATTTTAATTAATGTACTGAATTAAGGATAATGAAGTCAATACATTTAAAATAATCTTAAGAGGACGCCATACTGCGGAAGAAATTCTCTTTCTCCAATAAAAAGTGAGTTCAGCTGAATACTGTAAGCCATGAAGTTTCGAATATTAAAAAGAAAATTTTAAAATGTATAATTGAAAATAAATTATGAGATGATAACTTAGGATTACACAACAGAGAAGTAGTCTTCTACTCATTAGTTTGCATTTTAATATGTTGAAGTATTTTTTTTATTTATTATTTTTTTTTTTTCAGAATTTAAAACTTCATGACTTACTCTATCTTTGCCTGAACTTACTTTTTCTTTCTTTTAAATTAGTATTGAAGGAGAAATAGAGAAATTTTCTTCCACAGTATGGCGTCCTATTACGATCACATACTTTGCATAATCATGATTAATTAAATTTAATAAATAAATTTCTTGATATTTTTTCTTTATACTAATAAGAAATTTCATGCAAGGTGAAACCTGTGTGAGGAATAAAATATTACTTTTTGTTTTTACTTGTACTTGTATATAAAATTTATTTATAAATGGAATATAAAAAAAAGAATAGAACTTTTTTTTCTTGACACCTCTAATGCCTAAAATGCACATTTAAAAAAATAATTTTATCTTTAACATCTTTTAGATATACCTATGAATGTTCCTAATTATAAGGTATTTTTCCACAGTTATATTTTCTTGAATTGTTGTTTTTAACTTAAAATTGGACTCCGCAGATTAGTTTTTAAAATTGAATCAATTACTGTTTTGTTACACTATTAATACGCTAAGTTTAAAATGCAATTTTAAATTTTTTTTTTTTTAAAGATACTCAGATTCTACAATTATTGGTTCCCTGATAATGTTTTATCTACAATCTGAATTAATAGCTACTAAAAGGCTAATTAAAGAAGCTTTGATAAGTTTGTCTATTATTTTAAAAATGCTATTTAATAGTCTAAATATACAATTTTTAAACATTGATCAAAAAGTTGCGTAGGTAATATGACCTGGAATTTGCTTCCACAGTATGTGCTATTTCAATTAAGTATTTAAAAAAAAAAAAACAATTAAGTATGCATTGAATGCTATAATGTTTAAGCACATCATCCTTTCATTTGTTAAGTTATTTTTTATATGTATTTATTTTAGGTATAACATGGAATAGGGACACCCTATTTGTTTACTTAGAAAATCCTAAGAAATACATTCCTGGCACAAAAATGGTATTTGCTGGTCTAAAGAAGAAAAACGAGCGAGCCGACATCATTGCCTACTTAGAGGAATCGACCAAATGATTTAAGTGATAGTAGACATCTCAAATTTATTTATAAATCTCATCTCATCAAAATTGGTTTAGTTTTGGTCTATAGTACAGTCTGCCTCCATACTTGTTTGTGCTGTCTGCTGTAAATTTAGTTGGATAAATAAATAAGTATGGTCTGGTTTATCTTGAATATTTAATTAATTACAAAACTGTAAGAGGACGCCATTATCCCGGAAAAAATTTTCGTCTCAAATTCTCTTCTTTTTCTTTACTAATTTAAAAGAAAGAAAAGTAGGCAAACGTAGAATTTGTCATGAAGATTCAATTGCTCAAAAAAATGCTTCAAAATATCAAAATGCGGACAAATTATTAGAAGAGAACTTCTCCATTGCGTAATCTCAAGTTATCATCTCATCATTTATTTTCAGTTGTATAACTTAAAATTTTGCTTACTCTAGATTTGTCTAAACTCATTTTTTCTGCACTTTAAGTTTTAAAATAGTAATGAAGAAGAAAGCAAATTTGCAATGAAAATTTTCTTCCATGGTATGGCGTTCTTTTAAATGTCTCTTTCACTCAGAAAATAGAATTTTTCTCCTAACCTATGTGAAATTATGTGTCACACTTTTCTTTTTTTATTCAGTGACTAAATATTTTTGAATAATTTTTATTTCCTTTTATTTATTGAATTGACTCATTAATTCAATTGCTACTAAACTTAAGAGTGAAAAAAAAAAAATTTAAGTTCGCGTTTTAAAAATACAAAAATTTTGTTAACAATTTCAATACAATTCAAAGAATAAAATGAAACTAAAAATCATTTAAAAATATCAATTAGTAACTGAATAAATAAGAAAATTCCAGACAATAATTTTCTATGGGTTTGCATGAAAAAAAGATATCCCTTTTCTGTCTGAATAGGATTAATGTTCATTTGTAGGTTCGTGGAAGTAAATCTAATATCACATAAGTTTTTTTGTCTTAAGAAACTGACAAAAATTTGCAGGAATATTTCTACTCAGAATGTTTAGCAGCGTAATGTATTGTGAATTTTCACTTTAGGTTATTCTTACTGGGTAGGTATTTCGTGTACTTCAGATTATAGATGTAACCAATATTCGGACCTTTGGCCGAATACTTTGCCAAATATTCAGCAATATTTTTTGGAAAATATTTTCAGACAGTTTTTTTTTTTTTTAAATTTGAATTGATTTAGTATTCTAAAATCGTATTTTTAACTACACATTTTTAAGTTTTAAAATTCATGTGCAAAACAGAAAAGCAAGAAGAAAAAAAAATTTTTTTTTCTTGCTTTTCTGTTTTAATATAGTGCTGCATTTCTGATAGATTTTTATTCTACAATGGACACTTTTTTTTACAGTATGATAATATAGATTACTGTGATTTTAAAAGGTAAAAAATTTGTATTACGAACAATTTTTTTGTCTCTGTTTTACTTATACTTTTTTTTGTTATGATACTGCATTTTTGATTAATGCGTTTCTATTAAACTTTATTATTTTATCATAACTTATTCTTAAAAACACAGCATAGTGAAGAAGTTACACTGAGATTTTCAGCGTTAAGTTTTTCTCTTAAAAATTACTTTTGTTTCTATTGAGTTTCTTTTTTTTCAAAAAATGAAAAAAAGCTTAATTTTGTTTTTATCGACGATTTTAGAATGACTTGGAAATGTTTGAGAGCATATCTACAAGGCTTCATTTTTTTTCCCTTTTTCATTTATTCTTGAAAATGCAGTTATTGGGCAATAAACTACCACTGTTCATCTCCACAGTAAACATAGTTTCCAATGAGCAGGCAAAACAAAACGCATCGTACTATACTTTAGGTGTAATCAGATTTATAAACCATGATTTGAGGACAAATCAGTGAAACAATCGACGAAAAATTTTATGATCTGAGGACACCTGTATATTTAAAGAAAATATAAATTTTTGCAGAATATTTACATCAAACTTGATTTCATTAATTAGTAGCTTTGAAATATAAGATGTTCGACACATGAAATCATGTAAAATGAATGAGCACATGATTATTAAAATTGGTTTCTGAAATTATTTTGAACCGACCCCCCTCCGATTTTAATGAAATTTGGTGGAATAAACACTCATTTTAAAGTAAGCAATTCTACAAATTGTTAGATTTTTTATTCAAAAATTGTCTAAATTATGGACACTGTAAAAATAAAATTTTCATAAAAAACGACAAACTTGCATGCATATTGTCAGGACCTGATTCCTCTCCCACGCATTTTATTGACCCCTGGACCTGAGGGTAAGGGACACTGGAAGTGTCGTCCCCAACAGTGGGAGTGGAGTGTGGTGGTGAGAAGAACTTTTTCTTGTGAGAAAGAGGATTTTTAGTTCAGTTTGAGTAGTGTCAGTTAAAATACGCACGGCATTGGTTGTCTGATCTTTCTCACATGCAGTTCGACAGCGGGAAAGATCACTACTAGTTTGTCTAAAGTAAGAACTCCCCTAGCCATTCGGCTGGATAAGTGGAGATGGCTATGTAACGAGGTATAACTATTTCAAGTAGCGGTTTAGGGTTATTTGTTTAGGACAAGTTTTTGCTCGTGTCGGCGAGCGAAATGGAATCTTTCTTTCTTTTTTTTTTTTTTTTTTGTCTATTTTGTTATTCCTAGAGTGAAGAGAAGCTACTCTCCCTGAAATGCGCTATTGTTTCCATAGCAGCAGACAGCCTCAGACTATGTGGCGGGGGGAGTTCTTATCATAGACTGCTCTGTCATTTCAGCAAACTCCTCATTTCCAATGATTATACCTCTGCTGCGTATACCACACCGAGGCAGTAACTTGATGTCTTTTTAATTAATGCATACAATAGCTATGCCAAGAACCTCTATAGGCTGAGGGGATAGAGCGTTCCCCTTTCAATGAGGTGAACCGGGTTCGAACACTGATGGCTGGTTGATAGGAATTCCGCACCCGGCTCACACCCACAACAGTGCTGGCGTATAATATCCTCAGTGGTGGACGGATCACGAGTTAAGAGTCCCCTTGCCTTCAGGCTAACCGAGAGGGTTTAGTGGTTTTCCTCACCATGTAACGCAAAGGCTGGTTAATTCCATCTAAAAGTCCTCCACGAAGGCAAATTTTTTCCAATATTTGATTCAGGAGTTCCCTTATCTTCTGGATTGAGTTCAAAATTGCAAGGCCATGAAGTTGAACATTAGTCGACGCAAACCCAGAAAATTGGGTCGGCTGTTCAACGACGCTTATAAAATTGCTATGCCATCATTAAAATTTATTTGTGAGAGCGTTATACCCTTCCATTTACTATATTAGTATTTCCTGCTTGCTGATTTTTCAAATTATGCACATCAGTGCATTTTACTGCTAAATGATGAGGTAAGTCTAGTTTATAAATCAGTATAGTTTTTTTTATTTTTAATATTTTTAGATTTTTTACTCAGAACAATATATTTTTAATTGAATTTAAGAAGATATTATAACTATCTAAAATGAATTCAATATCAATATTGCATGCATTAATCAAAAATAAACTCAATAAAAGTATTTTACACGCAATTTCATTAAACGTTAATCATGAGTGAAAATAATTAATTAGTCAATTTAAGTTACATATGATCATTTCATTGACAATAGAAATATCCAAAACTCAATGTGTCTAAAAATATTTTAGATAATATGGAACATTTTGCATAAAATTTGTATTTTTTTTCTTCCACCTATGATAAATTAAAAACTGTTCAAATGTAGACTACAAAATATTGTTTATGAATGTTTTTTTTTTTTTATTATTTTCATAACCGTCGTTGAACAGCCGACCCAATTTTTGGGTTTACGACTGCTAGTGTTCAACTCCGTAGCTTTGTCATTTTGAACCCAATCCAGAAAACAAGGAAATTTCTGGATTAAGTAGCGGGAGAAATTTGGCTTCGTGGAGGACTTTTCGATGGAGCTAACCCGCATGGAGAGGAATATCTCCCACGGTCAGCCTGACAGCCAAGGACACCAATCCATGATCCGTCTACCACTGAGGATATTTCATGTCAGCACTGTGACCGGTGCAAGCCGGATGCGGAATTCGTATCGATCCATCATCGCTGGGATTTGAACGCGGTTCCCCTGATTGGAAGGGGAACGTTCTATCCCCTGAGCTATTACGGCTCTGTTTATCAATATTGTTTATTATATGAGTCAGAATATCGTTTTTCCGAGGTTAGAGTAAAAAAAAAGCGTGAGTGTTTGGAGTATATGTTGTCTTATGTTAGAGAATAAAAATATATTTGAGAAAATACTCATTTATTTGATAAAAGCTTAGTTTTTAGCTTGTCTCGTATAAAAAAATTGATGAGAGGATCAAACTGTTAATCTTTTAAAATATATATAATTATGGATATTTAATTTCATTTTCCAATGCTGTTGATGATCATCTTCCAGAAAAAATTGACAATATTCCATCTCTAATACCTCCTAAGATTCCTTTCTCTGTGGAAATGAAATGAAAACAATTTTAGTCATTTAAGTTATTTTTTGTCACACAATTAAAATAAGCCTTCACTTAAGAGGATTCTATACCGTGGGAGACATTTTTCATGAGAAAGCCTGTTTCATCATTATTGGTAATTTGTATTGGTTTAAAGAAAAAAAAAAATGTGTTCCAAATGATGAAAGAAATTTTTAAAATAAAAACTACAGGATTACTTTCCAACTGCGTAATGCTGCTATAATTTGTTTGCATTTTGAATTTTTTTTTTTTTTCATTTGAAATTTTATAATTTATTTTGGTTTCCCTGAACTCAATTTTAAATGACTAGTCATAAAAGGGAATTTATCATGTTCTCCTGTGGTATACAGTCCTCTTAAGCATTATCTACTGTAAATTAGGGCTCTTGGGTGAATATTTAGAACACGTTTTGACAGGGGTTAGTGGGAGAAGTAACGAAAGTACTTTCCCTAAAATTGTCTAAAGACAATGCCAGTCATTGTAGCTGGAACTCTTTTGTTAGACTTCAAGAAGACCAGAGAAAGAAAGCAATTCTTACTGTCCTCGGCACCAATGCAGTCATCTCTTGACTTCGAACCCTTTGAGTCTGTGGTTTTGCCTTCATCACACTTATCACAATCCTTCTTTCCATAACTCTCTTGGTAGTAGCCGACATCGCACATGCTGCACTCCACTGTGTTTGCCTCACTGTAGTAGCCAGGCATACAGGGAACTTCGTGAAAATAAAAACACTATTAAAAAACTTGACGAAAATCAATATGTTTATACTTTTTGCAAATAGAATATAGTTTGTCTACGGTAAGAACGCCCTCCCGCCACAAGGTCTGAGGCCATTTGCTGCTATGAAAACAAGAATAGCTTCTCTTCATTCTACGGCTAACACAATAGACCGAGAAAAAAGATTCTCTCGCGGCCCTAGCCAAAACCTGTCTCAAACAATGAGCACACACCATTGCTTGAAACAGTAATATCTCGTTACCATAGTCACCGCTATGGGTTCAGACGAATGGGTAAGGGAGTTCTTTCTTTAGAGAAACTGTAGACAGCTCACGCGATTTTCCCAATATTCACACTTTTCCCTCATTTATCATGGTTTCGGTAAATATTGCTTGTAACCCTCTGCAAGTACTTTCAACTTCTTATTGTAATGTATACTACCGTGGTGAAAAAGTCTGTCGATGCCATGGTAACGGAGAAGGGAAAAGTGTCAAAACCATGAGATTCTCTATTGACAGAGACTATAAAGGCATACAAAATATAGGTAAGACCCGACTACCGACAAAATGCATGTTCTTTTCACTGATGAATCCCGGTTTAGCCTAAACACCGATTCTCGCTGTACGTTTGTATGGAGAGAACCAGGGACCCGCTACCTACCATCCAATGACCGCAAAATCGGCAATTATGGCGGAGCAGATTTAATGGTCTGTGCAGGCATCATGTTGCTGCACACCTCTCCATGTCTTTAAAAGCGGCTCTGTGACTGGTGTTATAGGGATGATGTCTTGGAGCCCTGTGTTCGCTTTTTCAGGGGTGCAGTTGGCCCTGAGTTCATTTTAAAGGACGATAATGTGAGGTCACTTCTAGTGGGCGTATTTCTAGGGAGTGAGGATGTTCGCCGGAAGGATTGGCAATCCAGACCTCAACCCTATAGAGCATGTCTTGGGAGAAAATTGCAACTCGCTACCCTCCTCCGAGACCCATCCAGAGAATGAAAACAGCGTTGCTGAAAGAGTGGGACTAATTGCCTGTATATCGGTAAGAAGGCACAATACCCCCATTAAACACATTTTTTTGTTTATTCTGCAACCACTGTTTCATACCTTCCGACTCCAACGAGTATTACTTATGATTATGCGTGCGTATTACAATTGTTGAATGGTTTTGTATTGTATCATTGTATGTACATATCGAATTTCATTACAATTGGTCCAGTAGTTCTGTAGATAATCGACCAAGTCTGCAAATTCTTTTAATTTCTTACACCAGTGTATATCACTTATCTACTTCAATAGACGTAATATTGATGTTGTGATTGAAACCGGAATGCACTATTCCTAGTGGACAATTCTTATGTCAACAGAAACGTATTCCTGTTGGTAACTGATTGATCAGTACAGCAGGTCGTCTTAGTGACGTCAGTTTAGACATCTTTATAAAAAGTTCCACTTCTCGAGTTAGTTCTAAATTATGGATGGTTGACCGTGTAAAGCTAAGCACAGATGGTGCAAGGGCTTAAAATTCGCCGTAAGATTGCCGGGTTACGACTTCCGATTGCTTTCTACGTCTGAACTTGAAAAAGCGCGCCATCTAATATTATTAAATCTTATAGTGTTTTCAATATAACGAATTCTTTCGATTTAAATTTCAACGAAACGCAAATGAATTCGAAAGACTTCGCACGCAAGCTATGATGCAACACAAAAAGTATCAAGCGGTGATATATGGCACAAATATAGCTAAATAAGGTCACTCAAAACATGGTAAATCTTACACTTTATTTATGTTTTCATATTAATTTTATTTAATTTGTTTTAGGCTCACAATCAGTTAGAATTAGTAAATTACAGGAAACTCTTATGAATGGTGAAATTACAATAATAAAACTTCCTAGAATGTTAAGCCTGTTCACACATCGCCTCGTAAGTATGTCATAAGCGGAGGAATACATCAGAAGTTTTCTAAATTTCTAATTGCTTACATTCAATAAACCATCCATATATAATTGTGTATGAACTTACAGCATCTTTTGTAATGAGCTTTGACAAGGTGAAATCCTGCTCTGCAGGTAATCAAATGCTTTGTGTTAAACGTCTTCATGTCGGCTCTCAGGCGACGCTCAGGATCTTGAGTCAACGTCTGCAGCTCCTTCTCCACTACACTCTCCGCCTGAAGAAAGTTTTCATTTTTATTTAAATACGGTTTATAAAATTTTTTTACGGGAGAGACGAATAATGCGAAAATGGGCTTTTGATTGTAGTTCCCTAGATTTTATAGTTTTTTAACCGTCGTTGAACAACCGACCCACATTTGGGTTTACGACTACTAATACTCAACTCCGTAGCCTTGTAATTTTGAACCCAATTCAGAAAACAAGGAAACTCCTGGATTAAGTACTGAGAGAAATTTGCCTCCGTGGAAGACTTTTTAATGGAACTAACCCACATTTGCGTTACATGGAGAGGAAAACCTCCCACGGTCAGTCTGACAGCCAAGGGACACCAATCCATGATCCGTCTACCACTGGGGATATTTTACGTCAGCACTGTTGGCGGTGCGAGCTGGATGCGAAGTTCGTATCGACCAGCCATTGCTAGGATTCGAACTCGGTTTACCTCAATGGAAGGTGAACGCTCTATCCTCTGAGCCATCTCGGCTCCAGTTCTTAATCACGCCTTTTGGGATGTGTCTGTTGCCGTGAATGACCGAAATCAAGAGAATGTCAACTTTCACCGGTGAATGTCAACGATCACATACTCGCTTTGGTGAATGTTCGAAATATTTGTTATATCCGATTTGATATTAATTTATTCGTTGATATTATTATATTTATTCGATATTTTAATAACTGCTCTGGATAGATTAGGAAAAACATCAGTGTCCGGATTATCGGTTAAATGCATAGTGGGCAGTGGCACTGAGCCTTAAAGAAACATTGATGTAGGACATATACCGGACAGTGGCATTTAACAAGACCTAGTATTATTTCAAACATTTACCAAAGTGATTATCAACATTCACCGGTGGAAGGCAACAACTACTAATTTCGGTCATTCACAAGACATGTCCATTTTCTTAAACACGCATTTCGAGATGTGTCCAGAATAACGATTTGACCGTCGCTTTCAGTGGCGTACGCAGAATTTTTTCAAGGGGGGTGTTCATAATTTTCTGAAACTACTAAAAGAAATTCGAGTATGTAAAAAAGCACTATTATTTCCCTAATTTAGACAGCTAGACAATTTTGATTCTTTATTTAGACAACATTGTTAAATTAAATTTTAATTTGATTTCGTAAGTTTAAGAACATATATATTTTTTTTTTTTATAATAAGAGGTAAAATATTTTATTTTTATTAAAAAGTAGGAATTAATCAAGCCAGAAAAAAACTACTCATAATGTACCTAAATAATAACCGTATGAATGTGAATATTCTATAGAAAACCAATAAATTTGACCAAAAAATAAGAAAAAAATAACTTACCAACAAATAGGGAATTAAACCAGTATACAAACACGCTAAAAATTTATTAATTTATACAGTAATATCCAAACGACGGGGTTTTTCTGTTCGTTTAAAATTTTTTCTACATCTGGGGTAAATTTTTTATGAATGTTTAAGAGCGCCAATCCATTCATTCTATTATTACCCGTTGAATTGCATAAATAAGTCTTTAAACGGTGTAAAGTCGAAAAGGATCTTTCGTTTGCACTCGTTGAAACAGGTAGAACGATCAATATTTCTAGGAGTTTGAAAATGTTTGGTGCTATATCTTTATTGCACATTCCAAGAGCATCCGCAGGAGTTTTTGGAACACTACCTCCGTCTTCACTAATCCTTTTCAATCTTTTATACCAGAGTTTTAATTCAGACTTAAGGCTTTCTTTACAGGTATCAAAATCTTGAGCGTATAATTCCACTAGTGCTTCAAAAGCCTTTGTTTGAAGGTTGGCAAATGAAAGGATCGACAGGAAGAAGGCACTGAAATCCTTTCAAAATATCACGATGCGATACAAATCTTAAGTCCAATTGTGTTGTAAAATTTTCTATCAATGGAATAAATACACTAACTCTGAAATATGTTTTGGGTGTCGATGAGGGAAAATGAGCGCGATTTTTCTGTCGTCCCGTTATTCTAGAGATTTGTATGGAAGATCCAATGCTTGTTAGCATAAGAGAAGAAGAGCTGAATATTTCAGAGAATGTTTCAGTGACATTTTCACGCATTAATTTTAGTTCTTTAATAACATCTTCTGCGAGACTCACTGCCTCTATCAAATCTATGCTTGGTTTTTGTAGGTATCTACAAAGATGGATTGTTATGGTGAAAACTTTGTAAATGCATAAAAGAGATATTACGAACTGGCAATTAGATACTGTGCACAGTAAAGAATTAACTTGAGTAGCTGATTCCTTATCCTTCCATTCTGATATTTTTTGAAGAGTTTCAACGATAGGCTCGAAAAGTTCCACCACAGCGGTTATTGAGTCGTATCTTTCCAACGGGTTGCACATAGCTGTTTAATTTTCTCCCTCTTAGAGCTGGTTTCCATCTCCTCTATTGCTGAAGATAGGACATACTGTCTTTTTGGCGTACTTAAAAAGTCGTATAATGTATTAATTGTCCCTAACCAGTTTCTAATGCCAGTTATTTTGCATGCATTTGATACGGCCAAATTGAGGCTATGAGCAGAGCAATGTACATAGAGTGCTGATGGGACAATACTTCTTACGTGGGCTTGTACACCATTTAATTTTCCACTCATTGATGCAGCACCATCGTACCCCTGTCACGTAACTTTTTTTATATTAACCTTCATAGACTGTAATTGGTCTAATATTGTTGTTGCTATTGCTTTTCCGGTTAAGTCATGCACTGGAATGAATTGCAAAAACTGTTCGGTGATGTTAAAATTTTCTTTATCGACATATCGAACGCATAACGATAATTGCTCTATACCTGCAATATCAGTTGTTTCATCTGCAAGTATGGAAAAGCAAATTGCATCATTAATCTTGCTGACTAGTTTTTGCAGGATTAAAATATTACAAACCTCAATAACTTCGTTCTGAAATCGAGGGCTGGTATACTGAGCATTTTTTCTGCTTGATTCTAAAATGTTCTTAAGAGTCGAATCGTTCTTACTCCGGAAGCGAAGCAATGCCCAGAAATTTCCATCGTTCTCTTGGTTTCCACCTGGTTGTTCAGCAATTATTCCCGAATCCTTATGTCCTCTTAGAGCGAGACCTTGATTTCCACAAAATAGGATGGTTTCAATGATTGGAGTAATTTTTTTTCTATTTTCTAATTTTCTTCTGCTTGCTGCACAGTCAACTTGTTCATCCACAGGTTTCATATTTCCAAGTAAAATATCGTTTAATGTCCCAGCAGTTTCGGTCGATTTTTTGTGATAAAGACATTTCTCGTGTTCAGAAAATCGCTCTACTTCTTTTTTCCAGTTGTCAAATTTTACACTGCACAGTTGGCCTAAAGGTTTCTTGCCAGAACCGGCACCAATTGGTGCGAAAAGTACACAAAATTTGCAAAAAGCACCCATCTTTACCTCTGAATATGCAAGCCATTTCCAGCGATAAAGCCATTTGTACTGAAATTTCAGTTTTCTGTTACCTTTTTCAGGAAAAACAAATGCTGTATTGGGTTCCCTAACGTTTTTAAGTATATCCAGTTTTTTATCCTCGCATGTACTATTTTCTGAAAAAAGTTCAATGTCATATGGGTGGGAAGTAACACTTTGAGGGTCACTTTCACATTCATCAGATTTTGTTACGCTAGAAACGTTTTTTTCAACGGAAGTATCTCATCGTGAAGTATCATTCGGCTCAACAGAAAAACTTACATTGGTACTAGACGCTGTCACCTCACTAATTTCAGGTCGTGATTTTTTTTCAAAATAATAAAAAATTGTTAAATTCTTGATCCTAGGGTTCCAAAATATTGATTCTAGGGTTCCCGTCTAGGATTCTAAAATCATAGCGTAAAGACCTCGCGAATGCCAGCCAGTCTCGAAAACTATCGCGACTGGCAGGACAGAAAGGAACCAGCGATCGGGGCTCGCCCGTACACTATCGCGTGAATTTGGTTTCATAAGTACAGCCCTATTATAGTAAATGGTTTTTCAGTATTCTGAGAAATGCGGTGAGAAAAAAAAAGTAGGCATAAGGCAAATAAAAATATATAAACTTAAAAAATAATAGCCTGCATAATTTTTTACTAAAATTTTTATTTTTGCCATTTTGTCCGGGCTCAAGGGGGGTGATTAAACCCCTAAACACCCCCCTTGCGTACGCCACTGGTCGCTTTGTTCTTTAGCGCCGTTTCTTCTACTCTGTCTTCAGGCAAGCTTTATCTGGAGCTGGAGTGTGATACGTAATTGGTTCTTGCCGTCGCGTGGTAATTTTTCGTTCATCGAACCAAGAAACGATTCTCCATTCCGCAGTTTTTAAGCTTTGTTTTCTGAGAAAAAAATTTAAAAAAAAAGTCATACTTGTTTGAGGCCATTTAACATCTTTGTTCTAATGCATTCTTCGTCACATTGATCGTCTGCCACTTGATTCAGTGCTTCGTAAGCGATGAAGAATTCACAAGACTATATCAAAAAAAGTTCCATTGAGTCAAGAGAATATCTAATTTGATAGAAATACATCTAAAATTCTTTGTAAAATAGTCTTACAACGTTTAAGTACAACGTTTTTAAAAATTGATTTAACCACTTATTATATGTGCTGCCATCTGCTGCTAATTTCAGAAAATACAGAAACAATCAATTATAAATATATGCATAAAAAAACCCAGTATAGCGTGTTTTTCAGGAGAACTCCTCCAGACATCAGTCTAGAATCGTGGCGGATACTACGGTTACGAGGAATAGTCACTCCGAATAGGGGTGTGGGGTGAATAGTTTTGTCTTCAACTGGGCATAGGTCAGCGTGAGTGAACCAAACAACACCTTCATTTCACCCCCATTAGAAATGTGCTCTCACATGTTACCATAGCAGCAGGTACCCCAAACTTTAGTTTTATTGTTTTATTGGTACAACATACATTTGCAGGCTTGTGTGCTCAATTAAGGCTTATAAACCTTTGTCAAGTAGAAGAACAGATAGCACAATAGAGAAGTACATCACAAAGAATACATCCGGGGTTACGGCGGGATTCGAACCCGCCACCTCCACGCCTAACAGAGCGTTTGGCGAGCGATACCGCTCGGCCAGGGAGGCCCCCCAGACTTTAGGTCTGGAGGAGTTCTCCTCAAAGTTGCGCTATAAATGGCTTTACTTACATAAATGTTGGTATAGTTTGTCTAAAGTAAGAACTTCCACTGCAATTTGTTCCTAGCCACGAGGTATAACTATTTCAAGTAGGGGTGTGTGGTAATTGTTTAGGACAGGTTTAGGCTCGGATAGGAGAAAAAGGGGAATCTTTTTCTTAGGTCTATTGTGTTTACCCTAGAGAGAAGAGAAGCTACCCTCCCTGAAATGCGATATGCTTGTTTCCATAGCAGCGGACGGCTACAAACTTTGTGACGGGATGAGTTCTTACCGTAGACAAACTATAAATGGCTTTGTTTACATAAATGTGGGTAACAATAAATGTAAGTGTAAAGGTAAGTGTGTGGTCAACATTAAGGGACTATTTTTCTCTTGTGCTACATGCTTTCATTCATTTGGTCATTTCTCATCGAGTTTTGTACTTATAAACAAAGCATTTATTAACTCGGTTGTATATAAGAATAAAAGTTCAAGTTTATGACCGATTTATTAGAGTAAGTGGATCGGGATAGCCTGGTCGGTAGGGCACTGGGCCCTTGTTCGAGAGTTCGTGGGTTCGAACCCCGCCGGCGGAAGCCTCCTCGTGTAGTAAAGTGACTGATACACGTTAAATCTGTCGAGTCGCAAAAGTCCTCCATGTTCCCATAACAAATCAATACCTCTGGGGGTACTGGATTGGAGATCGATCGTTCTCTGATTCAGGTTAAAATTACGATCTGTGGATGAATGAATGGATGTATGAATATGAATGGGTCCGCCCTATAAACGGGTGTGACGTATGGTGTGGCAGAAGTCGAATTCTTGGCCATAGATGGCGCCACTGGAAAACAAGAACAATCGCACCCCTTCTGCCTAAACAGGCATACGTTAACAACAACATTAGAGTAAGTAAACTTTTGAACACCATCCCAACGTTCCCTTCCTAAGAAATGAGTTTAAAAATCAAATTAATTTTAAGTAATAAGCGAAATGAATTTATTTTTACAAAATAATATCAATTCCAAAAATATTAAACTTAGCATTACAAGAAAAACAAATGGCATTACAAAGAATTGATTTAAAATATTGATACATTAATGTTTTTTGTTATAGATTAAATTCAATTTTAGGCAAGTTGCAAAAATTGTACTGCATTGTATAATCAGTGACCGTAGTTATTATTGGTTACTGTTGCACTCTTTTCACGGCTCATCGTTACTCTTTTAAAAATTATATGTTTGTCAACTCTTATTGTCTGTTTACGCTGTCCAAGCTCTTGAATGTCACTGATTGGTCTGATGAAAAACCTGCAGGTGCGCATAGTTCATATTCAACATTATAAAATCGTACTTACATGAATTCAAAATTACTAAATAAATTCAAATAAAATCATTGAAACACAAATAAATCCGAACAAATTACTTTATTTGGATTCTGAAGCTGCATCCACAGGGACATTAACTGAATTGAATATTTTGAACAGTATGAAAAATAAAAACAATACAGCGATAAATTGTGAGATGAGGAAAAGACAGAAATGATGAAAAAAAATCACCAAACCTTCATATGATAAAATCATCTAAAACAATTCGATAGTAGATAATAATTTACAAGATAAAGATGTATCGATTGCTATTTTAATTATATCTAGTGTTTATGAATTTAAAACCTGTTTTGTGTCGTTTAAGTATTTCAAATGGTGATTTTCTATTTAACAAATTTTCCATATAAGGAATTTTTTATCGGGATTTAGCGACTTCGTTAAATAGAGGTACGACTGTATATGTAAAATTTTCATCGAAATTCAGGACTGATTGTTTGATCAACCTTTATGATGAATTACGTGTATGGACAGTTTGATAAATGTATTTTTTTTTTAACGATTGTCTCTGCAAGACTCTACTCTAAAAAGATCCTATCATTTTAAGAGCCATTAAAAACTCTTGTTACCAAGCATTGTGATGAAGCGAGAAACAATGTTTGTTGTCGGGTAAATGTTTGATTTGTTAACGGCATTATCTTCCATTTCATCGCTTTGTTTGCTGAGTACATTAAGAACGTTATTTTTTAATTTAAGATAAAATATCCCGCTCAAATAGAGGTACCTATTATTTTCTGTAGCAGCTCATTTAGATCGGTTACAGAATCAAATTTAATTTAGAAAGGAAAAATTTCTTGTCTGTAACGAAACAAAGTCAGTTGTTTTGTCAAAAGTTTTTCGATTAATTATCTCATCAAAATTTTTTTCATTCTCTCATAAAGATTCAATGTATTTTTTTTTTTCTGTTCCTTTCGTAGAAAACTCGAAAGAGAAGAACAGGCCAGCTTTTTAAAAGAGAAATCTTCAATTTAAATAGAAGCTCCTCAATTTTCGTTTAACTACACTGTGGTGTAAGAAATGAAGAGAATGTGCAGACTGGGTCGATTATCTCTAGAACTACTTGACCGATTTTAATGAAATTAAATACTGTGATTAATATACTGTAAAAGTCCACTGTAACAACAATTTACAATAGCAGATAGAATTGACATTATAGAGAGCTTGTTGCCACAAGCAACTACACATATTTAATGTTAAAAAAGCAATAAAAATACTTAAGATTAATAGTGTAGAATAGTTTTTGATGTCATTGATAACATAATGTTGATTTCAAAAGCTAGCTGACAAAAAGTACAGCCATTTAAAGTGAGATACAGAATTCCTGAAAATGGCAAAAGATTTTTCTTTATTTTTTAATGTGGAACTTAGATGGTGGTTGCATGCGCACATTTACTTTATAAAGTTGTTGATTATGAATGATATTTGTTTTTCACTTTGTGTTGATACCAGTTATAAAAAAGTCCATTATTTTGTCTATATTTGTATAATTGAAATTCTTATATGAAAATTAGAATATTCCTATATTTTCATTTTGTAGAAAGACCGACTGAGATCCGTGATGGCTCAGAGGATAGAGCGTTCACCTACCAATGAGGTCAACCGGGTTTGAATCTCAGCGATGGATGGCTGGTCGATACGAATTTCGCATCTGGCTTTCATCGAATACTGTGCTGACGTAAAATATCCTCAGTGATAGACTTATGGGTCAGAGTCCCCTTGCCGTCAGGCTAACCTTGGGAGGTTCTCGTGGTCTTCCTCTCCATGTAAAGCAAATATGGATTAGTTCCATCAAAAAGTCCTCCCCGAAGGCAAATTTCTCCCATTACTTGTCCCAGAAGTTTCCTTGTCTTCTGGATTGGGTTCAATATTACAAGGCTACGAAGTTGAACATGAGTAATCGTAAACCCGAAAATTGGGTCGGCTGTACAACGACGGCAATAAAAAAATATAAAATAAAATTGTTATCATTTAAAAATTGAAAAAAAAAAGTACAATTTTTTTTCGCTATAGAGGAAAAGCTAAGAATTTTTAGTTCTATTCAAGCAGGCAGTTTTTGTACCTTTTGTGTAAGCATTTTGGAATTGACTTGGAAACTTGTAATAGCGGACTTTTCGTAATATGCCGTACTCTCTATACTAGCTGTTTACTGCATTTTATTTTTTATTTCTATTATATACCTCAGTATGAAAGCGAGAATAAATTTTGCAATGGTGCCACCCGGGGCTGGGATAGCCTGGTTGATTGGGCACTGAGACCGTGTCCAAGAGGTCGTGGTTTCGATCCCCACCGGTCGAAGACTCCCCGTGTAGTAAATGGTGACTGAGGCACGTTAAATCTGTGGAGTCAGAAAGTCCTCCATGTTCCCATAACAAATCATACCTCTTCAGATACCGATGCAGGAGTTTCCTTGTCTTCTGGATTGGTTCAAAATTACAAGGCTGTTCGAGATTGTTGTGTTGTTGGGAGAAAAGAGTTAATAAACCAGAAACTGTAATAATTTAATTATTGTGTTTTAAAAATAGTATGCATTTACTTTGTCTTCACATTTTGTTGTTTTAACCACGCCAGGAGCACATAAATCTCGGGTACACACTTTATAGGTGAGTAAATCTTTCAACATGTCGATCACAGCTTTCTCATCTTGTTTGGACAGATCAAAAACTGCACTGGATATGAACTTATGACCAGCCAATTCATAAACTGTAATAACAATTATAATAATTCATAAATTTATCAGGTTTTTCCTGGCTTCATTATACCCTTGTAAACAATTTTATTTTGCATTTAATTATCTGATGAATTTATTGATAGTGTTATATATTTTAATATTTTAAATAAATAAATAAAGGTGAGTTGAATTTTTATCACTGCTCTTCTTCTTACCGAGTAGTTTGCGTTCGTAAACTTTGTTCAAACCTTCTGGTGTTGCAAGAGAGCGGTATTTGCATTTGTAAGTGCCACTGTCTCCGACATAGGCATTGGTCACTTCCAAATCGTCATTGTCCAATTTGGTGAATCTGGCATTGATGATTTCCCTGCCTTCCTCGTCTGTCCATACAACTGACCCCTCCTTTCTGGGCTCGTCTTTTGGTGTGCAGGTCATCCTGAAGGTCGACCCTCGAAGAACAGCATAGCTGCCGTCTTTACCTATAACTGCATTAAAATATTAGTCCTTAGAACTTACTGACGGATTAAGGTTTAACACCTAAATTTATTCGTAAACTTTAAGTAAAAAGTGTTTTATTCCTTTAACCTGCGAATGAAGTTTTTAAAATAAGATAAATTAAATTAAGTATGCAACTTTTGTGTACAGTGAGTTCCTTGAAGTCTGCCTTCCATTTATAATTTTGGAATCCTTAGAAGACAAAGTAAGTACAGTGTTTAAAAGTAGGGTACATATTAATAACTTTTACGTGGATGAGCTGATTTTCACTAACTAAGATTCAATATTTAATTGGAACCTTACCTTAAATAGCCTCATTAACTAATGCCGATGATATTTTATGCTGCAAAAACGTACCTTATTAGAATAAACATTCGTTCTTTCCCCAACGAATTTTTATTCTTAACTAACAAAATAGGGGTTTGGTTAGTCACAATTCGGAAAATTGGGTACCAGTAGTTAGAAAGATAAAGTTTTATATATATACGTATATATATATATATATATATATATATATATATATATATATATATATATATATATATATATATATATATATATATATATCGCTTTGGTAGCCCGATGACTGCGCTTGAAGTCGAGCATTTTACGGTAACGAGGATCGATACCGCGCACCCCTGGTCCCTACATAGGCTGATCAAAGTCACCACCCACCCGTTTACTGACTGCAGCCAGTGATGCTTGATCTACTGGGTCTTAACGATCAGTCCACAGCCGAACTCATTCACAAAGAGAGTTTAAATAGAAAAAATGTACGGTAATTAAAAAATGTTTGGTAATCATGTAGAAAAACAGAATTTCAATTTCGAAGCCATATTTATATCAAATTCCAATTCTGTTGCTTATAATTTTTTTTTCATTAATTTTTTGTTTTCTATCTATCAAACATTACCCACTATTATCAAAACAAACTTTATCTTCATTGTGTTCAGAGATAAAAATTTTGTTGAATTATGTTAATCGCACAAACCACTCTAATGAATCAATCTATTTGCATTTTGTATCGGAAAAGATAATGTAAATAAAGTCCAGAGTTTCTTTGTTTACTTTTGGTATCTGTACTACATCGCAACATGTGAACTGTTAGAAAATCTGAAATTGTCAACAAATTCTTTTTTTAAGTGATAGTTTTTTCTGTAGAATAATTTTGTATTTTCAGAGAAGAAAAAGCTTAGTTACGAAGTGATAATTAAGATTTATTTGATTCTTTTTTATAAAATGGCTGTAGAAATTTTAAACGTAAAAGGCGGTATGCTGTTGCCGAAATTGCGATGGCATGTCTTCGGATCATCCTCGGGGATGTTTTCAAAACCATGGCCAATAGCCCATTGTGAGTCGCCTTCCACTGAGGTGAACCGGGTTCGAATCCCAGCAGTGGCTGGATGATATGAATTCCGCACCCGGCTAGCACCGATCACAGTGCTGATGTAAAATATCCTCAGTGGTAGACGAATCATGGGTTAGAGGCCCCTTGTCGTCTGACTAACCTTGGGAGGTTTTGTTGGTTTTCCTCTCTATGTAACGCAAATCCGTGTAAGTACCATCAAAAAGTCCCCCACGAAGGTAAATTTCTCCCACTATTTAATCCAGGAGTTCCCTTGTCTTTAGGATTGCGTTCAAAATTACAAGGCTATGAAGTTGAACATTAGTAGCCGTAGACCCAAAATTGGGTCAGCTGTTCAACTACGGTTGTAAAATAAAATAAAATAGTTTTTTCGTGCAGATCTAGTGCGACGTAAATAAAGTACCAGCCTAACTCTTTATGAATGGATGATCGGTGAACGTATGTCTCTGTAAAAACTATTCAACTTTGAATTAAATTATTGGTAACTTTAACCATCTCTGCAACCCTCAAATAAGGAGCTAAATTGATGCTTGCTTCCGCTCAACCCTAGTATCTTGCAATCAACCTCAAAAAGTGCAGAATAGAAAATGAAGCAATTTTATATGATATTATGGTTCAATACGCTCAAATAGTGTACAGGGTATCCAATAAATATTTGTACATAAGACGATAAAATAGGACGAAACAAATATTTATAGGATACGAGGCTGAATGTGAATAAAGCATATAAAAGAAATTATACGAAAAAGGTTGGGCGAAAAATATTAATCGGAATTCTTACACAATTAAAAATTAAGTTCGTTTCGACTACTTAAATTTTAAAGTAAATTGGTTACATAGTTTCCGAATTATAAGTAAGCAGGTGGGTGACCCCTTTGATCAACCTGCGTAAGAACTGAGGGTGTACGATTTTGGTCCTCTTTGAAACTGTTCTACCATAAAGTGCTTGACTTCACGCGCAGGTCGTCGGGGAGGGGAGCCATCTCCTCTGCAGACGATCAAAATTGCGATGGCATGTCTTCGGATCATCCTCGGGGATGTTTCCCAGACAGTCGCCAATAGCTCATTGTGCAGTTCTAGTGCGACGTAAATAAAGTACCTAACTGCATAGTATATCAGGTTCCTATTATAACAGCACCCCAATTTTGAAAGGCGCAGCTGCGGTAGTTCAGGGAATAGAGCTCTCGTCTTCGAGCGAGGTGACACAGGTTCGAAACACAGCGATTGCTTGTCGATACGAATTCTGCTTCTAGTTCGATCTAACCACAGTCTTGACGTAAAGTATCTTAAGTGATAAACGGATCAAGGGTTAGAATCCCTTTACCGTCAGGCTATTCGTGGGATGTTTCGTGGTTTTTCTCTTCATGTAAGGCAAATGCGAGTTAATTCCATCAAAAGGTCTTCCACGAAAGTTGGGCTTCCCAATGCTTGATTTAGGAGTTGTGTTGTCATATAAAGTTAAGGATAAAAATTGCGAGGCTACGGAGTTGAACACTGATATTCCCACCCAAAAATGGGTCCGCTGTTCATCATGGGTTATAAAATATGATTAATAAAAGCGATTTTTTTTAACTTACCCCCGTAACAGATAAGTAAATTTAAAAAAAAAAAAAAAAAAAAATCTTGTTAAATTTTATAAATCTTCAGTCTAATTCTATTAATTTGTAGTCTAATAAATTTCTAGTCAAATAAAATTGTTAAAAATTGAAAGTTTTTTTAAACGTACTTGAAAAGATAGTTTAAGTATCATTAATTTCGTTTCAAAAAAGGTCGGGTGGATCCTAGAATAGCCCACCCAGTAGCGATTTTTTGAAATCTCTCGCCAAACTAGATTTCTGGTAGATCTGGTTCATCGGAGTAAAGGTCAGTTATTTTTCATTTCATTTCACTAAATATATTTTAATAATTTAAATTGCTTTTTTAATAATAAAAAACGACTTTAATTGATGTGATAATCGCCCAAGCTGTGAGCCATTCTAGGATTTTACCAAAAGATCATTAACAGTTTAGAAATGCAAAAAAAATAAACTTACTTGCTGCATTGAGGGTAGGATGACTGAGAAAAACTTGAAGATGAAATAAAACAAGTACCTAAAGAAATTGTAGACATTCGTTAAAAAAATTTTTTCTCCTTGAATTAAAAATATTCGAAAATAAATAACGGAATAAATCTTACTTTAAAAAGATGCTGAACAAACATTTTTAAATAAGTACAGAGAATGTTTTTATTTACTTATTTCTTTTATAGCTGAAGAGTATTTCTCGCTTTTAACTCTCAGTAAATTACCAGCTATTTGAATATCACGAATTTTTATTGAAAATAATTTTGTGAGGCAATAACGTGACTTTTTATTTTTTAAAGAAAAAAGAAACCCCTTTTAGGATTGATACGTGAGCGATTGAACACCGTGAAAAAAGATTTTACAAAATTGCACAAAATCGTTCCGAAATAAGTATGGTCGTATTTGAAAACTACGTGCACTCATTTTATTGAGTTTAGTGACATGCTTAAGACAGCATATACTTATGAATAGGGTCTTTTAGTTGATATTAAAAAAGAAAATTAATAGATCCTATTATATCTTTCAAATCTTGTCAATGTTCCGTTAACTTATTTGACTACTATGTCGTCCATAATTTCTGAACCTAGAACTTACCAACTGTTGAATGAATTCAAAAATATAACTGCGGAACATTCGATAATAATCAAAGAGATCAAACATGACGTCACTCATCCTGGTCCACCAGTTTTTTCAAAACCTAGCTCAAATGGATGGCCCCCAAACTGAAATTCCCCTTATGGTTGTAAGAAATTTGAGGGAACTCTACATTATTTGGCAATTTTTTGCTTGCGCCCGGATAGCGAAAAAATTCCGAAAAATGGAAGTTACAGACCATGCAGTGATTACCGAAATTTAAATGCCGTTACTATACCTGATCGGCATACTTTTCCACATATTCAAGACTTCAACAGACAATTACATGGTTGCAGAGTATTTTCTACAGTGGATTTAGTTAGAGCTTATCACCAGATACCGGTTGAACCTAACGACGTTGAGAAAACAGCAATTTTTACCCCTTTTGAATTCATAAGAATGAGTTTTGGGTTAAGTGCCGCACAAACCTTCCAAAAATTTATCCATACTGTATTTCGTGGATTAGATTTCTGCATCGATGATTCATCCTTGTCGCTTATATACAGCATGTATATATAACCTCATATCTCCCCTTTATATCTATCAACCTGTACTATTCAAACTCGCTCAAGTATTATATTATAACATACTATGCGTTCAATGGAGAAATTGTTGCTGACATACTGTAAATATGTATATGGCCTCATAGCTCCTTTTAATATTTAACCCTCCCTTAATATTGATAATATAATGTAATATTATATCAAAGGAAATTGCTATAAACAAATTAGGACAAATATGAACACATTGAGAAACCGCAGAATTTACTTTTGTTTCTTATAAGTTGAACAGGTTTATTTGCAACAAATTGCTAGTCCCAGGGGATCCTGGTTTGAAACCCCTTGACGGCCTTTTTAAAAAAAATTATAATTAAGAAGAATTGTACAATATTGTAAAGTAAATAAAATATTCCTTTACTTAATAATATCATTTTTTTTCTAAGAGCGTGTTATAAAAGCTTTAAAATTAAGAACTTTTTGCTCATATACACTACCGGTCAAAAGTTTAGACTCACTTGTATTTATTTCAAAAATAGTTAAATGTTTCTGACTTAAACATAAAATTTATCAAACATAATCATAAACAAATATCTCAAAACTGTTTTCTTTTAAAACTGTTCATTATTTTTTCATTTTGTATCTATTCTGTAGTTGATAACGAAATGAACGAAAGTGCATGTAAGTACCTATTCTAAACCAAGTGTAATTGATTTAAAATTTTTTATTAATTCTTAGTTTATTTATAAACAATTTACATCTTCTTTTATGGGGTTAATTATAAGTTATGTTCATGTACATGACAAATTTTAAATATTGATATAATAGCCTTAATTAGCCAGAATAACTGGTATATATTAAAAACAAAAATTAAATTTTTTTAATACAATTTATTACAGAGATATGGGTCAAAAACGAGAAATAAGTGTGTAAACACGTGCAGTTATTATTGCACTTCATGCAGAAGGCTATTCAAGTAGACAAATTGCCTCTGAAACTAATGTTTCTCAGACCACTGTTGTCAGAACTTTGCAAAGGAAGAAAGAAACTGGCCAAAATAAGAGCCGCCAGCGATCAGCGAGACCTAGAATAACGTCCAAACGTGAGGATAAGTTTATCCGCATTCAAAGTAAGCGGCAGCGGACTCGAACAGCACCAGAAATCGAATTGAATGCTACTCGGCAGAAAATTGTGTCAGTATCTACTGTACAACCTCAACTTCGTGACTATGGTTTAAAAGGTTGTGTAGCTGCTAGAAAACCTCTTTTGAAAAAACAAAATAGAGTAAAACGACTGCAATGGGCTAAAAAACATGTTACCTGGTCTTTAGAACAGTGGTCAAAGGTTTTGCTTACGGACGAATCAAAATTTGAATTGTTTGGAAGCAAACGAAGGCAGTATGTTCGTCGTTTAGTTGGTGAACGTATGACAAGTCAATGTTTACTACCAACTGTGAAGCTTGTAGTTGTAGTTAATTTACGTCGCACTAGAGCTGCACAATGGGCTATTGGCGACGGTCTGGGAAACATCCCTGAGGATGATCCGAAGACATGCCATCACAATTTTGATCCTCTGCAGAGGGGATGGCACCCCTGCTTCGGTAGAACAGTTTAACGAGGACCAATACCGCACACCCTCGGTCCCTACGCAGACTGATCCAAGTGGTCACCCACCCGCACACTGACCGCAGCCAGTGATGCTTGAACCAACTGTGAAGCATGGTGGAGGTTCAGTCACGATCTAGGGATGTTTTGCCGGTGATAAAGTTGGAGATGTTGTATGAATAGAGGGTATTATGGATAAAAAATATTATCACAGAATATTGCAATGTTACGCTTTTCTACGTGGACAGATAATCGTTGGTCAAGGATTTGTTTTTCAGCAAGATAACGATCCAAAACATTCATCGAAATTGTGTAGAAACTACATTGCATCAAAAGAAAAGAAAAAAGTACTGAAACACATGGATTGGCCCCCCTCAATTCCCTGATATTAATCCTATTGCGGGATGAACTCGATAGAAAGGTTACAAAAATGAGATGTACCAATCAAAACAAGTTTTGGGAATCTTTACTTAGTTGCTGGAACCAGATATCAGCTAAAACATTACAAAAACTAATAGAAAGAATGCCAAAAATATGTGCTGCTGCGATAATGGCTAAAGGAGGATATTTCGAAGAATCCAAGATTGGACGAAATTCATACGTTATGCATAAAATTATAGTTCTTACCATATAAGCCTACCTACATTTCTTAAAATAAAGCTAATTTAATGTAATTTTCAGTTTAAAAGAAGTCATTTTTAATTGCTAATTGTCTATTTTTAAAAATTAAAGAGTGAGTCTAAACTTTTGACCGGTAGTGTATATGGCCCCATATCTTTTCTTAATATTAACTTATAATTTTCAAACTCAGTCAAATACATTATAATTATCAGATATATTTAAAAAAATCATATTTAATAATAATAATCTCTTAAAATAAAAAAAAAATTATGTTTAAGAATATTTTTTTAATTTATTTTACAATATTGTACCATAAATGAAATATTCCTTTACTTTATACTAACCATTTTTTTTTTCTAATTGCGAAAATAATAAAAGTGTTAAAATTATGAAATTGTTGCTCATATATTGTACACTGCAGGGGCGGATTAAGTGTACGCGGGGCCCTAGGCTATTCAAATTTTGGGGGCCTTTAGATTAAATTTCCCCCCTATATTTTTCATTTATTCATATATAAAAGTATTTATATATCTTTTCATTTAAGAAAGCATATTTAAAATAAAAAATTTAATTTTACTTTATTTTGTTAAATTAGAACTAAAAAAATGATCGTATTTTATTAATATATATTTGAAATTGATTTTTTTAAAAAAAAATCATTGTTTTTCCTAATTTTTTAAAATTTATTTTCAAATTTTTTTTTTAAGGAGGCCCCAGGCCACGGCCTAATGGGTAATCCGCCCCTGGTACACTGGCATGTCCCCATATCTCCTTTTAATATTATCCTATAATATCCAAACTCAGTCAGATATTATACTATAGTATGCTACCATACAATGGAAATAATTATAATTAGGGGCCCACAATGTGGCACAATATGCAGTTATGTATGCATACATTTCTAAGTGCGTATTATAGCATTAAAATGTAGAAATTGTTGTTCTTATGCTGTATATACATATGGCCCCATATTCCCTCTTAATATTAACCTACAATTTTCAAACTCAGCCAAATATTACATCATAATATAATACATCACTATACCAAAGGAAATAATTATAGAATATTTAGGGGGCTTACAATGTGGCCCAATACAGTTACATTGACAAACCATAGAAATTACTGAAATAGCTTGTTATAAGTTAGATAGCCAGACCGGTAAGGTCTAGTAGCATAGAGCAACAAGAGCTCCTCCGCTTTAGTAGCCTGACGACCTGCACGCAAAGTCGAACACTTTTCGGTATAACAGTTTAAAGAGGACCTATGCCGCATATCCACAATCTCTACACAGGTTGATCAAAGTGGTCACCCACCCGCTTACTGTCCACAGCCAGTGATGCTTGACTTCGGTGTTCTACTGGGAACTGTGTCCTTACGATCAGTCCACTGTGGGACAAATAATAAATAAAAGTTAATGCGGATTTATTGTGGTACCTATGACAAATGTAGTGAACAAGTCCGACCGTATTTACTCTTCAGAAACCTAATAAATAATGCTTAAATTAGAAGAAAAAATTAAATAAATGCAAAGTAGAATCTTTATTATATTTTTTATATAAAAAAAAGATTATTTACAAAATAGTAGAAGTATGTAGTTTAACGAAACATACAAAATCAGATCTATGCATATAAAATGTTCTAAATGCTTAAGGAACATGAATATAGTACAAGCTCTTAGATTTGTTATCTTATTTAATGACTGGCTATAAAATAAGCAACAAAGTGAAATAAGCACATTTTACAGTACAGTTTTACCAAATTGTAAATATATTTAAATTGATTTTTATCTTAAATATATACAAAACAAAAAAGTTCATTAGATAAATGCATTGCATATTTTAGCTTCTATCCTATTTGAAAATGATTGAGAGATGCATAACACAAAATATTGTGCATATAATTTCAAAATAAACTCTCTCATTTATTTCAATACAACACCAGACAAACTTTAAGGGGAAATTAAAAACATAATTTTTAAAGTACGATAAATAGTATACTGATTTCATTTTTTTTTTTTTTAAATCTTAAATATATACAACACAAAGAAAAAAAAATCCATTAAACAGATATTAAAATACTATCATATATTAAAATGATTGATTGATTCATTGAGAAATACACAATACAAAATATTGTGTTTACAACTTCAAAATAACCTCTGAATGTACACATTTATATTAAAATAGCATCAGACAGATTTTAAACATGATCAAAAGCAGTGTTTCAAGTATACAAGACATTTAACTGACAGCAAAAATATGAGCAATAACTCTAACCATCTATGTTTCAATTTGTTAAAAAAAGATTGATAGTATATACACAACATAAAATATTGTGTATACTATTACATAATAACATTAGAATGTACATATTTTTAAGCATGATTAAAATCAGTGATATTTTAAATATACTTTCAGTCTAGCTGATCTTAAAAATATGAGCAATATCTTTATACTTTAATTGCACTTCAAACAAAAAAGCATTCTATAATTTTTTAATTTTTCTAAAAAAAAAAGAAAAAAAAAGAGAGGTATAATTGGAATAAAATGTAACAAAAATACTGAGCTGAAATTCACTAGACTAATACAATGAGAGATTCCAATAAATGCTAACTTTTCGAAGTTATAAAATGCTTTTCTACTACAAACTTCCATTTCAGCTTTTGCACGAAAACAAAATAAAATAATTACCCTGTAGTCTTGTACATAATATGGAACGAGTATTAAATAACATATGACGTAAGACAAGTATAAATTTTTTAAATTCAAAAACATAAAAAAAAAAAAAAAAACAATACATTACTTATTTTTAAAGGCTTTATACAACTTTGTCTACATAATAATTTTTAAGGAATACAAGCAAAAGGAAGAAAAATAAGGTATTGAGTGAAAAAAAGAAAGGAGATTACAGATGTGATAAAAAATAATAATTGCGAGCTATATTGAGCTAACTATACTATTTTTATTTATTTGCTTGAAAAACTTAGCGAAATAAAGAACAGCTCAATATACTTAAAAGAAATAATGTCATAGCAAATGAAATAGTTTAGTATAGCTGAAACATCATCCTCTTAAATATACCATAGATTGCACTTTGATTAATCTCCATTTTTTAAAAGAAGAAAATAAGAAATAAAATTCCCTGCATATCTCCTGTTATTTAAGATGAGTTCCTGTGTTTTCCAGGTTTTCCCGTGCAGTGGTAAGACCGTATAAATTTGCGACCACAAGAATTGGACTTTTTGTGTTCATAAAGAGTTCAAAACTATACTTTAAAAGCTGTTTTTATGAAAACCCTGTAAATATATATAAGTAAATATCTAAAACTTATTATATAGACATGACTGAAATGAGTAAGGACAGAACAAGAAACAAAACAAAACTAAGGATCATCATGGTCATACTTCTGTCGTCTCCTCACTGACATTATGGGTGGCAAGCAAATAGTTGGCAGCCTGCCTAACGTCCCAAGAGCACTTCATCAGCCTTTGTTTGATGTTATCTGTGGGTATTCCGTGGGTGGTGAGAATGCACTGCAGTCGCATCAGCTTGATAGCTTTGTGCATGTCCCAGTCAGTCTCATTCAGGGCAGAGATGCATTCCTCTGGAGTTACAAGCTACGAAAAAACATTATTCAATTTAATTTCAATATAAAACATAATTTTGACTCAGTTTAATTAGTGCGAGATGAATTGTTGTGACCTATTGCTTATTTTAGAAGATACTATGCAGAATTCTTTTCCCCTGAAAAGGCTGCTGCAGATTTCAAATTTGTGGAAGGCCTCGACTGCCTGGCGAACCACCTTCACCGAAATGACATTTTCACGAGTCCTAATTGCACACTAAATGAATATTTAACATTTGGTTGCTCTTATCTTGCTCGGTTTGCTGTACTTTTGGCAAAGCGGAATAATTTTCTATGTTTATTTTCCCATTTATTATTATTTATTCAGCATGAGTTCATAAGAACAAAAGGATTGAAACAAAAGAGCTTGATTTAGGAATGATATAATATTTTGTATAAATATAATGGGTAATATTTTATTGATAATATTATACTAACACTTTCATTACAAAATTATATTTCAAATAAGATACTAATGAAGAATAATTAATTCTCTGGAGAAATGTTCGCACATTCAAATATCCTTTTAAATTTAAAAAAAAAAACATATTTACAACTTCTAAAACTAAATTTTTTATATTAATAACGTATTTAAGTTATAAACTCAAAAAACTAGAAAGCAACATCCCCAATTTTTCAAAACTATTTCAACTATTGACCAAATTTAATTTTTCTTTCATAAAATATATAGCAGAGATTTTACAAATTATAATTTTTTTTTTAATTGCTATATAATGTACTAAATATTTTACACATAGGGAATTTTATAGTCATCAAACTAGAAAAACTGCAATATTTTTAAGTTATGATTGACATTTAATAAATTTGAAATGTTATGTATTATGTTTACTACTAATTTTGACTAGTAATAGGCATGTAATTCAAAAATAGCTAAAAGATTTTTTAATTAATTTAAAAAAGGAGTTCTGAATAAAAAATTAAACTGAATATTTTAGAACAAAAAACGTTTTAAACTGATTTCTACAAATGAGGCTCGCCTCATTATGCATTAGAAATACATATCTAAATATTCAAGAAACCAATAATTTGTGCAAAAATTCAATTTCAAAAGAGATTTTTTTTGAAAATTTACTCAATTTTAGGAAATTTTAAAAAACGTACAAAAACCAGGAGCATTTTTATTAAACCAGTAGACCAAGAAAAACAGACAAAATCCAGTAGAGTTGGTAGCTCTGCTATGTGCAAGAGAATATGCTTTGCTATCTGCTAAGAAGTTAGTAAAGTAAATCGAGCATTCCAAAATGTTTAATAAGTTGATTATTTTTTGTTTTTCCATCTGTAAATAAACTTCTTAATACACTGCTCGATACCTGAGTTTTAAAAAAATTTTCTCTGTAGAAAAAAGCTTCTATTTGAAATCAAATGTAAAGATTATATACATATATATAAATTGAAATCAAATTTGTGCAATTAGCTAATAAATTTGAAACATTTATACACTGTTAGGAAAACTAATCCATTAACTAAAATTAAAGTTGCAAAGAGAAGGTTATACTACAAAGAGAGTTAAAGAGAAGGTCCATTAATACTGTTTGGAATTTTTTAATTGTATTTATTGACTGTTGTTATTTACTCGATTCAAATAATTCACAGAGGTTTACACTGTTTTACTTGCAACTAAATATTTTTTCAAAGGATTAAAGATTACATCAAAACAGGGTTACCACTCAAATCTGGGGAAAAAATTCCCTGTGTTTTCCTTGCACACATTATACTAAGAGGAAACACAATTATTGTGCTCTTATGTGAGCTATAGGGGGATAACTATACAATTTTTAAGTGCTGGAAAAATATATAGAAAAAAAAAAAGAAACAGCTGAACATACTTAAATTATGCCATAGTAAAGGAAATAGTTTAGTATAGATGAAATATCCCACTTTGAGTAATCATCATTTTTTAAAAGACTAAAATAAGAAATGAAATTCCCTGTATTTTCCCAGTTTGTAAAGAAAAACTCAAAATTCCTTGCATTTTCCCTGTGGAGTTGGCAACCCTGCATTGGAATAATTGAGCTTATAACTAACCACTAGTGCACCCTAGTTTAAAAGAGAAATATCTTTAACATATCAGATAAATTTAAGAGGGTGAAGTAAGTATTTAATATCTAATCGTACCTCTTTCGCTAAGACTTTCTGCATTATTCTAACTTCATCAGAATCTACTCCTCTAGAGCGGCCTTGAGTTCTGCGTAATATAAAGGGGGGAAAAAAGAACAATATTATACATAAAATACTCAACACAGTATAATAACATTGTGAAGTGAATTATTATTGTTAAATATTACCATAATTTAAATGTATAAGCAATGATAATTATTTCTCTTTCTAAACTTACACATTGCTGCCAAGATGGATAGGAAATATTATAAAAATTGCAAAATAAAATAAATTTCACGATAATTGTTGCATAATGTACTAAGTATTTAAGACATAGAGATTTTTATAGTCATCAAAATAGAAAAACTGCAATATTTCCCAAATTAAGATTGACATTAAACATACTTGAAATGTTGTGTATTATGTTTATTCATAATTTCGAATTTCAATAGGCATTTAGTTCATCAAAGATAGTTGATGAAGACAAATTTAAATCAATTATGGTAATTTCAGTTCAGAGTGCTGTTACAGAAAAAAATAAATAGCAGATTTATATTTATAACTTTAAATAGAGTCCCACTTTTAGTAAAAATAGACTGAGAAATTTAAATGTTCTGGGTTCATAGTTTCTCAATCATTGACCTTATAAGCATTTGGTGCTTGAATTTGATTGTTTAACATTGGGGTGCACAACCTTTTTGAGTAAAGGGCCACATTCAAAGCAGATAGATTAATGAAGTGCTGCACGCATATTTAGTCATGTTAGCGGCAAATATGATAATTTTTCTGTATAAACATTAGTGTTCTAAGCACTAAATATTTTTATCATTAAACTTAATTACATATTTTCAGAAAATTAAATACTTTTAATTATTTGAATTTATTTAAAACTAAAAAACTAATATTTTTAAAAAAAAAAAAAACTTTTCCCCTTTTTATAATAATTAATTTCCCAAATATATATATATATACACACACATATACATATATTTATGTTACCGGCAAAGTATGAAACTTCGGCATTCTATAGAATGCCTAGACACTGTATATAATGCCGAATGTTTTTAGGTAAGGTATGAAATATGAGAAGAATTACATACTTTCCCTAGGCATTTTATATAATACCTAGGCATTCTATAGTATGACAAATGCTATTTAGGCAAAGTATGAAAAAAATTTCCTGATGAGGTTATTATGTAAATGATGTGCATTTCTCAAAAATAAAAAATGTTATTCTAAACAAATAATGAGTGCCATTAAAAAAAATTTATTCAAAATGTATAAAGAAAAATGAAAGTCGTAAAAAACATAATTTATGCCTTTTTTATTAAGGAAAACAAAATTCTCAAAAAAAAAAAAAAAAAAGAAAAGAAGAAGAAAAGAAAATCTACTTGTTGCAACATGGCAGGTTTGAATGACATTTCATTACATTACGAAATGAATCAAAGATGTATTTTAAACTTTGCCGGTTTCTTATTTGGCATTCTATAGAATGCCTAGGAAATGTATGAAATATAAATAGTTTAATACATTGCTGGTAACACACATATATATATGATATTGGGGGGAAATAAAAATTTTAACCAAAAAGAAGCTTACAGAATGAAAGTGCAAAAAATATACACATTTTAGAGTAATATAAATTAGAATTAAATGTTTTAAACAAAGTTATTATGTTTTATGCTAATTTATTATGTTTAAACAAAAACCAAATGAAAATAAATATTTTTATTGCGTTCAGCAGCTCCTGCGGGCCGTAGGATGTGCATCCCTTTTTTGTTTCAAATTTAAAGTGTTCGAAACTTGATCCAAGTGGGAAGAGTGTTGCTTACCTTCGGGCATTGGGCTTATCTAGAGCAAATTCCAGTAGATCTTCACAACTGACATGATCTCCACCCCTGTACATCAGATGAGATTCTTCTTCAGGTATGTTGTCTAACCCATCAAGTTCACTTTGGATGTCTGTTTCAAATGAATCTTCCAATCTGCAAGGAAATAAAATTAGCTGTTTTACTTGACTTTCTTATTATATATAAATATCTAATGACAGTGTTGTAGTTTTCCATTGTTGTCTGTGCATTTTTATATGCCTGAAAATTAAAGTGGTAGGATCCAGTTTTTCCTCATTCATTTCCATATTGTTTTGGTTATCTTCATAAAATTAATTAGCCTCATTAAGGTACTGTTTTTCTATAAATATTTTTGTATTCTTAATTTAAAGTTTATTTTTTTGTACTGCTATTATTACGCTTTTAACTTAATAGTTTAAAACTAAGAAACTTATTTTTTCTTATTTTTATTATTATTTGATAAATAAGTGCTAAAAGGGGTTTTTCTATTTTGATTGATTAAATAACGTCATGGTTATGTCATTAACGATTAGTAACATCATGGCTTGCCAGTTTCTTTTCATTTGCTGTTTGTTGTTCTCACGTGAATCATGACGTCATCCATTATCTGTTTAAAGAGTATTTAAGCCTCTGTTGAAGCTTTATTGTTTGTTTTTTTCGTTACTCATTTGTCACTCTGTTTGCGAGAGTATGTCTACCAGTTTAATTTGCTTTTTAAAAAACTTTATTACTAAAGAAACTTCATTTTTTAAAAATTTGTTTTGTTAACATACAGATACAATGCTATTCTGCGACAATCTCAGATGTCAATTATAATGTAATTCTGTGCTACATTTTAAGATAAAGTTATTTAAGAAGCCGGTACACATAACTGCCAACATGGACAGGAAAAATCCAGTAGAATTTACAAAATGATATAAATTTCATGATGATTGTTGCATAATGTACTAAATATTTTATACATAAGGAGTTTTATAATTATCAAAGTAGAAAAACTGCAATATTTTCTAGTTATGATCGACATAAAATGTACATGAAATGTTATTTATTATGTTTACTCATAATTTTGAATAGTAATAGGCATTTAATTAACCAAAGATAGTTAAAAAATTTTCTTAATTAATTTAAAAAGAGAATTCATATAAAAAGTAATACGACCTAATTGTAGCCAAATAAAAAAGGGGGAAATATATTACATTGATTAAAGAACTCATCTTTTACAAATCAGAATTAACAAAAAAATTGCTATTCATTAAAATAAAAGTTTAAACAAAGGAGAAAAAGCACGATTTTTTAACCTAACAATGTTTGCTATTTCAGAATTACTGCTTAGAATATAAATTTTTTGTGTTTGTCTCAGAAGTTTTTAATTTTAGCCAAAGTCACATTTTTCTCTAACAAATCTGCATAAAAAGATGATGGAAGAGAAACAGGTGATGCTGGTAAGGGTGGAATAAATGTCTCGTTAATGAGATTTTGCATAAGTAAGAAATTTTATATTAGCCGAACTCTGAGATTCACGGAAATACACAAATCAGAGGAAGAATCACATGCCCCTACTAATTTCCAAGTAAATATAAGATTATAAATATGAAAGATATCAGGCAATATGTAATTGAAATCTACTGAAATCTTTCAGACAACCTCAGTCGTAAAGTTCCCAGTGTAAAATTGTTCAGAACAACACTAGTAAGGAAGAATCAATCACTTATTTCTAAGTCAATGTACAGGGTTCCCACTCTTTTATCAAAGCAAAAATTAAGCACTTTTAAGGACTTTTATCAAAAAAATTAAGGACTTTTTTTCTAGAAATTAAGGACCTTAAAAATGGCATAATGATCAATAATTTATCATCAAATAAAACATCATAAATTAATAATAATAGAATAAAAAAATAGAATAGCTTTTCTTCAACTCAGTCATCCTTTAAAAAAAGAAATTAAATAAAGAAATGTTTAATACAAATAATCTGTATTTAATTAAAATTAAATTGCATTTAATCACCTCACGTAAGCTTTTAAGAACATAAAGAAAAACTCAAAGAATGCAGATTAAACATTAAGATTTTCAATTTAAAAACAGAAAAAAAAACTAGGTAAACAGATAGAAATATATATAAATTAAGACGATAAATTCATTAAAATAATAAAAATATTATTTTGAGTGACTAATACTAAACCAAGGCAAAAAGAAACTAACAAATATAAGTTTATTGAGGTTAAGACAATTATTTTAAACTAAGTAAAACCTAATTATAATAAGCTAAAGATTTATTAAAATCACAAAATATAAAAAATTTAATGATTAAAATCAGAATATATTGAGTACCTAACAATCAAGAAAAAAGAAATAAATAAAGTACAAGGAAAACTTATTAATTAAAATTAAGAAGTGAGAAACAGTCACGATAGTTAAAATAAGTGCTAACATAAATATTGATACACAGGACAAGGCAGGATATAATGATCAATGGAAATAAAAATGAAAAAATTCCATATCTAAAAATTTAAAATATAATGAAATAATTCATGAAGTACAAAATTTATTGTGAATGAAGGGAAAAAAACAACAAAACGTAGTGGAATCAGAAATATCATTTATAAAAAGGGATAAAAATCTTCATAAAATAGTCTGCTTTTAGTTATAAAAAATTTTATGCTTACACTGATAAGCAATACTGCACCTCTGAGGAATTAGAATTTATTCAATTAAAAAGTATTGTGTCTTGTATAGGAACTAAAATAATCTATGATAAAAAAAATTACGAATTAAAGTGAAAAAAATTTTAACTATAATTCGTAATAATTTAAGTATTGTCTGAAATTATAAAACAATAATTTGTCAAATAAATCAAAGCTAATGAAAATTGGATGCAAATATGAATTATAAATATATAATACTATTATTATAAAATAGGGAATAATGAATAGTGATTTGATCGAACAGTCAAATATCCGGCCAAATAAATCGGCCGCCTACCCAGTGATCAAACAACATTTTTTTAAAAAAATCCTCAAGAATTACTATTGTTTATGTAAAAATAGGCCTGGGCGCTATAAGAAATTTTATATCGTGATAGATCGTCAGTCAGACTTCTCAATTTAACATATGTTTGAAATTTATCAATCAGAAATCTTTAAATCAATGAAAAATAAATAAAAGAAATAAATCTATAACAAAAGAAAATGCTAATTCTAAAAAATTTTAATTTAATTTTTAAAAAATTTAGTCATTTTAACTAACAGCCAAATTAAATATAAAGAAATAAAGAAAGAAAGAATGCAAACTCTGTTTTAATTTCCTCAAAAATAAAAGCAAATTAATTAAATGTAGGCTTTGTTTTAACTTTTTTAAAACTAAAAGCAACTGAAGATTTATTGGTTTAAAAACTAATCAAATTCTAACAAATTATTATATTAAAAGTGAATTAAATTAAAAAAAAAACTTATTTTTTATGACAAGGGATAAATTGCTTTACAAAATATATAAAATATTAAATTGTATCACTTTTAAAAAAATCAATAAAGAATCTTTTTTTTTTAAAATTCATGATTTCTTTGCATTAATATGTTAAGTTCAGAATGAAAATTTAAGATAACAGTGATTGCGCAACGATAGCCAAGTAACAATAGGTCTGCTGAAAATAATTGAGAATTTAAATCCAGACAGAAAAAAAAAAGGGACGAAATAATGAGCAACGATCGCTAAGTAGCAAAAGTCTCACTGGAAATAATTTACTTGAAATGTTATACCCCGTCGAAATAAAATGCAGTGATCGCAAAATAAGTGCCGCTGAAAATGATCTTCAATGAGCGTAAAATCCCAAGGTTAAAAATGGCGCATAAAGAAACTATGCCTCGCGTTCTATATTTCAACGCTGATCCTCGCTTTTGGTTATTCAATATCATGAAACGAACATCATTTTTGTAGCTAAAAATGTAATCAACATCTTCGCAGCAAGACGAAATAAAAATAGTCTTCGTCAGCAAGGTGTTAGGGTTAGTATAGGCAAGAATCCTCGCACGTTAAACCAGATACCTAATGCATCACCTGAAACAAAAGTAATTATATCAGCCTGCCGATATGTGCGTTAAGTCGTTAACTCGCGATACATCGATTTAAAAATGTCTAAGATGCTCGTTAAAATTGTCGCGTCATAACAAAAATAAGAGTTTTTGTTGGATATTTTTTTTTTAAAAAATGGGAAAGCCAAACAGAAATAAAAACAAAAAGTTGTTCTAAATCTTTATAAGAAAAATTTAACAATGAAAATTACACTTTAAGTGTTTCCCATCGCCGGTTTTAGAAAAAATGACGAAAAAGAAGGCTCTCTAAAATATGCTATCAAAATAAAAAAAAAAACACACACACACAATCAAAAAAGCAAAAGAGAAACAGAAAATTTTTCTAAATTCTTAAAACAAAACTTGCAACGTAGAAAATCAATTTTCTATTTTAATGGTTTTCTAATTATCTGTATAACTTTAAAAGAAAAAGCGAAGATAAAATATATCAGAAATGCTGTTAAAATGCCACGCTATTAAAAAAACCCAGCAAAAGTGAAAAAAGAAAACAAACATTTCACTCTTTTTAAAACAAAAAGTGTGGATGATAAAACGACAAAAATGACTTTCCTGATTAAAATTATAATTCGCCGAATATTCGTAATATCCCTTATATTAAAAAATGTAGTCATTTATAAAATTCAACTTCAGGTGAAAATATGATACAATGAAAAAATCCACTTTGTCATGTGACGATCACTAGATGCTGTTAACCATTCCTTATAGTTTTCATCAAGTGTCCATAAATTATTAAAAACACATTTTCCTGGCATTTCTAACAATTTCACATTTGAATAAAGTATCAAAGCTATCACGTGTGCTATCAGAAGAATTGAATTTCTGAAACCCTATGGATGTAGGTCAATGCAGGTCTTCAGCTGATAAAGTACCTTATTGTCAAAAAATAAGTCAAATAAAAACTGGGCATGTTTTCTTCCACTTGCTTGTAGCCCCTACCCTCACAGGCATTCAAAATGTTCTACCCTCGAAGCAGGGTCGCATTCTAGGCGAAAGACGTACTTTTTAATTGTGGATATTTTCCTAAGATAAAAAAATTGTTCCAAGCAACAAGTGATACTAAAAATTAAGGACTTTTAAGAACCTTGAATCAAAATTAAGTACTTTTAAGGGCCCTTAATTTTCAAAATAAAAACTAAGCAGTTTTTAAGGACTTTTAAGGACCGTGGGAACCCTGATGTAGGATTTCAATATTGAAATCTTTTAGACAATATATTAGAGATCTTTCAGTTCACTCCAGCTGTAAATATTCCACATTCCAGTATAAAACTGTTTAGAACACTGGTAAGGAAGAATTAACCACTAATTTCCAAGTCAATGTAGGATTTCAATTTTGAAATTTATTAGACAATATATTATTGAGATCTTTCAGTTAACCCCAGCTGTAGAGATTCCACATTTCAGTATAAAATAATTTAACACTACGAAGAAAGGGTTTCCATCTAATTTCAGAGAAGAAAAAAAAAATTCTTGATGATTTTTCCAGGAGTTTCAAGAATATTTTTTTATGTAAATCCAGATTTTATGTACACCATGCGATTTTTCATCAGAAAACTTTGATTTTTTAAATTTTTTTTAAGTCAAATATTAGATTTTGTGAGAAATAAAACAAACATTGAATGAGGGTGGAAACATAGAAAAGTTCCACCAAAATGTGGAACTTTTACAAAAAAATCGAATCTCAACAACTGATTACAGCTACTGACAATTCTAAGAATCGTTATTTTACAGGTATAATGTGAGAATTTTCCATGACTATTCCCAGCTTATTAGAGACAAAATAAAATTCCCTGACAATTCCAGGTTCTCCCCAATTCGTGAGAAGCCCGCATAAGATTTCAACACTGGAATCTAACAGATAATAACTAAGGGAACTAAAGAAAAAATGAAAAAGGATACACAGATAAAGAAAGAAGGGGACTTACGAATATGTTCTGGCAGGTTTTGGTGGAGGCACAGCGCAAGTACTACTCAGTGATATAGAACTTGTAAGACTAGAACTATTCAGAGATGAGGATTCAGTGAGTGAAGTAACACCTTTCGGTGGGGCACCTTCACTAGCTCTTCTCTCTGGGGGCTCTGATCCCACAGAATTGGCATCAGAAGGCACCTCAGGACATGATGCTTGCTTTGTCAAACTCTTAGTGGCATCTGCACCAGGAAGTATCAGGGGATGCTTGCGCTGATGCTGTTTGAGCACAGGCAAAGGTTTAGTTCTATCTCTCGGCGGAAGTGGAAGAGGATTGGGAAAGGCGTCGCACGAACTCTCACTACAACTGACCGTCGTATTGGTACTTGACGAATCACTCTGGTCCTCGAGTTTTGCATCCAACAGTGTCTCTTCTGATTTGGGCAGGGTACTAGTTTCTTTGGCATAGCGAGAAGTTATGTTTGGTCTGGGAAAAGTTTTTGGTGCTTGTGGAGGAGGTGGCGGAGATCCAAGTGAAGATCTAGTACCATTCACTAAAGAAACACCATTGCTAGCGTTTGCAGCCAGTCGTGCCACTGTTGCAGTATGAGGAGTTGCAGCTCTACCACTGTTTGGTATACCATGCCTGTTTCCTCTTACCTTGGGTCGAACGGGAACGCCACTCCTCAACATTCTCAGAGGATTGTGGTCCACTGACTCTGATTCTGGGTCCGATGAATCTGTAGCTTGGGAGGGAGTCTGTACGGCTTGCCTGCTTTTTAAGTGAGTCACTTCAACGATGGGCTTAGGTGCTACAGCAGGAGGCAAAGACACACTTCTTTCCAAGCAACTTCCTTTTTGCACCAACGAATCATACACTTCTTTAGCTTCCTCGGTTATTATGTCTTGTATGTCCGGAATGGCTTCGGCTTCCTCGGAAAAGTTCCTACGATCTAGCTTTGGACTTGTTTTGAATTTGAAGGAAAATTTTCTTTTGAATGGAGAGGCAGGAGTTTTGGGGCTCTCTAAAGGTGTCTCATTATCAGATCTGTTGTTATCCAAGTCTAATAAACTCTTGCTGGCTAGCTCCTTGGCTATGGCAATAGCAGAATCTAAAGTTTGCGAATCAGCAGCAGATATTGGTTTCACCAAAGCTTGCTTCTTTTTGGAGTTGTCACGACCCAGCTTTAAAGACATTTCTTTTAATTCACTCTTTACAGCAGTGTTGGTCTCAATGAGTTTGGGCTCGTCGAATGTGAACTCTGGTTGGGGAGATCCTAAAGCTTTAAACACTTCATCCAATAATGAAGGGCCCAAGTCAAATGACTGTAAAGAATAAATTACATTGTATATTAGATGTTAATGCAATAAGGTTTATTGTTGTATACAAATAGAGGACAGGGTAAACAGCTACATAAAATAAAGCATAAATACAATACAAATTAAAATCCAAAAATGAACATACTGTGGTTTCACTTCTGAAAACAAGAGGAAGGTTCTTGTTTATTTAACTGTATATGTAAATTTTTCTAGTAATTTAACACTAAACATACCAACATTTAATATTTACCTAATAGACGGTCAAATGACCAAACTTTATGTTTCTTTATTGAATGTATGAAATATGGATGCTAGGATGGAAATAAACTAAAAAAAAACTTTTTTATAATTAAACAAAATTGTATATTGCCAATTTTTATGTTTTACAAACACAAAGAATAAGAATTTTTAATTCACTGTGTAATGCTTTTACATATACAGGGTGTTTCCATAGTACATTTTCCGTAAACATATTTCTTCTAATTATTATTATTTCCTTAATTCTTATAATTATAAGAATATATAAGAATTATAATTCCTATAATTAATATTATTTATTCTAAGAACTTGTGCTGTCTTGATTGTTTCGACATTTTTCTGGGTTAATATCTAACAGTTAAGTTAGAAATGAAGTAAAGCTATCAAAATAAAATATAAGCAACTTACCAAAACATTCAATTTTTGTCACATTTTCTGACACAAAAATGCCAATCTATAATTTTAGGTACTTTCTTGAAATTTGAATTCACAGTTGTTCTGATTGAACTAACAATGCAACAGTCTTTGCAGAAATGTGCAACTCATTGAATACAATACGTTGAACTCGCATTACATTGCAATTTCAAATCTGATAACCTTATAAAGCAATGAATTGTTCTCCCGGTCAAATGACCAGCTGTGGTAGAGATTTAGTATATGACAAGTATTATTCAAAACAAACAAAATACAATAATAGAATATTAACTGTATACAATTGTTAAAAAAAGTAATGAAATCAAATGAGCAAAACGATAAGACGATGAGCGTATTTTCGATGCAAAAGTTCTTAAATGGTCATTTGATCGGTTATGCTATGTTTAGTGTTAAGGTAAGATTTATGATTTTACAATACATTAAAAAGAAATTGTTTCCAAGGGATTTATACAAGGAGCGTAGGGTAAATTATTGTTTTCATGTTAAGAAGAAATCTCTTAAATCTAAAACACTAATTACGCTTAAAAATAAATTTAACTATCACAACTTTATTAGATGGAAAATTTTTTTAAATTTCAAAATAACGATTTTATAATTAATTGTTTTGTCCAAGAAATAAGTATTTATTAATAACAGATGAAACAAATTTTTCTTTAAGCAAACATTATAACTACGAACAAAACCGTACTGTAATTTCTTTTCTAGGCATTTTTTCTCATTGAATAATAATAATTAAAAAAAATGGTTTCTTTCTGAGAAGCTCAAATTGTTCAATTCTCACAATGTAAGGAGCCTGGCTCTAACCTCTAACACTCACAGCTTTTAAATGTTGCGACTTTTAACACTAAAGTTATTTATCAGAGTATCAGAAGTCATTCTAAAATATTGAACATTTTTAAAATTGAACTTTTATAATAAATTGCAAGAAAATAAAATAAAATAAATAACTAAAATTTTCATCTTTGAATTTAGTTTTGCAATGTGTGTGAGAATATTAATTAAAGGAAAAACAAATAAAATTACCTCAAATTTAGAATTTTCCATAAAATTTCCAAAGTCTTCTTCATCACTTATTTCAGTATACTCATGGTCAGGCAAGACCCCCTCTTTGCTGTTTCTCTTTGGAGGTGGATCAAGGAGCGTAATAGGAGGCTGATCGTTCATCATTTCTGACCAATTATCTAAAACAAGTTTCACTGTAATTATTAAAATGGAAGAGAAGCCAGCAACATCTGCACCCAAATTAACTTACATAAAAGTAAGATATGCCAAAACACAGATACAGAAGCCACGTGGCAGAATTTTTTCGAGCTATCTGCCACAAAATTGTCTAGCACTAATATCTTTCTGCAGATACTTTTAATAATAACAAACATATTTGTTACTAATTTATAATAACCAAAAAGCTGTGTTTACAATTAAAAAAAATAATAAAACTTATAAAATCTGTTGCTGAACGAATTGGACTGGACAAAAAGGGGTTACTAAAATGCATAATAAATAATTGTAATAAAAAATATCAGATTTAAAAACTATTGAGAAATTAATAGCAATAAAAATTCGATAGAATAATTGCCCTAAAAAGTAACTACTCAAATGCACGATTCAAATTTTCCATATTGTTTGAAATATATTGGGATATTAAAAAAACCATGTGAAAATCAATATCAATAATTGCTGAAAATACAATCGAAACATTACATCTATTTACGATACTAACTGCATAAAGTGATTATCTAAATGCATGATTCAAATATTAAGTGTAAATTTTCGCAGAAAACAAAACTAAAATTTTTTACTGTTCAAACAAAAAAATCTTTCTGCAAAAACTTTTAACATTTTGCAGCAATGTCACTGTGTTGTTGCGATTCTGCCACGGGTACAGAAGCATGATTCAAAGTGAAAGCAAAAAAAAATTTTTTTTTTATATATGAAGTCAACAACTAGCTTCAATTAATTATTCACATTAAAAAAAAACATATTTAATATAGAACTCAAAATTCTACTTAAGCTGCAAAACAGCTAATTTTATTTTCTGCTATTGTCAAGGGTTTTGAAGACATTTATAAAATAATTTCGGTAATTACAGCTACGGATTTTACGATTAATTATGATTTTTTTAATGTGATGAGGATATTCAAAATGGAAAAAAGGAAATTATTAGTGTGTTTCCCCTAGAAAATGTGAGAACATTGCCTATAACATTAAAATAAAAACATATTAAATATTCAATTTAAAAAAATTATTTTATTTTGCAAATTTTTTTTTTTTTTTGAAGTTGACGCATTTGTTACTTTAAATTAGTAACAAGCTTATTTGTTATTATTAAAAGTATCTAGTAGAAAGATATTAGTACTGGAGAGATATGTAAGGTAGAAAGTCTGAAAAAATTCTGCCATAAGGCCAACACAAAACTAAACTAAACTCAGTGGCGTGACAGCCCATATAGGGCCAAGGCCTACTGCGCCCATCTCAGTTTTCTTGACCTGGGTGCAAGAGAAGATGTTCCGGTTAAGTGGTCAGCCAAATGCGGAACTCCCAGTGTTAAGTTCCCAAGATTGCTTGGTACTCATTTATCGACCCACTGAAGGGATGAAAAGCTAAGTCAACCTTGCCTGGCCCGAGGAACGAATCCAGGACCTGTGGGACGGGAGCGTGAAGCGCTACCACTCAGCCACCGGGCAACATAAAAAGAATTCATTACCTGTAAAACAAACTTATCATAAAAAAAAGAGAGAATTATTTTTACCAGATGAAGATCCACTCCTTCCGTCTGAGGTGCTGAACTTCTTGAGAAGAGGGATCTTATCTGAAGAGTCAGTAGACAGAGTGGTTAGTGTAGGACTCACATTCTCTTTGTCATCCTGGGGCTTATCTATTTAATAAGAATCTTAATTACAATTCAAACTATACATTTCAATTGCAAATCCCTTCTATTCTATACAGGGTGCGTAGCCAAATTTTTCAACAAAAAAATAAGCACTTTTTAAGCATTAAAATTTTTTTTTTAATCACTATATAAACTAACAAAATGCTAAATAGTTTTCAAAGACTTTACATGATCATGATAAAAAAAACTCTATTCTTGATTATATTAGTCTTCATAAAATGATATAGAGATTTTTCGGTTAGATATCAGAAGATGGAAAATGAAGCCTGTAATTGAGAACATCTTGCAAAATGCAGCAGAGTAGCACATGAGAATGCAAGAATCTCACCAAACCCAGCTCAATAGACTCGCAAGTATTTCATTATGCATGTAAAATGATTGGCAATTTCATACGCCATGGGTCGAAGCTAGGCTGAAATAGATTGTGGTTGAATGAATTGTGAAAATATTAAGAACAATGTGAAAACCCCCCCTTTTTTTGTGCATAATATGCGGCGAAAATCGAAATGGTAAAGAAAAACATCTTATTTTCGAGAAGGAAAAATTAAGCACTTTTTAAAAACACCCAACGAAAAAAAGCACCTTTAAGGGCTTTTAAAAAATGAAAATAAGCACCTTTAAGCACTTTTTAGAAACGCTACACGCCATGCTATATTTTCCTACTGATTTTTAGAAGCAAGAAAAGTATTTCATGATAGTAGGATTGAAAATAATAATTTGCCACATGGCGAGTCAACAAAAGCGGTGACTTAAATTACATAAGTAACTGGTGATTTTTTTTTCCATCGGCTCTTTTTTAAATTCAATAAATTATTAATGTTGCACATTGAGAAAATAAGTAGGCCCCAAAATCAGCACTTATCAAAAATCAAAATTTTATTTCTTACAAGAGCACATTAAGTTTCCTTACTAAAATAAAAGTAGACTGCCCAATAATATTTTAGCATCGACAGAGTGTACTAATACAGATACAAAATATAAAGAACATTTCAGGTATGATACAAAAAATTTATGTATTTTGTAGAGCTTATAAATATTTATCTGCATTATAAATCTTAAGTTATTTATATCTAACTAATTATAAATATATAATCAACTGCAAATTATGCGCAAATATGAGAACAATAAGTGTGGTAAAAATAATATCTTTACTGTCCTATACACCACATTACGTCTAGATAGGAACAGAGTCTATACTCATATGATGACATTTGTCCATTAAGGGTTAAAATCAAATACAGCGAACTCTCTCTATTACGATATCCAATACGACAACTCCCTTTATTATGATGTTTCGTGGTCCTGACAAATTTACGTTTGAATTAATGTCACGCTCCTTTCAATATTATGATATTCTCTGAAGAAATAAACCCCTCTAAAATGATTTTTTTTCCACATTTCAACCTTATTTTTTCTATTTATTATTGGTTTTCTTATTTTATCATCTTTTTTGACATGCTGACCACCCTAAGAGCTTCCATTCTTAGAAGTGCCTCCCTTATCTCTTAAGAAGTCACAGACGTAACATTCCTATCTTATTTCGTTTCTTTTACGTTAAAAGCTGATCATGTGTCACAAATGACTACAAGCATCACATTAACACCAGAAAGAGAATTTTTTCTGTAGAGGGTGAGTGAAGTATCATTCATAAACGAAAATCATTTTCATGCTTTGTCTTTAATGCATATTTTGTGGATTGACTTGTCAGTAAAAAAAAATAAATAAATAAATAAATAAAAAAACAAAGAATAAACAAACAAAAATATCAGATAATGTTCAGCCGTAGTTGAATAACCGAACAATCACTTATGAGGAGAGAACTTTTCTTAGTTGTTATTTGTTAATTTGTTACGCATGCGCTCTGAAACTCTTGCTAACTCGAATATTTTTGCCTGCTCACCAGTCAGTTGAATTAGCGATTTCACGACAGCATGTTTTTTACTCTGGCTTTAAGAGTTTCAGAGCGCAGAGCCTTTTTCCAAATACTTTGGAAGTTTGAAGTATGTTCTTATTAAGTTTTTATTTTAGAGTTTTTAATAAATAGTTTATTTTTGCAATTTAGTTTTATTTCGTTATTCGATGGCTCATATTAGTTTTAATTCATGTTAGTATTCCCCCACATCTGGTCCGTCGAGATCGGAGCCATCGAAATTAAAATTTTTAGTTAGGGCTTTGAATTACTTTTCATGAGCTTTCAATATGCCAAAATTATTAGAAGAGCTACTTAAGCTGAAAAGAGTAGTTAAAAGTAAAGTTACTAGGGTAACTAATTCTATCTCTGACTTGTTGCAAGATACTGAACTTAACCTTGAACATTCAGATATTTGTTTACGTCAAATAAGTGAACTCAATTTTGAAGTTTCGAATCTTTTCAAAGACATCTTAGTTGCTTGCGATGAAGAAAATTATTCAGATTACGAAACTGAGCTTTTCGACTTACTGAATAAATTAGATAGTTTTGAATTGTCTTTAAAGAAACGAAATAGTAATTTGACCGAAAATAGTAATTTGACGAACGCACAATCTCAAACTTCGGTTGTAGCTGAAACTCCAAAGGCTTACATCAACCTTCCAAAGCTGGACTTACCTACTTTCTCAGGTGATTTATTTTCTTGGATATCATTTCGTGATTTATTTTCCGCTACTGTACACAATAATGAGTTATTATCGAATTCTCAAAAATTGCAATATCTAAAATTATCAGTTAAAGGCGAAGCACTATCGTTAATCAACTCTATTCAAGTTTCAGACGCAAACTTTGAAAAAGCGTGGAAAGCACTTACTAATAGGTATCACAGTGAAGTCGACTTAGTTTATTGCCATTTGGATAAGTTATTCACGCAACCTAGTTTGCAAATTGAATCCGCTAAAGGTTTAAGGAAACTTTTGGATTTATCAACTGAATGCTTAGACAATTTACGAATTTTAAACCAACCGGTTGATAATTGGGATACAATCTTGGTTTATTCATTAACACGGAAAATTGATAACGTTTCATTAAAAGAATGGGAATTATCACAGACGAAAGGAAAGATGCCGACTTTTGAGGAATTTCGGTCTTTCTTAGAAATGAGGGCACGCGCTCTTGAATCGACAAACATGTTATTTCAAAAACCGAAGTTGAGAGTTGAAAAAGCGAAGATTTTCAAAACTCAAATTTCGCCAAGCAAATTGGAATGTTGCGTATTCTGCGATGATTCGCATAGTATCTATAGATGTGAAAAGTTTCTTGCTAAATCAGTTAAAGAAAGAAAGACTTTCGTTTTTAAAAGAAAACTTTGTTTTAATTGTTTGAAATTCGGACATATTGTAGAGAATTGCAAAAGCAAACACTGCAACCTTTGCTTAAGAAAGCATCATAGTTTGTTGCATGAAGAAGTTGAGGATTCGAACTTAGCGCCTGTTGAAAATTCTGAAATAAAATCTTCTGCTCATTATTCAACAGGCGAAAAATTTGATTGTAGCATCCTTCCAACTGCCATAGTTAGAACTTTTGATTCTTCTGGATTTGGTGTTGATTGCCGAGCACTTATAGACTCTGGATCTGAATCGAGTTTTATCAGTCAAGACTTGGTTCAACGTTTGCGTTTAAAAAGGATGAACGCAAACATATCTTTGTCAGGTTTATCAGCGAAACCCATGACCAAAGTTAAAAACTTTGTAAATGTTACAATTGGTTCAAGACTTGATCCGAACTTTTGTTTAAATATATCCACGTTAGTTCTTTCGAAGGTAACAAGTAGTTTACCTCAACACAAACTTAACTTTAACGAGTTTACCTACTTCAAAGGATTTCAACTTGCTGATCCAAATTTCTATCAGCCAAACAAGATAGACGTGCTATTAGGAGCAGATGCAATTCCTAGTGTTTTTCTAGGTGAAAAGCATAAACCGGCTAAGGTTAATATTGCTGCTTTCCGAACTGTATGGATGGGTGGATCGGATGGGTGGTCACAGGAAAAATGAGTTTTGCCTCTACAAGGAAAGTCAGAAATTTGCACGTTGCTTGCTGTGATATCGACAAGAATTTGCAAACCTTTAGGGAGCTAGACCATATTCCATGTAACAAAATTCTTAGTGAATCTGAAAATTATTGCGAAGAAATCTTCCAAGAAACTACGACTATAAATGCAGAAGGAAGATTTGTTGTTCGATTACCATTTAAAAGATCAAGTCCTGAATTGGGAGCCTCTAGAGAGTTTGCCATTCAACGTTTGAAACGCATAGAGAGAAAATTGAAATACGTCCCTGATCTAGACAGAGCTTACAAAACTTTCATGTGGGAGTATATGTCCTTAGGGCATATGGAATTGGTACCTCCAGAAGAACTATTAAAACCTGTTCATGAAACCTTTTATTTGCCACATCATGCTGTTACGAAATGTGAAGCTAGCACTACAAAATTCCGGGTGGTTTTTGACGCATCGGCGAAGTCTTCAAACGGAATATCTTTAAACGATAAACTACTGGTCGGACCTGTAGTGCAGGATACTCTTGCTGACATACTTCTTAGATTTCGCATCCACCAAGTAGCTATTGTGGCAGACATCGTAAAAATGTACAGACAATTCAATGTCGAAGATATGGATAGGGACTATCAAAGAATTGTTTGGAGGGATTCATCGTCAGATCCAATTCAAGACTGGAGGTTACGAACTGTAACATACGGTACAGCCTCAGCTTCATATCAAGCTACAAGATGTTTGAAGCAACTTGCCCTCGACGAAGCAAAGGACTTTCCATGTGCTGCTTCAATTGTTCAACGAGATTTCTATGTCGATGATTTAATGAGTGGTGCGGATAGTGAAACTGAAGCGCTTCAGCTTGCACAAGAAATTATATCTCTTTTGAAAAGGGGTTGCTTAGAACTGAAGAAGTGGTCATCAAATTCACCAAAGATAATTCAAGCAATAGACCCTCCAATCGAAGACATAAGCCCACCTCGTCGTATTGATATTGATGACTCAGTAAAAACGCTTGGTCTTCAATGGCAACCATCTTCTGACTGCTTTTCAATCAACGTGATTGAACATTTATCTGCATCAGTTACGAAACGACAACTCCTATCTGAACTATCTAAAATTTTTGATCCACTTGGTTGGTTGTCACCAGTAACAGTTAAAGGAAAAATCCTAATGCAAGAGCTATGGAGGAACAATCTAAACTGGGATGAAACTCTGCCGACCACGATTCAACGGGATTGGTTGACTCTGTCCTCGAAACTTAAAGATTTAAAGAGCATCAGAATTCCAAGGTGCATAGTGCTGAAGAGTTCCATAAGAGTTGAAGTTCTTGGATTTTGTGATGCATCAGAGAAAGCCTATGCCAGTGTTGTTTACTAACGAACTAGTGACAACCTGGGGAATTCGATGACAAGATTAGCGGTAGCTAAAACTAAAGTAGCGCCGTTGAAGCTGATTTCCCTGCCTCGACTGGAGCTATGTGGATCATTACTTTTAGCTCGTACAATACAACAAGTTCTGGAATCTCTTTCCTTAAAATCGCCAATCATTCACTGCTGGGCAGATCCTAAAATTATCTTAGCTTGGATAAATAGTGATCCTAGTCGATGGAAAACGTTTGTCGCCAATAGGGTAAGCAAGATCCAAGATATAATTCCTCAAGCACAATGGCATCACATCAAAGGCGAACACAATCCTGCAGATTGTGCTACCAGAGGAATCAATCCTATTGACTTGAACTATCATCATCTGTGGTGGACAGGTCCAGATTTATCCAATATCGACACAAGTTTTTCAGTTAATGATTTGACTGAGGAAACACTAAGTGAAGTAAAACCGGTGAAAATTCATCACACTATCCAACCAGAGAACACAAACATCTTTCCGTTTGCCAAATACTCAAGTTTGTCCAAACTGAAGAGAGTATTAGCATACTGCAAACGTTTTGCTTCTAATGCTCACCCTGGTAGTTCAAGAAAATATGGCTTTTTAACAGCTCAGGAATTAGAATCAGCATTGATTCACCTCATTCATCAAGCGCAGAAAGATGTATTTCAAGATGAAATTGCAACCTTGATTAAATAGGGACCAACCTTGAGGATAAAAATCTTAGTTGCAGATCTAAAATAGCCCCTCTAAATCCTTTCTTAGACGAGAAAGGAATTCTTCGAGTAGGAGGCAGACTACGTCACAGCAAGCTATTAGAGACTGAAAAGCATCCAATTTTACTTCCCAAACATCACAAGTTAACAGATTTGATACTGTCTGATATTCATCTCAGGTACTTGCATGCAGGTCCCCAACTGATGCTTTCAGTACTAATTCGAAAGTATTGGATAATTGCAGCTCGGGATGTTGCAAGACATTACGTTCGGAAATGTGTCATTTGTTGCCGACATAAAGCTCAAACCATGGAACAACTTATGGGAGATCTACCTAGAGATAGAACTTTACCATGTAAGGCCTTTCTAAAATGTGGCGTTGACTATGCTGGTCCATTTTCACTAAAAGCTTCGAAAGGAAGGGGTAGATCCACCTACAAAGGGTACATCGCACTCTTCGTGTGCTTTGTAACAAGAGCTATTCACCTGGAGCTAGTGGGTGATATGACTTCAGAGACATTCATTGCTGCTCTAAAGAGATTTATTGGCAGACGTGGGCAGTGTACTGATCTCTATAGTGACTGTGGTACTAATTTTGTAGGTGCATCCAAAATACTGGAAGAGGATCGCAACTGGAGGTCTATAACGAACACAGATAAAGTATCCCATCATCTAGCAGACAATAACATAAGTTGGCATTTCAACACTCCGTCAGCGCCTCACATGGGTGGCATCTGGGAAGCAGGTGTCAAATCCGTGAAATACCATCTACGCCGCATTCTGGGACACACCATACTTTCTTATGAAGAGTTTTACACGCTTCTAGTGCAAATTGAAGCATGCTTGAACTCAAGACCCATTACACCAATTTCAAGTGATCCCAACGATTTAGCTCCTTTGACTCCTGGTCATTTTCTAACAGGACAATCCTTAACATCAGTGCCAGAGAGGGATTTTAAATCTCTTCCTGACAACAGGCTATCTAGATGGAATCTATTGCAAAAACTGATACAAACATTTTGGGATCGGTGGAAATCCGAATATCTATCTCGGCTGCAAAATCGTCCAAAATGGTATGCCAACCGACAAAACATAAAGGTAGGTGATTTAGTGATCATAAAAAATGACAATTTACCACCACTACAATAGAGCTTAGGAAGAGTTATTGAGACATTTCCAGGTAGTGACGATAAGATACGAGTTGTATCTTTAAAAACTGTCAATGGTATAATTAAAAGACCAATTGTAAAATTATGTCTATTGCCTCTTGACTCTAAAATTTAAATACCACTGTTTCAAAAATTTTGAGTCAACAAATCAACTAATTTATTGAGAATAATTTAGAATTGAGTTTTATGTTTTTGTGATTTTCAAAATTTATACTCTAAGATATTTGAGTTTGTGATTCTAAATTTATGCTTGTTTAATTTTTCTATTAGATATGCTTATTTAATTTTTCTATTAAGATTGCTAAATTTAATACTTCTTGAAAATACTACTCAGAAGTGTTTTTAGTATTTTCAATGTTTTGAACAAGTTTAAAAAATTGTGATTTGTTTCATTTTCTTGTATAATTGTTTAATTTAATTTATTAATTGTTGAAGTTAGTTACTTCAAGGGCGGCGGTATGTTCAGCCGTAGTTGAATAACCGAACAATCACTTATGAGGAGAGAACTTTTCTTAGTTGTTATTTGTTAATTTGTTACGCATGCGCTCTGAAACTCTTGCTAACTCGAATATTTTTGCCTGCTCACCAGTCAGTTGAATTAGCGATTTCACGACAGCATGTTTTTTACTCTGGCTTTAAGAGTTTCAGAGCGCAGAGCCTTTTTCCAAATACTTTGGAAGTTTGAAGTATGTTCTTATTAAGTTTTTATTTTAGAGTTTTTAATAAATAGTTTATTTTTGCAATTTAGTTTTATTTCGTTATTCGATGGCTCATATTAGTTTTAATTCATGTTAGTATTCCCCCACAGATAAATTTCAATAAAAATGGTTTTCAGGTATGTTTATAATCTTATTTTCTGAATTTATTTCAATTGTTTTCAATATTTAACCATTATTAACACACCGCAAATTAATTTTTTTATATAATGCATAAATATATTTAGAGTTAATATATATATAACATTTAAATTTAAGAAAAATCCTATTGTGACCCCAAAGTATGTAGGCACCTTCAACATAACAATATATCCCTCTACAACAATATATTTATTTGATTCTCAAAATATTGTTGTAGCGAGGTTTTACTGTAAATCAAAAAATAAAAGAATCAGAAATTTTTTTCTTACATGGAGTAACTATTTGTCTTGGAAGTTGGTGATATTTATCCCCTAAAAACGATATGTCACCAAAAAATGCTCCGTCTAACCCAACATGACCAGTGTGCTTGAAATCTCCTTGGGGACGAGAAATCATATCAGTTTTTAACCTTAAAAAAAAAAAAAAAAAAAAAAACATATTTTACTTAAAAGAACATAAGAGCATTGGAATTCTAATATTTTAATAATTTGTACAGTAAATACAAGCAAAAAAGGTTGCATTTTGTACAATATTTGTTTTAATGATCAGATTTTCACATTCTGAATATCTATCTTAATGGTTCAAAGGGTTGATCACAAACATGCTAATTAGAACTATTTGATAAGTAAGGCAATTCAACACAAAAACTTAATTTCTATGACTAAATGTAATTTTTTTACCAATAAATTTGGATTTTGACCATGGAAATATGAGAGTAGCTGCAATCTTAAATATGGCTCCAATAGTATCAAGAGAAATTTTTCACCTCTTATATGCGTTAACTGACTTCTTTAGTTATTTCATAAAATACCTAGTTATTCCATGAAATAACTGAATTATACAATTTAACAGCAAAAAACAAGCACACTTTATATAAGTCATGCTCATATAATGAGTGTCTTTTTGTCATTATAGTTTTTATTTGCGTAATTAGTAGTAGTTTGAAATCAATAGCAGTTTAGCAATGGCAAACAAGTGCTACTTTGGTTTAAAAAGCCAACTAAAAAGTAAATTTCTTAAACATAAGACAAAAATTAACATATACAAAACACTCCTACGGCCTGTGATTTATATGATAGTGAGTGCTGGACTCTTAATAAAGAAGAGGAGAACAAATTATGATTTTTGAGAGAGGGATACTTTGAAGAATTTTTGGTGCTGTCTATGAGAATAACAAATGGTGCACCTTTTACAATCATGAGTTAAATAAAAAGTATAAGCAACCAGACATAGTTCATGTTATTAAGGCCAATTGCATTCGATGTATGGGACACCTTTATAGATACGAAGACCAAAACCCTGCAAAAAAGTAACTTTTTTAAACCAGAAGGTACAAGAAAAAGGGGTCGTCCACCAACTGGATGGTTGGATGCAGTTGAGAAGGACCTTAAGATAATAGGAATAACTAACTGGAAGGCCATGGCACAGAATTGATCATGATAGCAAAAACTTATTGGGACGGCCTTGGCCTGTCATAGGCTGTAGTGCCCAAGAAGAAGATTTAATAAGTGAGCTACAAATTTTTATTTATTTATTGGGTAGTAATTCAACTAAAACGTTGGAATCTGCTGATATAGCGCTAATGAGGCAATTTTAACTTTACTTTCCTGGGCTTGAGCATAGTGTCCTTCAAAATGAACTCTTATGGAAAAAATTATGCAGTTCTTATGCAGGGTTGCCCCTCAAATCTGGAAAAAAAATTTCCTGTGTTTTCCCTGTACACATTATACACACTATATTAAGAGGAAACACAACAATTCCTGTGCTCTTATGTGAGCTATATTGGTTAAACTATATTTATTTGTTTTAACTGCTGGACAAACAAAAAGAGAAAAAGTAACATCAGAACATGCTTAAATAATGCTATAACAAATTAAATAGATTAGTTTAGCTGAAAAATCATCATTAAATATCCCATAGATTATGCTTTGGTCACCATTTTTTAAAAGGCGAAAATACGAAATAAAATTCCCTGTATTTTCCAAGTTCGTAAAGAATCAAATTTCCCTGCTATTTTAAGTGATTTTTAAATTCCCTGTATTTTACAGGCATTCTCTGTTCTCCCTGTGGAGCGGCAACCCTGACATGTTTACGTCACAACAACAAAATAAGATGAACAAAATAGTCACCTTCTTCGACTGGCATACAGGCCGCATTTGGAATCTGCCCTTGAGAAACTTGGCCTGTGGGTGGGAAAATTTGTAAGGTAGGCAACAGTGTGAGCAGGATTGAAGAGCCCTGTTTTCCCATTGATTAAAACACCCTTCCAGATGTTGATGCTGTCAGGTAAAGGTCTGAAAAACAACTTTCAAATTAGATGACTTTATAAAATTTAGAAACAATATAAACATATTTTTAAGTACGATTTTCAACTAAGACAAGGATTCACAACATTTTTTAATAGTGAGCCACAAAAATTAGAAAATAATATGGAGCTGTAATTATCAGGGGTAATGGTGAGCCTGACACAAAAATCCTGAAAATTTCTTGAGTAAAATCATTAATGACATATTTCAAAAAATTGCTGTCTTTATAAATTTAAATCATTGATATTTTCAAAACATGAAATTCTAAATAAATTGTATTGAGCATAATTTAAATGAATAATTATATATAAGTTTATTTTTATCTCTAATCACATTTATTATTCTACTAGAAAAAATATTTACAAATAAAAGAGATGCTAAGTATAAATTTTAGTTCTAATATTTACAAATAATATATACAAGAATTTTTATATATAAATGACTTACAAACGTATAATCAATAAGAGCGCAGACAAAAAAAAAATTTAAATAAAGAAATAAAAATATTTATTGTGAATATATGCAGACAGTTATATAAATATATTGTTACAAGATTGCAAATCAAATTAAAACAAATTTATGGGTGCGAAGAAAGAAAATTAATAACCATAATCTTTACAGAAACTAACTTTTATTATACTTTTATTCGTAACCGTAATATACTTATGAAGAGGCCCCTAATTTTGACGAGAATCTCCACGATGTCAGGGCGGCAGCAAATAAACAGAACTGAAGAAAATGCTGAGCGTCTTTTTAAAAAAATCAACTTTATTTGGTCGGGCTTTACTAATTATGAATCACAAAATATGAATTATAGCAAAAGAAAGTAGAAAAGAAAATGAGTATAAACTTTAAGTAATAAATCTAACTTTCCTTCTACGGACTCCTTTATTTTTAAATCTGAGTGCGATTGCGGCACATGCAAACATGGGAAAAATAAAAATTATGGATGACAAAATATGTCTTAAAAAGAAAGATAATTTATTTAATTACATTAATCAGAATCAAAAAATCCATCAAAAGAAATACCAGAGTCATCGTCCAAAATAAGGTCAACGTACTTTTCCTTCAATTCATCAGTAACATCATTGTCTAGAGATTTGACATTATATTCCGTTAATCGGGAACGAAAAAGCACATCTTTGTTTTTATCTAATGTGTTGGATATACCACAACGCTTAAAAGAATTTGAAATTGTCTCTATGGAGACAGCTTTCTCTTTGTGGCAGAATTGTGGTGACAGGGCGACATTGTCATAGAACGCTACTGAGTTATTGCAGAAAGATTTTTCCTTTGGGAAGTAAAAATTCTTTTTATATTCAAAAGATGTCTTCATCGCGCATCGAATGAAAAAAAAATTCTTATGATTTTTCTATTCTCATTTGAGAAAAAAAACTAAAGAATAAGGAAGTAAAAAATTTGGTTTTCTTTTCTGCAGAAATTTTCATTCTACTTTTTTTTTTAAGCAGTTATTACCATTGCTTTTCACAAAAATTTTAAAATCTGATATTTTTAATACGATATTATTTATTACAACAACTGAATCTCAAAATGAAAATGTACATTTAGTAAATCTTTTTTTAAATGTCTGATTCGTGTGATTTCACCGTCAATCTTTTTTCCGGTTGTTACAGCTACAGGTCTCAAGATTTTTAAAATTTTTTTTATGATGATTTACAAAATGCGAAAAAGGAAATAATTACTGTTTTCCCCCCTACTAAATGCGAGAATATCGCCTATAATATTAGAATAAAAAATATTATATAATCAATTAAAATAATTATTTTATTTAATCCAAATACAGTGTAACGTCCCATATCCGGACGTCCCTTTTACGGAAGAGTCAATTTCACGGACACTTTTTAACAATCAAAATAAACAAACATTTCTTCACCTTTCCCTCTCTTAAAAAAAAAAAAAAAAAAAAAAAAAAAAAAAAAAAAAAAAGTCTTTTGACAGGTTTTTTCCTTTCTTAGCTTCTAGTGATTTATGCATTGAACAAATAAATCAACAGAAAGGGGAACAGAAGATCTACCAAGACCATACCGTTAGTGAAGCTCCTCCTTTGGAATGCAGGAAAGGGGGGGGGGGAGATTTGTTTTCAAAGGAGCACAACTGAGTCCCCTCCACCTCTTCTTTCCTATGCAGCTGGCTAGTAAAAGAGGCATTTCCTGCAACCTTTTTATTAGAGTGTTAGAGAAAGAAAAAGTACTTTGAAAAAGTGTAAACACAACAAACGTTAAAGTGGAAGGGGAATCCCCTTTAGTCACACAAGAAAAAATAAAGAGAACCCAATCAGCATGCCACGCCTTTATGCTTGATTGATAGCCACTGATGGGAGAGAAAATAATATTTTCACTGCCCCGCCCTCAACTTGAATGAAAGGAGGAAATGAATTTTCTTCTCCACCTACCCACCTTAGTGTATGACGGGAATTTCCCCTTCTTGCTTGAATCGTTCTAGTTCAAAATGGCGGAGAGAGCAATTAATATTTTTCGTTTTCTATATTTATTTTTATAATAGCAATAATTTATTTATTTTCTAATATTTTGTTTTTGATTGATTAGTTATCATTCTAATACTAAAATATTATTGCCTGAAAAATAATGTTTAATTTTTTGCTTCTTAGATTCAGATCATTTTAAGTTTTGTTTACCTTGGGGGTCTATTATACGGAAAAATCGAATATACGGACTTGGGGAAGTCCCGCCGATTCCGGATACGCGACTTTCCACTGTAGTGTTTTTTCTCTTGAATTTGACGTTTTTGTTACTTTAAAATAAAAACATGTATATTTGTTATTTTGAAAAGTATCTTGCAGAACGATCTTAGTATTAAAGAGGTATGTTCCAGAATGCCTGAAAAAAAATTCTGCCACAAGGGGTTTCCCAAGTAGCAGACACAATACCAATGATATCTTGCTGAGTTGGTCTTTTTAAATTTGTGGCAAGGTTCTCTTGTTTGTTCCTAATAAAGACCGCCCATTCTCTTGGCAATGCACTTTTAAAGGCTGCCATGTACTTAACATCTGCAGAAGGCTTGTGCACTCCGCAAGAATCAAAACTATACAGGTGTGCAGATTTTTAAATTTTTCTGAGAGATTGGAGGTTCTATAAATTTAGGCTCGATCCACGATAATTAACCTCCAAATATCATCTTCATTTGGATCCCAAATCCATGTTAACCAACTTTCCATAAGGCTATCCGTCATCAATCTGTAGAGAGCAGGTAACCTTAATGATTCTTTCAGCACACGAGGTTGGATGCATCTTGTCGGTTCTTTTAAAACCACAAATATTTCTCAGGTAAAAAAGAAAATTTAATTTAAAAAAAAATATTCGCAAAGAGATATTAATTAATGGAATCTAGTCCATTAATTTTTCTCAAGACTGATTTCAGTCCCTAGGACCGATAAATGGCACCCATGCCTGTCATACAGCAAGAAATATTTTTTGATAATAACTTAGGAACCAATTCAGTGTCCTCAAAATAAATGACATATTTGTATACAATACCTAAAAAATTTTAAAAAAAAGTTGATTTTAAAATTTTCTATTAAACAAATTTCTTTTTGTTTTTTAAAGAATTATGAAATTTATATAACTTTTTTTCATTATTCAAATAGTTAAGAGAAAAATTATAATAAAAAGTATTAAAAAAGTACATTTGCAACCTAGCAGTGCAAGATATTTTCAAAAAAAAAAAAAAAAAAAAAAAAAAAAGGTTTAGAAACAAGAAAGACAAACAAGATAATAAAGTTATTAAAAACAATCAATTAGAAAAATCTTCTTTATAAATGGAAACAATTAGTATTTAAAAACTAATTATTCATAATTTGTTACATAAATTTCACCTATTCTTTCATTACCTTTTGTCCAAAACAGTGATAACTTCCCCAGTTTTATAATGAAGCCATTCTTTTTTGCCCTGGACAACTTCGATTGTATCTTGAATAGATTGCACTTGCTCTGGCTTGCACTAAAAGATAGTAAAATTATTATTTTATGAAATAATTCCATGAGAAAAGATTCTCTTCAAGTAAATACCACTTTCAATGTAACAACAAAAAGTACAGAAAATGTTATTAAATAACACAACAAAAATTTACAGAAAGTAGTGTATATATAGATAGGGAAGAGTCGGGTAGCCCCGCCCACTTAAGGAGTATTGCTTATATTTCTGTATAATATTGAGTAATAATCAATATTTTTGTATGTTTCTATTGTTTTATCATCCAATTAAATAATGCAAAAAGAATAAACCAAAAGAAGAATAGTTTAACTTAAAAAAATAGAAATTTAAAAAATTTGACTACAGTATTCAACATATTTTCAAAACTATTGTTTACCATGTTACCAGCTGCATAAATACTTGAAACTTCAAAAATAATCTTTTTTTAATATAACAATTAATGTCCGAAGGCCCATTGACTTGAAAAAATATTCTATACATATCAAATTGACAGTGGGCGGGGGTACCCGACACTTCCCTATATAGCACAATAAATGAATACAAAAAGTACGAAACGAAAAAAGAGAAAAACGACAAAAATCAATACGTTTTATTTACTGCGCATAGGTTGTAAGTATATAGAACGCATAAAATAAGTATATATATATATATATATATACACACACACACACATATATATATACATATGTTGTTGTAAAAGCTTGATATCTGGTAAATATTAAGGTTATACCACGTAAAACTTAAGATTCATCATAGTGATATAATAAAAGCCCGAAAAAATGCTTTAATAAGATTCTATTTCAGACTTTTACCACGCCTTTCCAGTAAAACCTATGAGTTACCAACATCTTTCGGTGAAAGGCTATGTCGGCAACTCATAGGACAACCAAAGTTACCTCAAGTATTTAACTGGTATTAACAGGGCAAAATATACATACTTCTGGTAGAAGAGCACTGATATCAGAGAATTTAGGTCTCTTGTTAGGATCGTGCTGCCAACACCTTAACATTAATGTATAATACTCCTTTGGGCAACACTCTGGCTGTTCAAGGCGTTGGAAATGGGGTTCATCAATAGCTTCCAGAATCTAAAAAATGATTTAAAATCATTACAAAACAAATTTTGTCATCTAGGCGAGCTTGCATCTTTTCTCTTTTTTGGACAATACATAGTTAGGGTTACCATAAAAAACTCCCCCAAAAATAATACATTAGAGTAGGGGTGCATAACCTTTTTGAGTGAAGGGCCACTTGCACAGTAGGTAGATTAACAAAGGGCCACTTGCACAAATATTTAGTCATGTTAGTGGCAAATATGATAATTTTTATATAAATATTTGTATTCTAAGCACTAAATATTTTTGTCAGTAAACTAAATAACATATTTGCTGAAAATTAAATACTTTTAATTATTTAAAAAAAAAAAAAAAAAAAAAAAAAAAAAAAAAAAAAAAAAAAAAAAAAAAAAAAAAAAAACCTGATAATTTTTGTAAAAATATTTTTCCATTTTTCACAATAATTAATTTATCATATATATATATACGAGGTTTTTTTTTTCAACCTCCGATCGCACAGTATGATGGCGAAGAGTGCAGCAGGTGATTGGTGTGCGCAGTAGGCGACCGCGCTTCTTCCTCGCTCAAACGCTCTGTCATGCCGATTCCAACAGGTCATTTCCAGTTGAGTTGCAGTCACATAAACATGGCTGTCGCTATTGATTCTCCCGCCAACTGTGAATTGCGAGCTGTTATTCGTTTCTTGCAGGCAGAAGGGAACAGTGCAGTGGAAATTCAAGTTGCTTGTGGAGTTGTGTTGCTTGTGGAGTTTATGCAGCCTGAAACAATTAATGCAGATTCATATTATGAAACTTTGCGACGCTTACGGAGAGCTATTCAAAACAAACAAAGAGGCAATCTGACTTCGGTAATTGTTCTGATACAGGGCAATGCCCGTCCCCACAGCGCTCGTGTAACCCAATGACTCCTTCAGCAATTTAAATGGGACATTTTCGAGCACTCACCATACAGTGCCGACCTAGCACCGAGTGATTATCATCTTTTCCCTGAACTGAAGCAGTGGCTTGGAGGGTAGCGCTTCCAAACTGACGTGGAGCTCAAAGAAACCATCACAACTCACTTCCAATCATTGGCGGCTACATTTTATGAAGAGCTTATTGCAAAGCTTGTTCACAGATATGACAATTGCCTTAATCGTCAAGGTGATTATGTAGAGAAATAAGCTGTATTGTACATTACTTTTGGTAATAAAATCTTTTTTTTTATATTGACCAGTCTTTTCTTCACAGTCCAACGGAGGTTGAAAAAAAAAAAAAAACAACCCTCGTATATATATCAGGGTGTCTACTCAAAATTTTTTTTAAATTTCCCTGACTTTTCCATACGCCAATCAAGAAATTTCCAGGTTTCCCTTTAGGGAATTAGAGCCATAAAGATATTAATTTTCTAAAAAAAAAAAAAATCACTTCTCAGATATTGATAATTGAATATAATTTATATTCGAAATTAAAAACCAAGCAAAACATTTAAAATAACACTTTTCAAATTGATTTTTCAAAATTTCCTTAATAAAAAATTTCCTTTCCTTCCTACACATTCAAGCATAATAACTTAAGCCATAACCCTATTTGTTAAAAAGGAATTTAAATTAAAGAATAAAATTTTTTTAAACAAAAATAAAATTCTTATATTTAAAAAAACACAAAAAAAGATTTAAATACTATAGTAATAGAAAGGCAAAAACTTTATTCAAATTTCTTTTTACAAAATATTTTCAATTTGCCCCTTAACTAAATCTACTTTTATAAACAAAGACAAAATCTGAATTTGTTAAAAATCACAATAAAAATAAAATTAATGATTATCATGCCATCAAGTTCAGCTAACTATCTCTCTGCTTCTTGTTGGATTTTTGTTTTCTTTACTTACTTTAAGTTCTTTTATTTCCTCAGCAGCCATCTTTTACTCAGTTGCTAGTTCTTCTGATTCTTTCTCCATAAGTTTTTCCGCTTTTAGCTCTTCATGATAGCAACTATGAGCATTTCTTGCTGCAAGTATCATCTTTTTAGTTACATGTATCTTAAATAAACCTCCAGCATTACTAATACCATCGTATACAGTTCTTAAAGCAACTACTGACTTTTCTTGCATGTTCTCGATAAGCAAAGCTTTATTAATACTGAAACCACTTTCGACAGCAGCATTTCCATGAGACATAATTAAAATATTTTTAATGAATACGAACAAGTTTTGATAGTTTGTGCTTTCAGCCATCAATGAAGAATAGAAGACATCTAATCTTCCACTCTCACGCTTAAATTCCGACATTTCTTTTTTAACGTGATAGTCTTCAATAAACTTAGAAAATTCTGATTTTACTTTATCAGCAGTGACTGCTGACATTTGATTGCAATCAACGAAACAATCCAAAGCCATTTCTATCTTTTTAATGCAAGATGAATTTGAAACAGATATAATTGTTGGGGACAGACCACTTATGCCTCTCACAAGCTTGAAACGCAGCGGATTCCTTTCCATCAATTTTAGAGTCATTTTTTGTAAAAATAAGAGACACTCCTTCTTAAAAATAGACTTAGCAGCATCTGTTGCTTTGCTTTCTTTAAGACTACGCCTGGCTGCAAATCCAATGTCCAAGTCTGTAATTGGTAGAAGGTTACATTTTTGGGTAACATCTACTTTCATTAACTTCATTGCAGAATTATTCTGCTCTATAACAGATTTTTTAACAAATCTCCTCATTAGATTGCTAAGCATCAAGTACATTTCTTCATACAAGAAAGGTGCCATTGGTTTATCAGTCTGGAACCTCATTAAAAAGCCGCAAACTTCTGATGACACAGAAATAAAAAAGCCTAATTTTGCCTCTAACAGCTCAGTACATTTTAGCATTGATTTTACTGTGTCATAAGTCTTTGTATTTGGTTCTATCTTTTCAGCTTCTACCTTTTGGATAAAGACTCTTAATGGTGACAAAATCTCTAAAGCCCTCTGTGCCACAGCTGAGCTTTCGACCCAACGAATAGAACAAAATTTCAGGGGGAAGACATTACTTTTTGTAAAATGCACAAAATCAGCACGTCTGGCAGGTAAATCTTTAAACAAGTTAAAGACAGCATAGAGAAACTTATTTAAATCCCAGGATGTACATTTATGTCCTGTCTTGAAAGCGCCATGAACAATATGAAGACCACAAGAACCAATATTCAAAAGAGATTTAGAGCCAGATTGCTCCTGCAAATCACTTTGTAGTAATGAATGCAACTTTAGATTCACATTCGGGCCATCCATAGAGAGTTGAAGTATTTTCTTCATAACAGGATCAGGTATAGAACTTTTCAGAGCATTAATTAAAGATTCTGCATCCGAATGCCCTAAGAAAACAGATGTCAAATAACGTGTTACAACGGTATTAATATTTTTCTGCCAAAACCTGACATGTATGTCCATTTGACCTTTCTGGACAACTTTGTTTAATGATTCATCAAAACATACAATGCATGATTCTAAATCTAAAGATGAAAGAGCAGCGATTAATTCATCTCTAAAAAAAGGAGCCAATCCAAAACAAATTGTATATGATGTCTTGTCTTTTTTCAGCTTCAATTTCTGAGCAATGTCACTATCAGGAAACATCATTTTAAAAATATCAGACAAGTCTGAATTTGAGCGATAAGAGGAATGTGTCATCACTGCGCGAAGACACCATATTATTTCAGCTTTACTTACTTGGTCATTGAGGAAGTACTTATCTATAATTTTTTTAGAACCTTTAGAAGAATTTCCTTCCACAGACTCTGTATTGACAAGCACTGAAGAACTGGTCGAAGGCACTGACTCTGCTATCACAGGCACTGAAAAACTGGTCGAAGGCATTGATGCTGTACTCACAGGCACTGAAGAATTGGTTGAAGGCATTGATCCTGGAGTCCCATGCACTGAAGAACTAATTGCAGGTTTTCTTACAAACTGCTGCATAAGCATATTTGAAGAATTTTTAAATCCAATATTTTTCTGATGCTTTGGTCCTTTTTCGTGCCTTATAATGGCTTGTCTTCCCATATTGCTCAAAGAAATAGTTTTGTTACATGCTGAACATATAGCAGCACATGGATTTTTTTCATGAGGTTTCAGCCATTTTGACCAGTTAGTGTTAAGTTTCTCATCACACCAATCAGAATTAAATACAGTTTTCCTTGAAGACATTTTCCAGACCAAAAACAGATTTTTACAAAAAAAAAAAAAAAGATACAAAAATTTCTACAAATCAAATAACCACCTAAGCAGTAAAATTTAGCAATACAACCTAAAAACTAGTTTACCTTTATTTGGAATAGTTCATCTTTTATAGGTAAGTAAGAACTAAGCAGCTTTTCATTGTTAATTGAAGAACCCACCACCCCTAAAGTTGCTTGACACACCTACAATTGACACACCCACCATTGCTTATAACTAGAGCCCGGATTTTGATGACCTTAAAAATCTCAATTAATGCCCTTAAAAAGTGCAAAAAAATACCCTTTAAAAGTGCAAAAAATGCCCTTAAAATGCAAAAATTGCTCTAAAAATGCCTTATGGCATGACTTAAATAAAGTAAAAATATTGAACTAAAACAATTTTTTACTCTTTAAAATTATTATGAGTCATTTAAAAAAATATAAAGCAATGCAATACTTGTTCTACGTTCATTAAAGTTTGAAAAATATGTTTTATATCCTAAAGTAACAAAATAAAATAAAAGAGGAAAATACATTGACTCCAAAACATTTTCATTTTGTATAGATACTTTAATGAATATAACAACTTCCATCTCATAATATTACTAAATATCAGAATTACATTGGATTATTAATTTTTTTTTAATATTTTGAAATGTAATCGAGCGTCTCTTGTCTGAAAGTTAATTTTTATATACCTGAAGAATCTTCTTTCAACGTCTACTGATGTTATTGGTGCGTATTTGAAAAAGACGGTCTCACTTACTGACAATTCTTCTTCAATTTGAAAAGATGTTGCTTCACCTGTTAATATCCTAGAGATTTTCTTCATTGTTTGGAAGCCAGTGTAATAATGAAAAAGATAAAAAATAATAAAAATTGGAAAAAATTTAAAAAATGCTTTAAAATGCAAAATATGCCCCAAAATTTAAAGAAAAATGCCCTATAAATCTAGAAAAATGCTCTAAAGGACAAAAAATGTCCAAAAATGCAAATGTCATCAAAATCCGGGCCTTACTTATAACTGTCTGAGGGAGGGAGGGAGGGAGGGAGGGAAGGAGAAAGGGGATAAACAACTGAAGTTGGGGGAAGTCCCACTCCCAAGGGAGACTGGAATTCATAGTTGTGAACAAAAGGGAAGGAGGAAGAACTGCTTAAAGAAAAGTGGTTTCTTTTACCACTTAAAAAAATGAAAAGGAATTTCATTTTCATACAAATCTGTTTTTCAATGAAATTTTTTTTACATCTTTTTATTCAGAAAGTTTAAAAAATTTCCAGGTTTTTCTAAGAAAAATGTAAATTTCCCTGACTTTTCCAGGCTTTCCAGACGGGTAGACACCCTGATATATATATATATACATATATATCGCGGATGGGGGGATATTATAAATTGCATTTTAGAGTAATATAAATTTGAAACAAGTATTTTAATGAAATAAAATATATAATGTTTAAGCAAAAACCAAATTAAAAGAATTTTTTTTATTGCATTCAGAAGTTCCTGCAGGCCACATGTTGGCTGTGTGGCCACAGGTTATGATACCCTACAATAGAGTCTCAGTTATTCGAGTTTCTCATAATCCCGAGCTAGCAAAAAGAAAGTTAGTCTTGCTCCCAAATAATGGCCAACGTACACACAACACATGGAACAATTACTACCACAGAATGTCAAAAAACCTGAATGTTGAAAAATATATTGTGTGATAAACACTAAAACATGTGAGCAGTGTGTAAGCTAAAAACATTGGACAATTATTTTAAAGTACAATTAATTTGATACAGTTTTAGGATGAATATTGTAACTTGGTTTAATGTAGTAAATGTACCCTGATCCTCTCTTCAAATTATATCCATAAATTTTCTTTAAATATAATATATTTTTAAATCAAATACTGAAATTTTAAAATTGCTTTGTTTCCATTTATTTAAGTTTTCGAATGTTCGAGATAGGCTTGGTCTCATCCACCTCGAATTATTGAGACTCTCCTGCAATTGAAACTTTCTGACATTTAATACATGGTGCATAGCCAAATTTTTCAACAAAAAATAAACACCTTTTAAACACTCAAAAATTAATTTTAAGCACTTTAAAAAAATATCATACTTATGCACACTAATAAATTTTCTTCTCATTGTTAAAAGTTCTTCATATATAAACGAGGCGTGTTCTTTAAGTAAGTACCGTTTTGTAATTAAAAAAAGACGTGCAAAGATATCTTAAAAAAAAGTAAAAGACAGATCAAAGAAATGTTCACTTAAGTAAAACATTTTTTAAAATTATTTGTTGGAAAAAAAACGTGCTTTTGAAACAGCGATAGAACTCTTGTTCATTTATCTAAAATATTACAGTTGTATAGAGTAATGGTCAAATGTAAAAATAAATGTATGTTTTCTTTTTTTATTTACTATGATTTTGTTTTTTGAAAATAAAATAGACTAAAGATTTATTGGTTTAAATATACTGACTATCAAACAAATTACCAAACAAAAATGCATTGAAAGAATTTTAAGAAAAATTAACAATAAGATACTATATTTAATAGCACTATTGTTAAATTTCTGAAAAGTGTTACAACATTGCTCATTTTATTTAATTAAAAAAAAATTAGAATGAATAATAAAAAATCAATAATAATGGGTGAAATTATAGATGCGAAAAAAAAAACATTTAAAATATTAATATATTTAGTCAAAGTTTTTCTATTTTTACCAATGTGTGATTTTATATAAATATTCTTACATATTTTACTCTTATTTATTTTACTATATACATATTTTTCCTAAGTTTAGAAAATCTGAAATTCCACCAAAAGTCAGGAGAATCTGAAACTTCTTTAAAAATGTAAATATTTTGTCAAAATCAACTGATTCAAATATATAAATTATTACTTGCTGTCCTGTCAAAGCAGCCCAAGGTTGAAATCCATAGCTGAACATTTCCCACAATGTTACACCATAAGCCCAAACATCGCTGGCTGATGTGAAACGGAGATAGTTGATACATTCAGGGGCACACCTAACAGTGCAACATTCAATAAAAACAAAATCCATATACACAATTGCAATCAAGTAAATAAAAATAAATAAAATAAATAAATATTAATAATAAATTTCTACGAAATAAATAATAAATTCTAAGAAATAATAAATTCTAAGAATTCAAGTAAAAGTGTGTGGTCATTGTTTAGGACAGGTTTAGGCTCGGGTCAGCAAGAGAATCTTTTTCTTCGGTCTATTGTGTTAGCCCTAGAGTGAAGAGAACTACCCTCCTTGAAATGTGCCATTCTTGTTTCCATAGTAGCAGATGGCCCTAGACTTTGATGGAGGGGGAGTTCTTACCATAGACAAACTATATACATTTTTTCTTTTTCTTAACACGTGAACATTAAACAATTAATAAATTAACTTTCAGGGTTTCCGCTATTTTGAGAAAGCAAAAATTAAGCACTTTTAAGAAAAAGTGTTTTGAAAAAATTAAGGAACTTAATTATAGTATGATTGTTTATCATTGAATAAATATATAACAAGTGACAGTGCAGATTATTTAACTCTCTTAAAAAAATCAATAAAAAAAAAAAGTTTTTTTTATTATTATAATGTAAGTACTGATAAAATTGTAGGGCTCGCCAAAGTAGGACCAGACAATTTTTGCCGGTTTTTTTAAAATAATTTTCTGATTGTTAAGGAATAACGACATCTATGAAACTTATCTGTATTTCCTTTGTAATCATTTCATTGAAATTGAATTGTAAAATTAGGTGCAGAAAATAAAATCTGCAAATGTTTCCATATATATTAAAAAAAAGAGTAAATACAGAAATTTGGGAAAAATAATGAAAAAATTATTTCAAATTTTTATATTTCGCTACCAGACATGCATCACATATTCAGCTGTGGGCCAATCTTGATAAATATTCAGTTACACCAAAAAATTATTTTTTTTTCTATTAACAAAATGTTTCATTTATATGGGTATAGATGAAAAAAATTAATACTTTGAAGGTGAGTTCGAGTTATGCATGAGAGTAGTTTTCTTAACTATATTATATTAAATTAAGTCCTATTTGAAGTAAAAACAGGTCATACTAATATCTAAGCACCTTAAACCATTCCACTTTTTTTCATTAGGTTTTACTTAAATTTTTTTTTTAAAATTCATTTCAATAAATATTTTTATGAAAATTTTTATAGAATCAAAATAAAATTATGTTTAAGATTTGTAATTTTCAAAACAGTGTTTTTTATTAGTTCTCGGTCGAACATATAAATAAAAGGGTCTAAAACGATTTTTCAAAGGCATCAACACATTCATATGGCCAGAAAATTGGCTCGGTTACTTAATTAACAAATATTGCTAAATTATTTAGTTTTTCATTATTTATAGATATTTACTCGTAACATTTCTTTATCATCCTCTACCATTCTTATTATTATTCTCTACTATTATTATGATTTGAAATTTTATTTTTATCATAAGTCAATAGTTTTGAAAAAATATATTGAAAATTTTTATAAATATACTAACATAACAATGTGTAATATTTATTTTTATGATGAGCTTTACATTATTTCCAGCCAAAACTGATATTAGGAATTAACTTTACACAATATGTATTACTAAACAATCTGACAAAAAACATATACTAATTTTAAAGCAAGCAAAAGTTGAATAGAAATAAATAATATTAATAATAAAAAGATAGTATAATAAGTTGCAATGTTAACTGAATAAGAGGACTATTAAAATCTAAGTTTGAATTTCATTCTAATCGACATTAATAACTAAAAGTTTGGGATCTTTTAATTGAGTAGATTTAAATTTTTATGTAACAATCTGCTTATCCTTAAGAAATAAAAACAATAGCATAACAATCTAAAACTTTAAATTTTTACATTGCAGCAAAGCAAGTTATAAATAGTTACCAAATATTTAACTTTCCTGTTAGGAGCAAATTCTGCATTCTTATTTATTACTCAGGAATAAAAATTTAAAATAATTTTTGAAAAAACTTCAGGTTTTCACCATAAACCTAATAAATATCAGGTTTTTGATGGTTCAAACCCTGTTTATTACAGATCTGCTTCATTTTTAGTACAATCATGAATTTTGAAAAATGATACTGCTTTTTATAAATTTATAGTTACTTATGGAAATATTATACAAATTTATTTAATTCTTTCAAGATTTTCGGAAATAGTTTTCTTTATGGATTCTAGTTTAAAAATTTTTTCTGATACTTCTTTTCTTAGGGTTTCACTTTGTTCCTATGAGCAGATGAACTAAATTTTTTATCAGTAGAACTAAATTTCGTGAATTCTGTCAATTTTGAAGGTCAGCGTGGCACCCCCCCCAAAAAAAAAGTACAATCTTTTCCATGTGCAGTATCCCCCTTGTCCACACTCTATTATTTTCTTTTAGAATGTCACTAGTCTCATAGAGTATCATTCTAGACAAAGAGCAGAATATATTAATGAAAGAACCAATATATTTAAAAAAAAAAGGACATGCTTTTTTCTTTCTCTAACTTAATGCCACAAATCAGATTAACACTCGCTGAGCGATAGGTTTTAACGCAGAACTCATATTCACATGAATTATATACAGAATCGCAATAATTTTATGAAAAAAGTTTTTTTTAAATTTTTTTAAAGAAATGTTCACCGGCTAGAATTTTCGTTTTTCAGTTAAGATCAGAATACAATCATGGTCACTTCAATAACAATTCAACAAGCAATTATAACTGCGTTATCTGAGACCTGTGTCAGATAATTAGGAATCTACTGCACCTTATTTATTAAACTATAACCAGTAGGATTATTTTTCTATACAAAATCAAATACACAAATCATACAAATAATCACACCAGTAAACTAAGCTGGAAAAAAAAATCATATGCTGATTAAAGATTTCTAATATTCTGCTTAAAATAAAACATTTTTTTGTTTTTTGTCAGTACAATCTATTCTCTATAAAACTATAAACAAACAATCAAAAGATAAGTACATGTTTCCTTACCATGCTATCGGTAATTTCAAATTAACATTGAAGTTAGTTTGATAATAATCCTTGCCAACTCCTAAAGCCCTAGATAAGCCAAAGTCACTAATTTTGACCTAGAAAATAACAGACTTATATTATAACAGAAACCAACACATAAATTTTTCTTTGAAAAATATTTGCACAAAAAGAAGAAGAGGAAAAAAAAACTGTGTGCTAAAAACTGTGATGGCTAATAGTGTTATCAAAAAATTAGCCATTTACACATAAGTACCAGAACTTCTTAACATAAAAAATTAAAGTTAATTTTTAAAATACAATACCAGGTTTTATGCTAAATTTCAAGCACACTTTAATTATGACAAAAATATAGTAGAACATAACAAAATCAAAAATATTGCAGGGTGCATAGCCATATCTTTCAACAAAAAGTAAGCACCTTTAAGTACTTGTTAAGCACTCAAAAATATTTTTAAGCACTACATACATTAACAAAATTCAAAATAATTTTCGAAACATTTACATGACCATGGTAAAATAACTAGTTTCTGACAAAGATAACTTTTCTTGTTTATATTAACCTCCATAAAAAGAATTTTCCATAATATTCCTCATAAATTTTTCGGTCTGATTTCAGAGGGTGGAAAATGAAGCTTGAAATTGAGAATATCTTGCAAAATGCAGCAGAGTTGCACATAGAATCACCACACCCAGCTCAGTAAACGTACACGTGAACTCCCAAGTATTTCATCAAGCATGTAGTAACATGATTGGTGCTATTATACGTTACAGATCGGCAGTACGAAATGGATTGTGGTTGAATGAATTGTGAAAACGTTGTACTGAACAATGTGAAAACTCATTTTTGCCTTACACACAGTGAAAAATGACATAGTAAAAAAAATAAAAAAATCTTATTTTCGAAAAGAGAAAAATTAAGCACTTTTTAAAAACACACTAATGAAAAAAGCAACTTTAAGGGCCTTTAAAAAACAAAAATCGAAAATAAGCAAGTTTAAGCACATTTTAAAAATGCTACTTTTCTTATATGCCTTGACAAGAATTACAAAATTGCAGTAACTAACAGTTATATAAACCATTGAAAATAAGGAGGAAAAACTTGGATGGAAAGTAGAACATGCTCTACTATCATCCAAGAACTTGGACCAAAAACCTGGATGATCATTTCCACAATCCAAGCAAAACAAGTTTTCATCAATTTCAATCAATCTTTGTCCAAATATTTGGATCGTATAAACAGGCCTTTATGCTATCTACCATTAAAAAGATGTTCTAGAGAAGTTTATGGAATATTAAGCAGTGTTTCCAGTCTTTTGGTGGAGGTAAGCTATCTCCTTTTTTTTTAATATCTTTTGTCAATGTCCAAAAATATGCCTTCACACCAATCACACAATTGCAGAACATAACAGATGCTGTTATGTAAACCATTAAACCGTTCATAAAACTGCCAGACAGTAAATAGAGTTTGCCCAACAAAGGAAAATAAAACATGTTAGGCAAATAAAATTGAATGTATACCAATCAAACTCACTTTATTTTTTGCAAAGACGAGAATATTCCTGGCAGCCAGGTCCCTGTGGATTAGCTTCTTATTCTCTAGGTACTGCATACCTTCAGCTATTTGCAGGGCAAAGTCACAGAGGGAGATGACGGGAAAACTCGGACGGAGAACTGGCTCCTTAAGGCACTCCAGTAGGGATCTAAGAGGAGCAAGTTCTGTAACCTGCATAAATTAGTGAGGAAAATCTTACCAAATGGAAACAATGATGGCAAAACAAGTCATTTATTGATTGTTAATTACATTTTTCTTTTAAAAATTAACATTCTAGTCACTAACTTTGAATAAATTGTTCACTTGATAAAAGCACAACATGTATTAATTGTTTGCTATGCATAGCTGCCAACATACACAGGAAAAAAAATTCCAGTAGATTTTATGAAATAATATAAATTTCATGATAATTGTTGTAAAATATATTACACATAGGGAATTTTTATAGTCATCAAAATAGAAAAACTGCAATATTTTCCAGTAATGATGGACTTTAAATGAACTTGAAATATTATGTATTATTTTTACTGATAATTTTGAAAAATAATTTAATTCATCAAAGATAGTTAACTGAATTTTATAACTCAGGCTCGCTTTATTATGTATTAGTAACATTGATTTAAATATTCAAGTAAGCAATAATATGCACAAAAATGCTACTTCAATATGGATTTTTGAAGAAACTTACTCATTTTCAGAGAGTTTTTTGAAATGTACAAAAACCAGGATAATTTTTATTAAACCAGTAGACAAAGAGATACTGGCAAAATCCAGTAGTCTACAGGAAACTTCAGTAGTGTTGGCAGCTATAACTATGTATTTTTCTTAGTTGTATAGTGCTTTCCTATACCTATTTAGGATTGCTACACAAATGGAAAAATAAAACTACTTGACTTTTCCAGTTATATTTTAACAAAAATTCCAATTTAATGTCAAAATTTACAATTACAGCACCGTGAACAAAACATTTAGAGATGAGAACCACAAAAATTAAATATTTGACATTGATTCATTATTTGATATATTTTATATAATTAATTCCAAATGAGAAAAAAAGAAACCCCAACATAGGGAACATGTTCCTTGAGAAATGTAGGCACAAACATTTCATGCCATACACCAAACCAAACTCTTTGACTTTTACAGATTATGGTTCGAAAATGTAAAATTCCCTGATTTTTTAAACTATTTTCAAATTTCCAGACTTATTTAGGTTAACACGATTTTCCAAGTTACAAAGCAACACTAATGTTTGTTATAGAAATGTACTACAGAAATTAGTTGAAGCTCAATTTTTTTTTAAGGGTTAAAACCTGTTTTAGATGTCAAAAATCCAATCCTACAGAGATAGCCTAATTACACATCAGAGATAGAAATTAAGAAAATTTAGTGATTTGTCCAAGACATTCGTAATTAAAAGATATAAAAATTTTTATGGGTCTGTTCATATGTCACCATTTGATTTTTTTTTCATCAAAAAACCATAGTTAATATAAATGAAAAATTCAATACAAATAACAAAACAGACCAAAACATAAAAATAAAAACAATATACCACTTCTTTAAACTGATTCCGGGTCCCGGAAACCACTAATTATTCAAGTGGTCTCTAACCAACACCAACAAACCACCATTAATTTCAAGTCATGCACAAGAACATATAATTACTTATAGCAAATTTACAAATTTGAAATTTTTTTTACACAGCTGATTTGCAATTTATTAATTAAAAAATAAAGATTTATAGCCATACAGGACTAAAATATAAAATCTATTGTAACACTTAAAATAATCAAGTAAGATGAAATAAGTCTAGCAAAACATTAAATAAATCTTTGAAATAAAAAACATTAAAAATATTAATCCTAAAATATAGTAATTCAAATAATAAAATAAGAGTTGTACCAGCATAAGAGTGTTGGTTTCAAGTACAACTCCGTACAGGCGAACGATGCTCTCGTGATCAATAGTGTGCATGATGGCAGCTTCTTTCAAGAATTCCATATGATTCTTCTGCATGCGCTCCTCACTCAAACACTTGATCGCCACCTGGATCTGATAAAGAAGTAATATTAGAGCTATGGATAAACTTAGTTTGGTACATAGCAGTATAAAATCATTGCGTTTCAAGCATAAAAGTCTGATATTGAGAAATATCACAGGTTTTTTTTATTCAGCATTTCAAATCTATTAAGTGGAAAACTGTAAACTACTTAACTTTTGTTAACTAAACAAAATGCTGAAAACGACTTTTATTAAAAATATGAAATGACTCTCAGGATAATTATATTTTAGTTTATTAGAGCTATAAGTTAGTGAAAATGACTGAATGCATTACAGTCAAATCCCGTTTTAGAAAAAATTTAAATGCAGCGAATATTTTCGAATCCCCAAATGAATTAAAAATACCGATATTACGAAATTCATAATCCAATTTAACGAAGGTGAAAATAAGCAACAATTCTCATTTTCTCGTTTGATCAAAACACTTTTCTATTCTTCAAAAGTGCACAATGATCTCAGAATTCAAATATTTTTGAATCTTCAAAATAAATAGTTTCAGTTATGAAAGGGACTCCTCAAAAAAGACAAATCGCTAGGAATGGAGCACCCTGAAAAGACTCAACCCCAAGTCATTCATGCTTGAAGATGTAAAAATACATGTGGCTTTCCAAAATAGTGATTTCTAGTTCAGTTGCTTGAAAATGTGTATAATTTGGAGAAGTTTGTAATTTCTACTGGTTCTAAATCATTTGTACAGAAAAAATGACAGATTATATAATTTCCGATAAGTAAGTGATAATAAATCCATTGTTCCTTTTAATTGTTTTGTGAGCCTTTTAAAATATTGATTTGATATTTTCTACAAGTAGATCAAAACTGTAATAAATTAAATGCAATATTTATTTTTTTAAGCAAAAAATTCCAACATAACAAAATAACTTTGGCTAATGTGAAAATTCGTAATAAAGGGTATAAAGAATTTTCGTTATTGCGTAGCGATTGCTTCATGGGAATTCCTTAAAACAGGATTCAACTTTACATCCTAAATCTTGACAATACCGCATAAGAAAATCAGTTCAAAAACAGCGACTTTCAGGAATTGCAAAGGAATGCACTTACAGTTTGTTTTTTAATTATAATTGTTAACAATGTGCTAATATTTTCATCGACATAAACTAGCAAGAATTTTTAAAAATATTTTCAAACGCTTAAAGACCATAAAAACGCGAGGAAAACTGTCTAACCGTCCTTGCTTTTTATAAACACAAAATTTTTATCTCTATAGACATAATTGTTTAAGAAAAAATTTCATAAGATTCAGTATGAAACAATAAAATACTATAAAAATGATAGAGTACACACCTTACATTTTTACAGAATAATACAAGGAAAAATGTTATTTAAAAAAAATTAATGCATATTGTATTTAAATTTGAAACATACATATGTCTGAGTTAGACCAATCAGAGACATAATGTTGTGATTGGGTGTGATAACAGAACATTTCTCTAGCATTTATCAACTTAGTTCTATAAGTAGATACACTTACGACCAAGTTTCAAATGCATTCCTTTTCATTCCATGATTTTCTGAAACATATTTTAAAACAATTTCTATCGTGTATTAAATTGAAGATTGACAAGATGAAGACATTAGAAGTTTAAAAAACAACAATAACAATACTTTATGATGTTATTCAAGATGCACTTCCGTTCGTGAGCTAAATGCTGTATTGTTAAGTTTACTTTGAATTTTAAAAATAGCACAACATGGTGCTATAAAAGATTACTTCATAAATATTTTGAAAGAAACTATAATTTCTAACAGAAAATTGCTAAGTTGTAAAACTCAAAATAATCCCTTCAGCTTAACTTGAGCTGAGGGGAAAACCATAATAAGGTATTCAAAAGTTCGAAATTTCTAGAAGTCAGAGAGCAGCATTTCAGGAACCATTTGCCCAAAAATATTCAAATTGTCAGGCTAAAAATATTAAATTAAAAAAAAATTGGCACCAGCTATAATAATTCAGGTACTATGACAATTGAGCACCCAAGATTTGAAAACTCCTGGTCTTAGCCTCAGAAATATACTATCCGGCCAAAAGTATCTGGACACCCGGCTGTTACGGTGGTGGAAGCATAATGGCGTGAAGGTGTTTCCCATGGTTTGGCCTGTGTCTGTTAGTTCCTGTGGTTGGAAACATTAACTCTGAGATGTATGTGGACTTTCTGGGCAATGCTGCACTCCCAACTTTATAGCAATATTTCAACCCATTTCTCTTCCAGCAAGATAATTGCTCCCTTCACACGTTGAGGCTTGCACAGATTTGGTTTGACGAAATGGGTGATCATAAACTAGACTGGCCTTCACAGAGCCCTGATCAAAATCCCATAGAACACCATAACTTAGATCGTCAATTCCTATAAAAAAACTGGTGGAAAGTCTTCCCAGACGTGTGCAGGCTGTCATCGATACAAAAGAGGGACAGACATCATATTAAAATGTGCACTCTAAGTTCATACCACTCTGTGTCTGGATCATTTTGACCAGATAGTGTAGATTATGGTCCTACTGCACCTTTTCAACATTGAATAATATCAAGGGTCAGTCTAGGCTTTTTTGAGAGGTACCTATTTTGTGAAAATTTAGACATAATTTGTGAAAATTAATATTAACATTAAAAAATCGACACAAAAATATGGTAAAAAAAAAGAAATTATCTTCAAAAATTGTCACTACAAATAAAAATCATTCATGACTGGTAAATTTCTATATTTCACCCCCTTTATATATATTAAAGAATAATTTTGCTATTTTAAAATTTGTAGCATAAAATTGTATCCAAATTTAAAAATCCATCGTCTATAGTTAAATTTCAACTTGGATTTAATAGTATGTACTAGAACTTAAAAAAGATATTTTCATTATAAGAACCTTTTCGACTAGACAGAAAAAAGTTTCAAAGGGAAAAAATCTTTTCATAAAAAAATAAAATAAAAGTCTGTTAGAATAAATTTACAATAATGTTAAAGATAATGTTCGAATGTTTAGAATGATCTTCGAATTTTGACTTTCTGTATAGTTTATAGAGAGAGAACTTCGTTGTGTCATTTTAAGAAACTCTGGGATTTATAGTTTTTTTACGGGGACACAGAAACAAAATTTTAATCTTAGAACTTGCTTTTTTTAAATTATTTTGTGAAACTACCGTTTTTTCTTAAGTTGAATTTGTGAAGGTACCGCAAAACGGTAGTAAATTTGTCCTGGACGGACCCCCGAATAGGGACAGATTATGTTGCTAAAAAGTCACCATCAATTTAGTTCATAAAATAACAAGACTTTTCATGTAAATAATGATATAATATATTTACCCTTTCTCCATCCTCATTGGTCCAAACACCCTGCTGAACCACACCAAACTCTCCCACTCCTAGTTCTTTGTTGATGACTATGTTGTCTTTGGGTATGATGTGTTTACTGGGAACTTTTATATTGTTCTTTTCCAGAGTGTTGTCATTGAAATAAATGGAAGACCTATCTGAATCATCCTTCACTTTAGGAAGGATCATCTGAAAGAAACATTTCACGTAAGATGTTTATAATAATCGGTGCTACTATTTCAATAGCAATTATAGTTCTTTAAAATTGATTAATTAAAAAAAAAACAACCCTAGAAAAAAAGTAAAATAAAAGTCAGTCCTAAACCTACATTTTAAATGTTAGAAATACATACCTGCCAACATTGGAGAATTAAAATAACGGAGATTTTACTAAGGACCTTTTTTAGGCTATGAATAAAGTTTCGATACATCATACATAATCATGTAAGTCAAAAAACGAAATTCAAAATTGTAAATAATATAAGCACTTACATTTAGCAAAGTAAAAAATATGTATATAAATCTTAATCTAAAGAAGACTTTTTTAAACCATTATTTATAATTATTTAATTTACTAACACTCAACATATATATACATATATTTTCTTTTTACATTCACTCAGACCATCATTTAAGTTTATCATAAACAAATCAACTTTGATGGCATCTGATGGTTGAAAGTTAAGCAATTCAGCAAAAATTTTCATTTAGGTTTTAAATAGTTTATTTACATGCTTAAGATGTCACGTCTTCTGTATAATATCATAATGTGCTATAAAAATAAAATTGTTTTAATATTAGGGAGCCTTACCCTCCATGACCCCTGGCCCACAACGAGCTGTTGGGGAAATGTTTTATTTTAATTTACAATAACAATCAAGTAAGGAATGAAAGAGGTGTGCTACCTTCTTAATTTTTCGAAGGTACGTCTGTGGACAGTATTTTTGGAAATACTTTCGGAGCCTTCTCATTTCAGGCTTGGTCATTCCCATTTGTGAGAGGTCATCTTCTTCCACATATTTCAGCTGGGCAACTGAGGTCACTTTCAGGTCATTCTTCAAAGGACTGAAATAATGAGACAGTTCTGCTTCCAGGAGAAAATCATAGAGAGTGGGCCCTTTTGTCATAACAGACATTTTTCATTCTGAAAAGAAATGTTTATTTTTACAATTTAAACAACATTAACACTTTTTTAAGGGTATACACCTTTTAAAAAGTAAAAAATATAAATGTAAATGCAAAAGTGTGAATGGGCAAGAATATTAGGAGAAGCAGCAAGCACAACTTGGTGGTAATAAACTACCAGGTGATTTTAAGATGGATTACCTTGAATATTAATTCTTTTCACTTGATTTATATCACTTGAATTTTTTTAACAAAGATCTTTGATCTGAATTACCTGATTTTTAAATTATTTGAGTCAAGCAAAAAATGTTTATTTACAAACAAATACTTTTAAAAGTTATTGAATATGTAGTCAATGTACATAAACAATAAAAAAAATTTAAAGAATTGTTTTACCAAAAGTAATTTTCAATAATTTATTATTATTTAAAGTTAAAATTATTTGATATCTAACTGAGAAATTGGGTTTTTGTCTTTATTAATTCATTAGGAACTAGAGATTAAATAAAAACAATTATGATTCTAATTATTCAGCGCAATTAGTTTTTATCAACTTTATAGTTAGATTTAAGTTATAAAATAGTTTTAGAAAAATATCAGAAATTTACATTGGTACATTAAAAAATAATAATAATAAATAACTGATGTAAGTAAAAAAATCAGATTCTTTAAAAAAAAAATAATGTTTTTTGCTAACTTTGATTTATTTGCTCTTTGAAAATAAATCAATTTTTGAAAGGAAAGGGGGGGAAAAGGGAAATTTCCACTTTTTTTCAGTCAGCATTTGAAGTTTTTATAAATAAAATATGAGGCCTTTACTTTCTCAGATCTTTCAGAATCAATGATACATTTCGCATGGTATTTACCATGGGAGGTTTTAACCAGTATTTACCCTCTATAAAAAAAAAATTTCTCATCTTCAAAAAAATTTCTCTCTGTTTCTGCTATTTCTGAAAACATTTTAAAAGCATTCATTAAATCAGTATTGAAACAAGAATTTCTAACGTTATTAATATAGTGTTACACTAAACATTGCAGAACAATATATGATAATTAAGGCCCGGATTTTGATGACATTTGCATTTTTTGCATTTCTTGTCCTTTAGAGCATTTTTTTAGATTTATAGGGCATTTTTCTTTAAATTTTGGGGCATATTTTGCATTTTAAAGCATTTTTTAAATTTTTTGTTAATTTTTTTCCAATTTTTATTATTTTTTATCATTTTTCATTATTACACTGGCTTCCAAAGAATGAAGAAAATCTCTAGGATATTAACAGGTGAAGCAACATCTTTTCAAATTGAAGAAGAATTGTCAGTAAGTGAGACAGTCTTTTTCAAGTACGCACCAATAACATCAGTAGACGTTAAAAGAAGCTTCTTCAGGTATAAAAATTAACTTTCAGACAAGAGACGCTCGTTTACATTTCAAAATATTAAAAAAAATTAATAATCCAATGTAATTCTGATATTTAGTAATATTATGAGATGGAAGTTGTTATATTCATTAACGTATATATACAAAATGAAAATGTTTAAGAGTCAATTTTTTCCTTTCCTTTCAATTCCTTTTTTTTTTTTTTTTTTTTTTTTTTGTTACTTTAGGATATAAAACATATTTTTAAAACTTTAATGAACGTAGAACAAGTATTGCATTACTTTATATTTTTTGAAATGACTCATAATTATTTTAAAGAGTAAAAAATTGTTTTACTTCAATATTTTTACTTTATTTAAGTCATGTCATAAGGCATTTTTAACGCTATTTTCGCATTTTAAGGGCATTTTTTGCACTTTTTAAGGGCATTAATTGAGATTTTTTAGGTCATCAAAATCCGGGCTCTAATGATAATTTTAAGAACTTATGTTCTAAATTTTTTCTTGCTAGGGTTGAAAATTTCTTCATATTCCTGATAAAAAATATTTTGTCATTTTTTCTGTTCTAGAGCATTATTATGACACCTATAATACTCAACATAACAAGTATGGCATATTAAGTGAGCAATATTACTAAAAAAAAAGGAGATAAATAAAAGATATATATATATATTTTAAATTTCTGGTATCAACATAGAAAAGTGAAAAACATTTTGCACACAATTACTTATAAAAATGTTCAAGTTTTCATGATAAATGACTTCGCTTTACGAACGCTTGTTTTTTCACAAGTAATACTGCAGAGTTGATATTTAATCAGGCGTATATGACAGAAATTTGTAACAGGTATAGCCAGAAGTTTCTGCACATCGTCCATCATCACAAGAGATATAGAAAGGTTCGTTCTAACGAGAACCGGTTTAAAGAAAATACAGCCCATATGCAATCTGCTGTTCACTAAAATAAAATGGAAAAAACTTTCTGAGCAATTTTGAGTTCAAAGGGTTAAGTTGTTCGAAACACCGAAACAAGCACGGTTAAAAGATCGTTCAGACAATTGTAAAACCTTCAAGCTTGAAATATTGTTATTACCTTCAATGAAAATAACTAAAATGTTTTCACAATGAAAATTTTTCGATATAATAAAGCACTTTCCTTTTAAATTTAATGATAAAATTAAATAAAGAAAAAAGTATTCAGAGACATTCATTTCTATAAGCCATAAAAATTTTACACACTATTGTTGGTGTAATCGCAAAAGATCTCATTTATTTATTTATTTTTTTAAAATTGGAAACACTTTAAAAAACAGGCCATTTTATTAAATGAAAAACTGTTTGATCAAACCTTTCACTCATTTTTAATTTATTCTTCGTCATATAAAAATAAGTCAAATTATTTTTTATTAATAGTTCGCTTATTTGTCTTGTCAAGTTTGGCAGCACCTTAGTAGACATTATTCCATTACACAATAAATAACCTTAATGAGATATATAAGTAATCTAATGTTTCTGGTTTATCTCTAATAAGATGATAAAATTTAAATCCCACTTAAAATAAAACGAATTACATTTTAATGACAAACAAATTAATGTTTTTTCAAACGATTACAAACTATTTTTAATAGTTTCAAATTTATATCTTTATTTCATCACATGGAATTTTCCTTCATCTTTATATATTAGGGAAATACATCATTCGATAAGAATAATAAAATTGTTCTAAATGAGAAACGTAAATAATCTGCTGTAAAAGAAAATTGCTCTATGACAGGGGTCGCCTAACTTTTTTGATCATCGACCCCTATATAATTTTTTGAAATCTCCATCGACCCCCATAAAAGTAATTTTCTGTTAATTGAAATAAAACTCTATTAGATACTGTGTTTGTACATTTATTTTATGATTTTAAACATTTATTAAAGTAATAGTACATTGTGTAACAATAGTTTCATGAAAAATATATTAATGTTGAAATTTAAATACCTTAATATTTATTAAATAATAAGTAATTATGAATAAGTAGAAATAATAAGTAAAGTAAATAAAGATTTATTGCTTCTTAATCAATGAGATGTGCCGGGTTTCTTTCTTTCTTTTTTTGTTGCAAGATTCGCTATAGTGGGTTCAAAATTAGTCAATTTTAATTTTCGTCAAAATTGGTACAGTTTGTAATTTTCGTAAAATAATACAAAGTGTGCTATAGTTTGGTCACGAGCTGTTCTAATCCATATTATTAATGCGTACCTTTTTTTTTATACATGCATTGATAATTGTTACATGCATTGATAATATTGACAATGCAAATATTCAACACTGTTCACAGTTTGCAAAGATAGCTGAAATTGCGTATGATATTTGCGTTTGTAACGTCAATGCTCGTCACACGTGACATTTGGACAAGCGCACATGGTACGTAAATACATGTTTCATCCGAATAATGTACGTTTATTAATTTATGTTTCATAAAGAAACTGGTATTAAGTCAATTATAAAAAAAATGTACACATTTTACATACTCAATTAGGTATCTGTTTTTTCTTCGACCCCAATCGACCCTTCCGATTCAGATCGACCCCCGCTTTTGTTAAATAGACCCCTGAGGGTCTATATGGACCACTTTGGCGACCTCTGCTCTATGAGATCCTAAAATCTAAGTTCTACTTAAAAAAGAATACCATTTTGAGTAACAAATACAAGACAAATTATTTTCCATAAATAATTTGCAAATTTGTATCATTAATTAGTCTTGCCAAATTTGCCTACATCAGTAAATGTATTAGGGAAAGGCGTTCGATAATAATAAATCTATACTTAATGAAATAACTAATTAGCCTACTATTAGAGATTTAGTTCAACAAAATTCTAAAATTTAAATCCTATTTAAAATAAAACTAATAACATTTTCAATAACAAAGAATTTATCAAAACAGTGCTTTGTATCGTTAACTCGTTTTGTCAAGTTTGTTTACATACTTCTATTATTGAAAGACAATGATAATAGAGTTTAATCTCTGATATAGGTAATTAACCAACTCTCAGGAAATGTTGCGCTGTTAAGATTCTAAAATTTTAACCCTAGAATGAAACAGAACGTCATTCATAAGTAAAATACGCCAACTGAAAAAAAAAAAAAAAAAAAAAAACATTTTAACAGACAAAGGAGTTTAATCTGGTTTTAACAAGGTTAAAAAATAAAAGCACAGAATATCGATGCTGAAGTTTTTTTTTGTTGCTTCGATTGTTTATGAACTTCAGAATAAATAAAGCGGGAGGATTCTCCGCACGCGCTCAATTTAACGCCACTTTGAACAGCTATTTATAGCACACTGCTTTGGAAATCTTACAACCGTTAAAAAAGCCTTTACAGCATCTGTCTAAATATTACTCTAATATCCGACCAAATAACCAGCGTTTTTGATAGAAAATTATAATATTAGAATTTATTTTAGTTACGGAAAAGGAGATGTCTGAAAAATAAATCCCAAGAAAATCCACAGAATTTTAACTATTTAAATATATCGAGACGATGTTTAAAAGAGGGGAGGAAATGCATCAAGAAAATCCATAGAATTATAACTATTTAAATTTAAACATCCAGACGATGTTTAAAAGAAGGGGGAAGGTGATGTTTGAGAAATGTATCAAGAAAAATCTATAGAATTATTACTATTTTAATTTAAAGATCTAGATGATGTTTAAAAGAGAGGAAGGGGAGGAAATGTCAGAGAAATATCTCAAGAAAAATCGATAGAATTATTACTATTTTAATTTAAACATCGGGACGATGTTTAAAAGAGGGGGAAAGGCGATATTGAAAAATGTATCAAGAAAATCCATAGAATTATAACTATTTCAAATTTAAAGTCGGGATGATGTTTTTAGAAACGGGAAATTTCTAGGAACAAAAAAAAAAAAAAAAAAGTACGAATTTCATTGATGAAAACCATTCGTATAGATTAAAACGTGAGCTGTCATGGATACAAAATATTTAAAATTTTGAAACAGACGAAACCACTAAAAAAATTTACAAAATAATCCAATAGTAAGCGGCGTTTTAATAGCATGCACAAAAATGTTTTAGACCCCTATAATATAAAAACAAACTAAAAACCTTCACATAAAATAAATCTTTTTTTAACATATGCAATAATTTTAACACATTTTGATTACCCCCCAGAAATTCAAATAAAGCATTTTTAAACAATGCATGATTTTAGAAAAAAATTAATGCTGGCCAGAAATAAACCTCAAGTAATAAAATAACTTTCAAAACCGTGTAAGTTAGTTAAAATAATTAAATAAACATCAAAGTATAACAAATGAAAAAAAAAATCAAAATTTTTTTTGTCAAATTAAACAGTTATTAAAACATCTTTCAATGCGGAGTACCTAAAATTTCCACAAATACCTAAAACTTTCATTGGAACGCAGTAAAGTAGATTTTGGTTGACTTTTTAAGTTTTCCTGGTGAGAAACTATTGCTGTTTGCATGATAATCAAATCACTATTTGTAGAGAGAGAGGGAAAAAAAAAAAAAAAAAAAACGAAATGCACACTCAATACAATCGAATATATTTATTTAAAAAAAAAACATTATATATATATATTATATATATATATATATATATATATATATATATATTATATATATATAAATATATATTCTATTTTATATATATATATATATATATATATATATATATATATATATATATATATATATATATATATATATATATATATATATAAGGCAATGTTGTTTATTTTTTTTAAAAATAGAATTTATAAAAAGTAAGATTCTTAAGGGCCCCTGGGCACTGCCCGGATGTGCCCATGCGTAAAGACGGTACTGATGCTGGGCACATTGAATTTTTTTTTGTTGCAAAGAAGAATTTGATGCCCATGTCTAAGAGGTCGTGGGTTCGATCCTCGCCGGCCAAAGACTCCTCGTGTAGTAAATGGTGACTGATGCACGCTAAATCTGTTCAGTCACTAAGTCCTCCATGTTCCCATAATGAATCATACCTCTGGGGTATTGATCTAGGAGTTTCCTTTTCTTCTGGATTGGGTTCAAAATTACAAGGCTACGGAGTTGAACATTCGAAGTCGTAAATCCAAAACTGGGTCGACTGTTCAACGAGAGACAAAAATCTCTAGTTAAAAGTGTGAGGAAATATTTACTTTAAATAAGGTTAGTCTTATTATGAGCCATACTTTTCTTACAAATGAACTGAAGTCGCATTAAATGTTCCAAGTGACGCATAATGCAAATGAAGTTGTTGATTATGAACGACCATATTTCACAAAAGTTCAACCACTTCCTCGTTACATTGAATGAACGAAGAAAAAACCATGGTTATGGTTTTGAATAATAACAACGTTCAATAAGTGTTAATAGTCCGGTTTCAACCACTCATTAGTCACTTCAATTACAGAACATTTATCACACTGCACAATGAAATAACGATTACTGAACATGAATACAAATGAGACAACAAAAAAAAAACTACTTGTTTAGTGAAAATGTTCTTTGCTCCAAATGAAAGGAAGAATTCATTGGAAAATCTTATGACCATAGCTGACGCATCATTTACCAAGGAATGAAATATGTTACATAAGAAATTATAGGCTGCTCTCGTATTTTAATTATTTCTGTTACGGAGGGCCTTTTCATTTGTGAAAAATCAAACTCATAATTTTTTAAATTCGTGAAAATAGGGTGTTTTTTTTGTGATTTAATGGTTTGTGAGGACTTCTTGTGAGAGGTCTTACTTTTGCGAAAATTTTATGAATCTAAAATTAGTGTCTCTCCCCCCCTCAATCAAAATCACGTTCTTATGAAGATATGAAAATAAGTAACTGCCCTCGTGGAAAAAAAAACAAACTAAGTCTTTCTAAGAATTGTATTTCTAATAATTTAATGAAGTGATCGATATCGTTTCTCTAACGAATTCTGAGGATGGTTCATTTTTAAAATGAAAAGTAGTGATCCGAATTTAAGATAAAATATTGTGCTAAGGGACCACCATTCAGTGACCCAAATAGCACCCTCATTAAAATCCGATGTGTGGGCGGGGGGTGCACGACGTTAGAGAGCGCATGCTCTAAGCAAAAAAAAAAAAAAAAAAAAAAAAAAAAAGACAAAAAAGCTATGAATGGGATACCAGCAAGTGACGTAGTGTGTGTGTATCTCGATCCTGATTGGTTGTTGAAACGTGACATTTATTTACGTTAGCAAGTGTCCTTTCAATTTTATTTTGAGTAAGCTAAGTATCAATTCTATTGAGTGACACATTCCATATTCTTTCACAAAATATTTCTTACTTCGGACAAAGCCAGGTACACAAAACAAAACTATATCACGGTTATAATAAAATATATAAATAAATAATAAATCAAAGTAAAGTAAAAGACGTAGAAAAGAAAGAATTACATTTCAACCGATACGACATTGTATTTCATAATTTCACATTAATTAACATTCTAACTATGCGCAGAGACTTAGCTCAACTTTAAGACGCCATTTTGGTCGTAAACGATCAGCTGGAGATGACGTCATAGGTCATATGTGTGAGTTACTGTGATCTTCACCTTCTTGAAGTACAAGTACCTAGTTACAATAAAAATATTATTCATTTATTTAGTTTACCTTATAAATAATAATAACCCTTAACTGAACAGTGAATTGAATTATTGTAAGATGGGGAGTTATTTTTTCGCATTAAAGATTCGATTTAGTAGCGTTTCTAAATTTCGCCTTTTTTTTTTTTTTTTTTTTTTAAATCAAAGTTACGATTTTTATGAGATTAAAATTGAAATGAAATTAATAGTGATAAATACCTGCATATCTTTTCATCGTATCGTTTCATGTTAAAAATGTAAAATTTTTTATGATAAGGTTAGGGGGGGGGGCGCACCTATGTACGACACAGGGATCATTTTTACCATAAAATAAATCGTCCGTTTTTAAAGAAAAATATTTTACGAAAGAACCCTTTTTAATAAAAAATTATCTGGTTCATTTTTACAATAAAATAATTCCCGAAAGGTCCGTTAACAGACCCTTGACTAAAAATGACGCAAAATTTACTAGGAAAAACAAATAACTCACAAATTACATTAAAAAAAAAGGTAAAGTTTAAAATATTTGAATCATATGATCTTTTAAATGTTTTGTTTCGTAACTGGGAGCTAGTATATGCTTATGTTGTGTAGCGTACATGTTACAGATTTATTTCGATAGGGATTTCCTCGGAAAATATAAATATTTTCTAATCTATATAAGTCAAAAGATCTTTTAATTAAACCAGAAATTGGCAAGCAAAAAGAGTCTAGAAATCGTAGTTGTGTGGCAGCGATAAAAATTAAAAGTAGTACATTACGATTAAAGGCATTAAAATAAATAAAATTAAAACACAGCACAGAATGACTGATGACCGGAAACTGAATCAAAAGATAAACATGTCTGACGTCATTCAATAAATAAAATAAAAAAAAGCAGATCACTTTGAAATTAATTCACTTCACAAGGTCAAAATAGGGAGGAGCAGGTCAACATCTCTAAATTCATTAAGCATCCTTCCTTCGGGTAAAGAAAATCTAATGCACTATAACTGTAACTGCGACTAAAGCGCATGCATCTTCAGAATCCGTTCTTTTTTTTTTCTTTTTGAATTATTAAAATAGCTCTTGTTTACACGGCTTCCCAGAGAGAAAACAGAAGGAAATCAATTTATCAACGCCATCGCACACTTAATGATAGCTCCGCCCTACATCTACTTCAATGTGGTTACGTTATTGGTTTAAAAGAAAAAACACTATCATTCCTTCATGTTATTTTATAGCCAGTCTTTCGGAAAAAGAACACGTGATATAAAAATTTATAATATGTATTTTTCCAAATATCTAGAACGATTCGCAGATAATTCAAATAGAAATATGTAATCAAGAACATAAATTCTCACGTTAAAGTAGAGCAAGCATGTTAACTATCATAACTACTTCTTTTCTTTTGTAGTAAAAAAAATCAAGCGATTTTCTGAAATAATAGTTTTATAAACTTAGATTAATGAATTGAATTAAAGTAAAAAAAAAAAAAAAAAAAAAGTAGGGGTAATGTTGTATCGAAATAGTTTTCAGCAAAACAAAGGCAGATGAAATGTTGATTTTTAGCAAGTATGTTATTTTTAACAGTTAATAATGGCTGCAGGAGGATTACATTTTGTCTTTATAGCTAGCGCCTTTTATGCTACACTGAAATTGGAGCAAAATGTCAATACGTAAAAGGGCTGATATAATCTTTCAATTGTATTTGAATAGCTACTCCATAACTACATCGTTTAAGCTAATAAAACTATTCAAAAATAAACACTTATTAATCGGTTTTAAGGCTGTACTTCGAAGGCTCCGTTCGCAATATGAAATAATGCTTTTTTTTTTTTTGCAAATAATATGCTATTTTCATAACTGTGAGTTTGTAACTGCTTCTATGACTGTTAAGCGCCCTGTGGCAGAATTTTTTCGGGCTTTCTGCGACAAACCTCCCTAGCATTAATAATATATTTTTCTTTAAGATATTTTTAATTATAACAATTACTAAATTAAAGTAACAGAAACGTTGTGTTTACAGAAGATAGTATAGAACAGGAATAGGCAAACTTTTTTAAGTCGAGGGCCAAATATCGATAAAAAAAAATTAGGTGGGCCGAGTAAAAACTTCTAAAATAAAAATAATAAAAAAACGATATACAAGTTTTAATTCAAGTATTTAATGAGATGAATGAAATTGCGATTTCATTTTTAAAAGTTCCTTATATTGAGGTTCGAAGTGAGACGTGCTTATTTTAAGGAACGAGGTTAAATGCTTGTCTGTTAGTCTACTTCTGAAATGATTTTTTCTAAGGATCGTAGTTGAAAACACTTGTTCACATATATAAGATGAAACAAACATAGCACTGATTTTCTGGGCATGAGATACTAAATTTTGGAAACTAGCTTTTGGTAATGATTTGCAAAACTCAAACTAAGGCATGTTTAGAAGCAAAAATAGTGTGCAATCTTTACATACTCAATAAATAATGTTAGAACTCAAACCGGCAGAAAAATCAGGCTCGTTAGAGCTTAAAATGTCTGCCACACGTGAAGCACAATTCACCTATGTTAGATTTCATATGTCTGATCCTCGAGAAAGACAAACGCTTATTGGAGCTAATCTGCGGCGGAGCTAATCACCCACCAGAGTGCTAATGTAAAATGGTTAACGGATCATGGGTTAGAAGTCCTCCGCCATCGAGCTAACAGTGGGATGGCTCGTGGTTTTCCTCTCAATGCATCGCAAATGCGGGATAGTTCCCTTCTAAAGTTAAAAAGTCCTTCAAGAAGGCTGTTTTGTCCCACTGCTTGATCCAGGGGGTTCTGGACAGGAGTCTTCTGGGTTGGGTTCAAAAATACGAGGCTACGGAGTTGAACAATGATTGTCGTAAACTCAGAATCGGGTTATCCATTCAACGCCGGTTATAAAACCGAGTGTGGACCGTGAATTTTGTTTTTAATACCTAGGCTCTTAAAGAATGCCAAAAATCTCGGATTTTTTTAATCAACAATTTTTCTCAATTTTTTTTACAAGTTAAAATAGATTTATTTACAAGCAAAAGATTACGTTATTCTAATCAAGGTTGTAGTTAAAAAAAAAAAAAAAAAATTTTTTTTAAATTTTTCTATACGATTTCGAATCAAGTTTATTACAGTGATTCATCTGATTAAAAGAGAGAAAAAAAAAAAAAAAAAAAAAAAAAAAAAAAAAAAAAAAAAAAAAAGCTGTGCAGATATATATTCCAAAATATTTAAAGTTCTACATTACAAATTTAAACGAGATATCAAAGAAACTCCTCAAAAATTATTCTGGAACTACTCCACTACAATGTAACGTACGTAAAAATTCATATCAACTAAATTTTTTAAAGAGGAATCATAACTTCTCTGAAAGTTCATTGAAAAGAAATTATTAGAAAGGAAATCATAACTCCCCTCAAAAAATCACCGAAACTAAATTGTTCAAAGGAATAGCATAATTTACCTACAGTTCATAGAAAACACAATTGTTTGTAGGGAAGTTTAAATAATTTTTTTAAAAGAAAATTATAAAGTAAATAGTTTGGAAGGAAATCAGCTTCCTTAGAACTAAATAACTTCCCTAAATCATCATCCACTTTTCACGTCTTTTGATAAGAGAACAACACGGAAAACTACCTCTTGATAATCGAAAAGGAAAGTCGGCGACCCACATATAAAAACTGGCGCCCCAGGGTCGAACTAAAAACTCATTTCAAGGTTGCTACAGAAAAGAATGCGAGTAGGGTCAAGAACCACACGAGAAACCCCGCTCTCGTGATTCATCTGATTAAAATCAAGTACCCTGCCAGCATCCCTCATTTATACACTGGAGATGGAAAAGGAGATTTTTTTCCTAAGCACTCCATGTTGGCATTAATACAATTTACAAGTTAATCTTTGTCGTCGGGCAAAGTTTGTGCAGGGGTTTTAAAGATTGAAATTAGGTTGATATACTTCCATTACTACAGTTGAACCTCGATTTAACGGATTGATTGGGACCGAGAAATCCGTTCGTTAAATCGAATATTATGTAAAATCCACTCAAATCTGGAAGAAGAAAAACTCCCCTCTACATATTATACACAATATATTAAGAGGAAACAGCAATGACTGTGCTCTTGTATGAGCTATAATGGGCTAACTATACTTAGTTTTAATTGCTGGAAAAATAGCTGAACATACTTAAATAATGATATAGTAAATGAAATAGTTTAGTATAGCTGAAATATCATGGTTACCATTTTTTAAAAGACGAAAATAAGAAACTAAATTCCCTGTATTTTCCTAGTTTCTAAAGAAAATGTCAAAATTCCCTATATTTTCCCTCTTATTTTAAGTGATTTTGAAATTCCCTGTATTTTCCCTGTGGAGTTGCAACCCTGAAAATACAGATATGAAAAAAAGTCATTATTTACTACTACGGGCTTAAAAATTATAAGTTAAGAAATCAACTTTAAAATGGTCTTTATTCTTTCATGCTACTTGCTTTTAAAACTTAATACATGCATATAATTACACACTTGGATATGGGTGTGAAATATTCAAAATTTTAAGTGCAAAATATTCAAAGTTTTAGTTTTATGTGCGACTTTTTTTCCGGTGATTGTTGGTCGTTAAATCAAAGCTAAAATTTCGTTAAATGGTAGAATTTTAGCACCCTTTTTGTCAGGACAGAAAAAATATTCGTCAAATCGGAAAATTAAAGTACGCTAAATCGAGGTTCGACTAAGAAAAAAAAAATTACTTAATAACGAAAAAATGATTATCAACAAAAAAATTCTTTAATAGCAAGGATCTGCTATGTAGCAATTTTGGGTTCGTTAACGAATCCTTTATAAATTATTCTTTTCTTAAAAACGGACCCGTCACAAATTATTCGTCGTAAAAAGAGACAAATTAAATTGTATTACAGAAACCTTGGCGAACAAAGAGACAGGCCAAGACAGAAACAATTCACAAATTGTTTTTCGTAAAAACGAATCCTTCACAAATTTTTTTACCGTAAAAACGGTCAATTCACAAATTATTCATCGTATTGTAAAAACGAATCATTACTAATTATTTTACGGCAAAGACAAACAGTTCACAAATTACTATATCGTAAAAACGAACGCTTCACAAATTATTTTACAGCAAAAACAAATCCTTCACACATTATAATATCGTAAAAATCAACCCTTCATATTTTGCTTCAAAAATATTACTCTTCACAGTAGTTTTCTTCCTAAAAGTGGATCTTTCACAAAATCCTTTCTCTGAAAAACGAAGTCGATGACATAATTAGTAGGTTGTTTTAAAAATATTACCCTTTAAAATGTTTTTACACAAATTAAAACTTCATACATTCACAAATCAAACTACTTTTAACAGTTTAAAAAATTTCCAGACGGAATTATTGTTTCCTTCTTTATTAACAATTATTCGTAGAAATAGTTATAAAGGAATAAAATAGAATCGCGGTTGAAAAATAGAAAATAAGATTACATAAATGGCAAAATTCGCCTAATTTCTGTAATCTAGCACAGTTGCTTTTCAACCCAGCAGATAAGCAAATGTAGTATTCAATGGAATACCAGCAAGTGACGTAGTGTGGGTATCTCGATCCTGATTGGTTGTTGAAACGCGGCACTAGTTATGTTAGCAACTGTTCTTTTCATTCTATTTCGAGTAAATAAAGCCTGTTAAGTACCAATTCTTTTAGGTAACACATTCTAAATTCTGTTACAAAGATTTCAAGTCTTTCCCTATATATTTACAAAGACTTAACACAAATACATGCGTGAAGCAATTTAGAACATAAACTTATACATCGAAGTTGCCAGGCAATTCCTTTTTTCCATACAATGTAGCTTTCTTTTTATGAACACAAATATATCACACCGGTAGATATATGGTTTTTATGCTATCGAAAAAATTATGCTGAAATTATTTCAACGGAATGAATATTAAGAAATAAAGAGAAAAAATAAACTTAAGTTCGAAGTTGGAATAAAATACTTACATTACACTTAACACGCCATGAATTTTTAGTAATTAGATAATTAAATAAGGTCTTATCAATGACATCATAGTAAAGTTTAATGTCTAAGAATATTAGAGTATATTAAATTTTTTAAACGTAAATTTTTTTTAAATCAGACTTCAGCATTTATTTTTATGAAAACAAATAAATCTTACCAATAAGTTTGTGATCACTAATTGAAATTTTATTGTCAAAATTGTACTGTATCTATTTCAACGTACTCTACGAATACTATGAATATGAATGAAATATCATTACGATTGATCGGGAAAAATAACTTAAGCTCGACATTGGGATAAAGACGAAGCTGGTTTAACACTTACAATCATTATTTTAAATTATATTAGCATAATCCTGCTACTAAAATACGAAAAAGAAAAGCAAAAAAAAAAAAACCTAATTTTACAACACCTTCACTACAAAAAGAAAAAAGAATGTGTATTGCATTTTCCTTGATAAAAATGATCACGAAATCATGAAAGATAAAAGTGAAGTGAGGAAGAACTATGTATAATTCATAAATATACATACTTGAGTAATTTCTTTCCCCCAAAAAAACGTAAACACGTCGATTATACTTTCAAATACCATCAATTTAAATAAACAACCCACAAATTGTAATTCTGTATAAATCAAAAGATATCTGATACAAAATAATTTTCCACACAAGGAAGTGTAACCTTTGTTTACCGTAGTAACCCATTGATCAACAAAAATTCGTTATTTTCATTTCGAAACTATTGCAAATTTTTAATTAAAACTCAGATACAAAATCATTAAAAACTTACAAACCGAAAGAGCAAACCGCATCTACTGGCAATAAATAAAATTGTAAGACATTTAGCTATTTTTAAACAACTTAATACTGATTCCAACCCTAAAACAATGGATCATTCTTTTATTCCACAAGACTTTGTTACTACCTGCGGCGCAATTTAAAACAAAAACTAATTTTTTAAAAAAAGGAATCACACAATAGGTTTCTAACATAAATGGCATTCAACCCAAAGTTTAATCGTTCTTTACCATAAAAAACAAAAGTGGAAAAGCGACCGCTATTTTCCGCATCGCTGCACCGCGTTGTTATAAATATATTCCACCCATAAAAATAGAATATTCCATTCACCCATTTTAACAATTGTTTGTAGAAGCGGCAATCATAATACAAGATCCAAAATGTATTATAAATAACTAAATTGTTGCAAAAACAAATTCCTTCTCTTCAGCGTGAGAAATAATGAAATATCATTACGAATGTAAGCCTAATTAATCCGCCCTTAAGAAGAAAAAAAAAGTCAATGGCACCATTAACGGTCGCTTATCCTTTGCAACTGTCACTTTTTCGAACCTTCTTTTTAATCGCTTAATGAAACAAAAACGTTAGATGATCTCTGGGGGTCCCTCAATAGTATTTAATTAAAGTAACCATCTGCCCTTTCCGGTAATCAAATACAACTTAAGAGGACGCCATACAGCGGAAGAAAATTTTCGTCACTAATTCTTTCTCCTCATTTGAAATTTAAATCGTAGAAAAAGTGAGTGGAGTCAAACCTAGAGCGTACCTGCCAACATTGGAGAAATAAAATAACGGAGATTTTACGAACCGACCCAATTTTGGGTTTACGACTACCAATGTTCAATTTCGTAGCCTTGTCATTTTGAACCCAATCCAGAAGACGAAGGAACTCCTGGATCAAGTATTGGGAGAAATTTGCCTTTAGGGAGAACTTTTTAATGGAACTAACCTGCATTTGAGTTACACGGAGAGGAAAAACCAAGCAAACATCCCATGATTAGCCTGACAAGGGGACTCTAACCTGTGCTCCGTCTACCACGGACGATATTTCACGTCAGCACTGTACGTAGCCGGATGCGTATCTACCAGTCATCGCTGGGATTCGAACCTGGGTTAACTTCATTGGAACGGGAAAGCTCTATCCCCTGAGCCATCACGCAACGACTTAAACAATTAACACTCAACATACTTCAGTACTGGTATTAGCACCATCTGTTGAGAAATAAGAGTTAAGTATCTTCCCATCAGTAGATATTGTTTCACCAATTTTTTTTTTTTTTTTTTTTTAATTTCTTCAACAAATACGGAGAAATTTGAGAATATACACAGAAATATCATATATCATATACAAAAACAGGGGATAGTCGCAAAATACAGGAGCCTTTGTTTTAAAAAAACAGGAGACTTGGCAAGTATTCTAGAGTAAGCCATGAAGTTTCAAATACTGAAAAGAAATTTTTTTTAAAATATAGAAATGAAAATAAATGATGAGATGATAATTTAGGACTACGAAACGGAAAAGTTCTCTTCTAATAATTTGAAGTATTTTTTTTCAGCATTTGAAACTTCTAGGCTTACTTTTTCTTTTTAAATTTGTAATGAAGGAGAAAGAGTATTTTCTTCCGCTGTATGGAGTCCTTTTAACAGCAGGGACTAATTTGCTCCCTTAACAATCTAAACAACAGTGACAGTTGATAAAACAACAATATCAGCTGACGGTCAAATTGGGACAACAAAAAAAAGAAAGAAAAAAAAAAATGCGAATTATAAAATGTGTCGACCGATACCGTACAGTCCAGCACAAAGCAACAAAAGCCGTTGGACAATCCTGCCATATCCGAATAATGGTATTTGCAGAAATTATAACCCAGTTAATAAAATTCGAGGGGTTCTAAAAATTTTTTAGAAAACAAGTCGGTGTCATTTACACTAACTCTAACTTTTATAAAGTTTTAGAATTTAAAATATTTTTAAAAAATAAAAACTTAATGTTGCGTTCGTAACACCCAGTTTTTAATTCCGTAAAAATTTTCGAATATGTATTTCTCTTCTGTTTATGCCAACATTCCACATAATTAACATTTCAGGTGTAAATCAAACAGACAGTACCAATTAATATGCATCAGTAGAGTTTAATTTTATTTCATTTTATAACCGTTGTTGAACAGCCAACCTAATTTTGAGTTTACGACTACTATGTTCAATTCCGTAGCCTTGTAATTTTCAATCCAGAAGACAAGGAAACTCCTGAATCAAGCATTGGGAGAAATTTGCCTTCGTGAAATACTTTTTGATGGAATTAACCCCCATTTGCGCTACATGGAGAGAAAAACCTCCGGTTAGCCTGACGACAAGGGGACTGTAACTCTTGATCCGTCTTATACTGAGGTTATTTTACGTCAGCACTGTGGTCGGTGCAAGCCGGATGGGGAATTCGTATCGACCAGCCATCGCTGGGATTCGAACACGGTTCACGTCATTGGAAAGTGAAAGCTTTATCCACAAAGCTATATCACGGCTCACATTAAGTTCATTTTATAACCGTCGTTAAACAGCCAACCAATTTGTTCAACTCCGTAGCCTTGTAATTTTGAACCAATCCAGAAGACAAGGGAGCTTCTGTATCAGAAACCCCAGAGATATCGATTTGTTATGGGAACCTGGAGGACTTTGAGACTCGACAGATTTAACGTACACCAGTCACCATTTAACACATGAGGGCTGGCTGGATTCGATCTCCTGCTCTCACACACACAAGCCCAACGTCCTACCAACCAAGCTATCTCAGCCCTACATTAAGTATATTATAAAAAGTTGCGAAATAGGGAAATGAGTAAATTTTATTAATATTTTGTGTTAACTACTTGACTTTAGTCGGGCACACCTAGTTCAAGATTATATATTTGAGAAGATGAAAGCCTTAATTTGCTAATTTATTCAATCAATCTTTTTTTAAAGAAATCAACGATTCAATTTCCTCAAGACAGAACTTCTTTCAATTTTGACTCTGCTAAAAGAAGGCCCACTTTTGGCTACTGTGTAAAGAACAAAAAATTGTAAAAGTTTCATTTGTATGGCAAAATAGACAAGTCTAAATTCGAAAAAATTTCCCCCCAAAACTTTCAGGTCAAAATGACCTCCCCCATCCTGAAATGCGTAACCATATCTCCGAAACAATAAAACAATGGTTCCAAACACTGAGTTTCCCTTAACAATTTTAAAAACGCAAAATTTCTAATCTAATCACACCACTAGATGAATTATTTTATTATTATTTAAAAAAACGTATTACAATCACAGTAAATTAAAAAAAATCAATGGATGAATCAAAACAAAAGGCAATTAGGTAAATGAATGTTCAATTAGAAGAAACAAACAACGACATGCATCTGATTTGAATAATTGCTACAAGGCAATTGTATTGTTATAGGATCTTCTCTTGTGAATTTGATTCAAGGATATTCTCTGCCATTTAAAGGATCACAGATGGTAATTAGGAAATTAAGAGAGGTCATCGTGTTTTTTATGAAGTCTCTTCAAAACCATAATATAAAAGGCAACCTCGAATTTATACGTAATCGGATATATAAAAAAATTTATAATAATAAAGCGAGAAACGGACAGTGATCGCGGAAGTATCTCTATCCCTCCGTATAAAAATTGTATCGTCTGAACCTCAGAAAATGGCAATGAACCAAAAATGCGAACTTGCAATTTAAACTTCCATGATTTGAATTGATTTAAAATTAAAATAAAATTAATAAAAGAAGTGGAATCTTTTTAATTATGTTCGCTGGGTCATATGAAACATAGATTTTCCCATATTGGTTAGCAATAGGGACGCATATTTCACGTGCAGAAGGATCAGTAGGGGATTATTTGGTAACAGTTTTCACCAAGGAAATGTTAGAGTACGCTTAAAATGGAGACATTTTCTTAAGAAAGTCTCTATTTCAAGTTTTTTTCTTTTTTTAATTTCTTTGGACACACACAAAAAAAAAAAAAAATAATAATTATTATTATTTTTACCTGTAGACTTAATAACGCAAAAATTGAGAGAAAAATTTAAATCATTTTTTTGATTTTTATCTTTTTTTCTGTTTATATGCATTTACAAAGATGCGATTGTTTATAGAAAAATGCAATTGGACTGACCCTAGCTGGTTTTATTTCTAAATAGCAATGAAAAATTATAATTGAGACAAGTAACTTTATGGAAGCAGTTTTATGACAAATAAATATAATTATTTCAGCCAAGTGGATTCCCCCCCCCCCCCAAGACCAAAATGTGAGAAAAAATCTTAAAAACCTAAAATGCTATATTTCTTTTTGTAATAATTAAAAATAATTATAAAACGTTAATTAAGTTTAATACTTTGCATTATTTCACAAAAAAAAAAAATAATAAATAAATACTTTACATTTATGAGTTAACTCTTTCTTCAAAGCAAAAGTGGAACTTTTTGCCATTATTTGATGCTGAAAACAGAAGATGATGAAAATAACATTTAAAAATTGGATCATAATTAATAATACTTTTATTTAGAAGTATTTGTAGAGCTCGAGATACAAAAGTCATATAGTTTTATCCATAGGACTTTCAGTTAAATAAATTTTGCATATAATAATAATGGGAGACAATTCCCCCATGAACAACCTTATCAAAGGCCAAATTAAAAGTACATGTAATTTGTTCTCAACGGACACAGAAGCATGGATAGGTGATCAAAAATTGGCGGTTTATTAAAATATAACATAGCCAAAACAAAGCGAACCCTGCATATCAATCCTGGGTTTAAAAAATACCTTGGTGATCACAAGTCGCCAACGAATTTATGGGAATTATTACAACCATGCAACTAAAACATTTTTGTGGTTAGAAATTTAAAATAAAAAGTTATAAATAGATTTTTGTTTTCGATTAGGCGCGACAGTGAATTAATAATCTGCATTAGTAATGAAATAAAAAGTATCCGTTACCTTGATCGATGCAAAAAAAAAAAAAAAAAAAAAGGAATAAAATATTTTATGTTTGTCTTAAAAGCTTAAGTCTTTGATTTATTTTAAATATAATTTTATAAATAAAATAAGTTTAAGTAATCAAAGATATTTTAAAGGATAGGAAATAAATATGTAATGCCAATTGTGACATCACACTCATCTATTTGTTTGTTTGTAAGGCCAGATAATTCTCTATATACATAATTTATAAGCTCTGCACCCTGCGTTAAGGCACTGAAGCATTCTGCTTGTTTTTAATTTTGTTACAATTCTTTAAAAAAGTTTTTATTGTTCGTTTTAAAGTCCAATGATAGGGTTGCTACTCTCTCTCTCTCTCTATATATAAATTCCCTGTATATAATATACTCAATATATTAAGAGGAAACACACAATGACTGTGCTCTTGTGTGCGAGCTATATTGGACTAGTTTTATTTAATTAACTTAGAGGAATACGAAACGGCTGAACATACTTAAAACAAATAATGCCATAGTAAATTAAATAGTTTCAGTATAGCTAAAATATCATCCTTAAATATCTCAGATTGCGCTTTGAGTGGTCACCATTTTTTAAAAGAGGAAAATAAGAAATAAATTTCCCTGTATTTTTTGTAGAGAAAAACTCAAATATCCCTGTTATTTTTAAATTTCCTGTATTGTCCAGGTTTTCCCCGTGAAGTGACAACCCTGAATGAGACCTTTTTTTTTTGAAATCTTCCTTGTCAAAAAACGCTCCAACTCTTATTTTTTAAAATTTTTTAAGCGTAAGAACTTAGAAAAACAACCCAATTAACATATCTTACTGACTGACCTACAGAGTAAAAACAGTAACTTCCGGTCACATGGACCAGAATGAGGATCACCACCGAACACATTTTTTCCCTATCGAATTCTTTTCATCCCTCTCCTCCAAACAACTTTGAATCACGTGACAAGCATATCCGTCCTAATGACCAAGGATGAGAGAGTAATTAACAACTTTTAATTTTGTGGGTCACTGTCTGCTGCAAATATTTTTATCAGCATCTATCTCATCACGAATGCAGAGAACGAAAAAAGCGTTGATGCGGCGAGAGAGATAAGAGAGAGTTTTGTTCCATCGCGTTCGTAATTTATGGAGAGAGGCAGCTGATATTCCGGAGTGTCGCCTTTCATCTTCTTCAGGAATGTGTAATTATTATTAGAAAAAAAAAAGAGGTAGACGTATATACGCAGCGAAAGATGTGCGCAGCAGCATCTCAGAGATCTAAGATGCGATCAGATAAGTTGATCGCTTTTTTTAATAGTAATATTATTCGCCTTGACTAGAAAATTACTTTTTAAAGAAAAGAGTGAGTAGCTAAGTCTTTCAAAAAAAAAAGTACTTTTTAAGCCCTCAAAAAATATTTTTAAGCACTATATACATCAGCAAAATACAACATAATTTTCAAAGACTTTACATGATCATGATAAAAAAAAAAAAACTAGTTTCTGACAAAGAACTCTTTTCTAGATTGTATAATCCATTATAAAATGATCAAGAGATCTTTTTGGTTCAATATCAGACTGTGGAAAACGAAGTTTGAAATGGAGAATATATTGCAAAATGCATCAGAGTTGCACACGAGAGTGCAATAATTTCACCGAACAACCCAGCTTAGTAAATGCACACGCGGACTCGCAAGTATTTCATCAAACATGCCAAATGGTTGGCGCTTTCATACGCTAACAACTGACGGTACACCGAAATAGATTGTGGTTGAATGAATTGTGAAAACGTTGAATGTGATATGAAAACCACGCTTTTACGCATGACATTCCCTTTTCGAAAAGGGAAAATTAAGCACCTTTTAAAAATACCCAATGAAAAAAAAGCACATTGGAAGGGTTTTAAAAAAGCGAAAACAAGCAGTTTTTAAAAAAGCAACATAAAGATTTTATTACTGGCTAATTAGGAAATCAAATCACAGATAATTGATAATACTGGCAACATGAAAGAGCCATTGCAACGAAACGCGAAATACGGTATCACTGAAGTGTCGGCAGTACAGTCTTTACGCATGGGCACACCTGGACAGTGCCCGGGGGCCTGAAGATCTCAAGGGGCCCTTGAGAATCTTACTTTTTATAAATTGTGTTAAAAGAATAAACAACATTGCCTTATATATTTTAAAAATAAATATATCCCATTATATAAAGTGTGCATTTTTTTCTTACAAATTTTGATTGATTATCATGCAATCACCAATAATTTGAATAGTTTATACAAGAAAACTTAAAACAGGGAACCGAAATCTATTTTTCTACGTTCCAATGAAAATTTTAGGTACTTGGGCATTGAAAGATGTTTTAATAACTGTTCAGTTTGACAAAATAATTCATACCTTTTGAATTTATTTTAATTAATTTCCATGATTTTGAAAATTATTTTATTACTTGAGGATTACAACTGGGTAGTATCTCCATTTTTATTTTAAAAAATGATACATGGTTTAAAAATGCTTTTTTTTTTTGTTGAGTTTTTGGGGTAATCAAAATGTGTTTAAATTTGTTAAAACCCTAGATTTGTTAAAATCATAGATAATACAGCCAACTTTTCGACACGTTGATTCAAATTAACATTATGTGGATAAGTAATGTCAAGGGGAAATTTTTTTTTTTTCACATAGCAAGATTTTCGAGGTATCGAAGTTCGAGATGTCAAGAGTATACTGTACTTACAAAAAAGAAATTCAACAATGAGTAAAGCATTGGATGATAGCTATAGAAAATTATAGGAAAAAAGATATTTGTTGAATAAATGAAAATTGATCGGGCAAGAACTTTTTGCAATTTATTTTTCCTACTTCTCTCTTCATTGTTATTTACGCACTTATTCTTTCAGCCGTCTTAAAATTTCCGAAAGTGAAGGAGGCACTCGAACGCCTCGTTGACACCCGCCCGACGTCAGCATCTCATTTCTCAGTTTCTATTTTGGTTTCCAACAACTCCAGAGATGAGGTTTAAAGAACGACAAAGTGATCTTGACACGAGAGATGATCTCACCCGAGTTGACAATGGAGAAAGAAAAAAAAAAGAGAAAAAAACATTTCGCACTTTTGACAAGGACCGAAGATAAAAACAAAAAAACAAAATCATGCGCCACCTAAGCTGAAGATAGGCCTCATCCATCTTCAAACACAAGATCAATATTAAGATCGAGCAGTCCCTTTCGCAATAAAATAGGCACTGTAAAAAAGTGTTTACCTACTATTTAACTTAGCTATAAGTCAATAACAGATAAAGACAATAGTACTACTAATTCAATGTTGCCACTCAAATCTGGAGAAAATAAAATTCCCTGTACATATTATAGGCAATATATTATTAAATAGAAACAACAATTACCAAGCTCGTGTGTGAGCTATAGTGGGCTAACTTTATTTGTTTTAATTGCTTGAAAAACAGCTGAACATAAATAATGCTATAGTAAATGAAATAGTTTAGTATAGCTGAAATATCATGGTTATATCCCATAGATTACGCATTGGGTGGTCACCATTTTTTTATAAGACAAAAATACGAAACGAAATACCCTGTATTTTCCCAGTTTGTAAAGGGAAAAAAAAAAAAAAAAAAAAAAAAAATCAAAATTCCCTGCATTTTCCCTGTTACTTTAGGTGATTTATAAATTCCCTGTATTTTCCAGGTTTTCCCTGTGGAATGGTAACTCTGTAATTAGAGCCGTGGTGGCTCGTGGAATAGAGTGTTCACTTTCCAATGAAGTGAACCGGATTCGAATCCTAGTGATGGCTGGTTGATACGAATTCCGCATCCCGCTCACACCGACCACAGTGCTGACTTAAAATAACCTTAGTGGTAGATAACCTCAGTGGTTAGGCTAACCGTATAAGGCTTTCTTCTCATATAGCCCTCCACGAGGACTCATTTCTCCGAAAGCTTGATTCAGGAGTCTTGTGGTTTGGGATTAAAATTACAAGGCTACGGAGTTGAACAATAGTAGTAGTAAGTGCAAAATTGGGTTAGCTGTCCAATGACGGTTATAAAATAACAACTGACCGCAAAGTAGAGACAGCAACTCTACCTAACACCTTTCCTTCCGATATTTAGTCACAATAAACGATAAGTGTGAAAATATTTTCCAACTATTTAACCGACCTATAAGACAATAGATAAAAATTATTCATACAACTGCTTTTAAGCATAGAGATGTGTATTGTTCTGTTTTAATATCCTTTTGCGTTCTTACACAGACGGATCTTCAGCACAAACAATGCAGTAACATGCACATTCCATAATCAGAAAAGGATCACCACACGCGCCCCACTACAGTTTCATCTCATTCCCCCCTAGGAGAGAGACGATGAGCCTCCCAACCAGAGTAGTTGATCGTGGGGCTATATTTTTTATATGTATAAAAAAATTATTGTGTTGTGGTTTAACTATTTCATATTGAATTGTGATTCAATTGTAATGCGTTTTTTTTTTTTTTTTAAATGAAGATAGCCTCAATATTTAAATTCTGATGAAAGCTGCAATGTAAATTTAATTTCTAATAATAGCCCACTTATTGATAAATCTTCTAATCCTAAATAACCCAATCTAGATTCGTAGTCCCTGGAGCTCTGTGGCAGAATGTTTTTCGAGCTTTCTACGACTATTCTCTCTAGTACTAATACCTTTCTGAGTGACAATTTTGATAGTAACAAGTATACATATTACTAATTTATGAAAAATAAGCGCTTTCTGTTAACAAAAAAAAAAAAAAAAAAAAAACCTTTATGTATAGAATAGAGCAGTACATAATTTTTTTAATCATAAATGAAAGAATTATTTTTAAATCTACATATAAAAAAAAAAATCTAACATTATTGGCAATATTCTCCTGCTCTAAAAGAATATTTGTATAGTTAACCTTTTTTAAATTTTTGCAATTTGGAAATTCTTTTCATGATATCAATCTGAAATTCTGGCTAAAGCCAGTCATTACAGAATTCTTTTATTCTCAAAAGAAAGTAAAACAAAAAATCAGGAGCACTTTTTTCCACCTCCGATATGCGAGAAAGGCATTTTTTTTAAATATAATTCTGCAAAAAGTTCTGCGGAAAAAAAATATTTCGAAAAATTCTGGAGATTTAAAAAAAAAAAAAAAAAAAAAACGAACTTCTTTGCTTTTCAAATAAAAAATCTTTCTGCAAGAACTCTGTAATGTTCTGTGACAATGTCTCCACGGGTCCCTGGGCATGTCACTCATTGAAAATTAAATACTTAATGAGCATTCTCAAAATTATTTTGTGAACTTCTCCAAACCTCCAAGTATGAGTTGGAAGGGTAAAACAAAAACCTTTCAGGAGGAGATGGGGCCAGTTTTCTAACAAGAGGGAAGAGGATGTGTTGGTCAACTGGCAGCACAGAGGAGAAAGGCCAAAGCCAACATGAGCACATATGGCCCACTCTCCACAGTCCTTGCAAGGCATCACCCAGCCTCACAGAACGTTTTAAGGTTTCCAATTCTTTATATTTTTAATGCCAGCATACGAAATACAATATACACTGGCTACCCATTTTATTGAGTCAAAATCTTCAAGCCCTTGCTTTCAAGTATGAGTTGGGTGAAACATTGCACAAAGTGCAATGCCACCCTGGAGGCGCCATGGCCATTTCTATGGAATCGGTCGCAAATACTGCAGGAAAGCGAAAAACGAAACCAGGTTTTGTTTTTTTCTGTCTTCAGCATTTCTTAGATGAGATTTCCTATTTTTTTTTTTTTTCTTTTCATGATTAATGAAACTGCGTAAGTGCAACACAAGCACTACCTTAACTACTAATTTAACAACCTTAACGCCCTCATAATTAACCCTTTCCTCAAATCCAAACTATTAGCTTAATCATAAATAAGTTTATGATAATTATTGTCAATAATTGTAAACCATTGTGTTATTGGTTATTTACTCTAGTTTAACTGACTACATAAAGCATTTAATAGTTGATCGCTGTGACTGTTCACTATATTTGTAGTCTAACTAGTTGTCATTTTATATGTAAATAACGTAATTGAAATGTAGGTGTAAAGCGATTAATGTAATTTCAACTGCAATTATTTATAGACCCGATTTTGTCTTTTATCATTACCCGAATTACCGTTATTTTGCTACCATCATTGTAAATTACCAGACCTACTGTAATAATGCAAAAACTACTCTAAGTCTCAATAAATTGGTCTAAATTTATTGCCTTAGATGTGCATTATAATTGATTTTACGTTATTATTATTATTAAGTTTATTGGTTTCATGTTATCCTTTTTAACTTTCAGCAAGTTCCGACAGACTAGCTTTAGCGTGTCTGAAAGGGCCATTACAAATTTGTAAACCCACATCACGGGTCAGCTGGCCACCTGCAATGACCAAACAACAAGGAAGATTACAACAGGAATACTTAATTACTCATTAGCCAGGGGTTTGTTCATGCCAAATTTACTAACCGTTTAGCGGTACCTTAACAAATTCAACTTTTGGAAATAGGGTAGTTTCACAAAATACTTTTTCTTAAAATTTTATTTTAGCATTCCATAAGAAACGATAAACCCATATTTTTACCATGTTTTTGTGTTGATTTTTTAATATAATTTTTAATTTTCACAAATTATGTCTAAATTTTCACAAAATAGGTACCTCTCCGAAAAAAAACCTAGACAGATCCCTATCAGCTTATATGCATAATATGTACATGAAAGCACGAACTACCTATGTGAAGCATTTTTTACTATCACATTATACATAAGTCAAAATTCCCCCATTCAACGCCATAGTCAATCAAAAAAACTTACCTTGAAAATTTTTTTACCTTGTTCATTGAAAATCCACTAAAAGAAAGGTATAAAATAAATCATGTTCTTGAGCTTTTAAAAAGACTTAAGAAGAAATTAGAAGACACTCAATCTCAACAGATTGTTTCAAAGTTAATTTAAAAAACAAAGATGGTGATGCAATAGATTTATCCTATAATTTAAATCATGCAAATCCATTTTTGACACATACTCACTTTAAAAAAAAACTACTAAATTTAAAGAAATATATGCTGGCATAGATAATAATCAATATCAGGGGTGATTGTGACAAAGTAAAAAACCCTGAAAATCTTAAGTGCTAATAATTCAATATCAAGATATTAATTTCTATACCATGCATGTTTGGTATTTAATATAATTTTTTAATAACATTTATAATTAATTCATTATGAACATCTCACCTTTATAGTAACTGCCTAGTCTTAGTTCTTACAGGAATTGCGATATTGAAATTTAAAATTGGGTGAATACAAATCGCGGTGTACTGATTTTTAAAGCACGTCCATATGAATAGCAATGTGTAACTTTTAAATTAGGCAAATACAAAAATCGATGTTAGATATTCAGACCCCGTGGATATGAATCGCGGTATTAGCGGATTCTGGTACATTTATAAATGTTCCGCCAAACCAAAAGAATCAACTGGCAGATTTCTGCTCATTGTAAGAAGAATCATGTGCATGTAAGTGTCTTGTTAGCATGAACTAGTGAAAGTTTCAAAATTTGGATTTTCTGTGAAAATTTCAGCGGATTATAAGCTTTTAATTAGCGAAATTTTGAAAACCAACGGTTTGGAGACACGCAACATCCTGCAATATCTCCAGAAAATTCCTACACCCTGCTCTTGAGTCTTAGACCATTGAGTTTAGATATGAAAAACCCAGATTTCTGGGATACCACCGGAATACAATAACACTTGTAATACAGAGTATTATAAAAATTTGTAGTGTTTTTACCACTTCAAAAATATAATTCACCAGTATATAAGACAAGTTAGCTTGATTCTATGATGGGGGTACCTTTTCATAGATGAAGGTTGAGATTGTTGATAACACTCTCCCCACATTGGTGACCTTCGGACATGATGTGATCATGTCTGCCTTGACAGAAACTCTCCACTTTGCTATGAACATGCCTACTTTGATGGGTGGTCCACATTGAACAGCTGACTTGCTGCATGTGACTGCAACATTATCCCCCTCCTTGCACTGTTACTACTCAGTCTTGATCGCACACAACGTACAAAGTATATGCCCGACTTCTAAAAGCAACACAGGAGTGACCTTGAACTTAATACAGCTCTCACAATCTACATTCAAAAATAAGGTGATCTTAATACAGCTCTACTGGCTTCTCACAAACAGTAATGAATCAACTCGTGGTATTCATTCATTGAATTCTATCACAGCTATAATTCTGGCGGGGGAGTACTGCAGTGTGTCTACCACTACAAATCCAATTCACTAGTATAGAAGACATGTTAACTCGATTCTATGTTGGGGTACCTTTTCATAGATGAAGGTTGACATTGTCGATATCTACTCTCCCAACAAATTTAAACACTTTAAAAGAACTCGGAGATGTTTCAAGAAGTTTTGTCAAAATTAATTGAGAATTAAAAGATTGAAACTATTTATAAAAAAAAAAAGTTAATAAATTGTTCGCAGAAAGTTGTTCATTTTATCTAGAGTTTGTTTACTTTAGTCTTAAATTTTCTTATTCCATAAGAGAAAAAAGTATGGCCAATAAAAACCAGTTCTTCGGTTTTAAAAAGTTTATAATAGAAAGAACTTCTAAACACCAGTATCTTTTTTTTTGTTTGCTAAATTCTAATTAAATATTGACAGCAAAAATTTTTCAATATTAGTCTGTACAGTCTTTAAGCATAGACATGGCTCTTGAGAACCTTACTTTTTAAAAATTTTATTAGAAAAAAACTAAAAATAAAAAACATTACTTTATATATTTTAAATAAATAAATTCTATTGTATACAGTGTTTTTTTTTTTCTCTACAAATTATGATTATTTTTCATGCAAACATCAATAATTTGACTAGTTTATAACCTTAAAAACTTAATTAGGCAACTGAAATCCATAGTTAGAAAATATAGACACACACGTACTAAGATACATTGGTGATGATTCTCCGATTTTGCAGATACTTTTTAAATATTTGTTGTAATATATATACATATACATATATATATATATACATATACATATATATATATATATAAAAGTAATAGCATCTGCGAAAAAAAAGTAAAAAATAAAAGATGAACCAGACAGCAAAACAATGATTTATGCAAGTTAGAAGAAAGTCAGTGTTTAGTTAGTTATATGCATTCTGTTTCCAAAGAGGAAAACTAATTGTCACTTTAGCCCAAAGATTAGCAATCCTATCGTTAGCGGACAAGCCAGTGTTTTCACTATAGCGTGAGAATCTCAAATATATTTTTCTTTTCTCGCAGTAAAAAATTATTAACGCAAGAAGTTCGCGCACTCTATTAATCATTTTTAAAATGCACGAATCTCTCGAATTTTGGTAAAAATTTCGTCTTCGCCAGTTTGAAAAACATGAAAACAACTACGACAAGTGTTGAGGGGAAAAAAAATGAGTCCTGTATAATAAGTTGTTTAAAGTTAACTCCATTTTTAGCTGTTATTGAATTACCAAATTTCCTCATCGGCAATTTACAGCAATTTGTAAAAGTTAAAATCTGTGAAAACTATGCTGGAAGACCTAACAAGAAGTAGGAACATGGAAATAACTTCAACGAACTTCATTATTCTATAACAGAAATAATTCAAAAGCCTATGCTGGCAGATGTAGAGGATAGGAAAGTGTGTGCACAATGCTACAAATTTAATTAGTGATTCTGAATAGCTCAGCATCTGTTGCAAGGTCATTTAGCACCCAAAACCGAATTAAAACAAAATATCGTAACAGATTGACTGATGAGCATTTGAGCAACCTAATGAGAATAGCTGATGAAAAAGTAGATATAGAACATTTTCCATATGATGATGCATCAAAAATATTCAATGGTTTAGAAATTAGAAGTTGTTAAAAATGTATTATAAATTAAGGAATTTTTTTTTTCCCAAGTCTATTCGTGTTTTTTTAATTTTTAGAAATCTCACCCTGTCTTTGAGAAAGGGTGAGAAATTCTCTCACATCTTTTTTCTGTAATGAAAACGCTGCAAGCCTACAATCCGCTGATTTTTTATAACTTAACTCAATGCGACTATCATTTTACAACCAAAATAGACTATTGCGGTGACAGTAAGAAATCTTTTAATGTAATTTTGCTTGGAGTGAAACTACTAATATTACCAGGGGTTTGTCCAGACATTTTGTAAAAGGCCTGTTTTTGCAAAATTGTGAAAAATTTACTCGTAATTTCTGAATATAAAATAAACGCATTCTTTCAACCAGGGTCCGCCTTTGAGAATTTGTGCAAATGAGGTCCGTTATTGCAAAAAAAACTTTTTCAAGGAGTTTTTAAATTGTAAAGACATACAAGATTATGCTCAACACTTTAAAATTATGAATAAAAAAAATTAAATTGTAAAAAATAAACAGCAATTGCAGCTACTAAATTAGCGATGCAACATACAAATACTTGGTAATTAGCCTATACTGCTGAACGCAGAATATTCATTTCCGAGGAATGGGTCGTTTGCCGAAGACAAAATTTGGTTTGTTTACATCTATCTTTCTCCTCCCTCCCCCTGTCATGGGAAGGGTTTATTCAGTTAACAAAACAATAATGAAGATAAACAAATTTGTGAAGGGTCCGATTAAAAGATAAACTATTTTGTGAAGGGTCCATTTTAAAGTTGAAAAATTTTGTGAAGGGCCCGCTTTTAAGAAAAGATTATTCGTGAAGGGTTCGTTAATGGACCCAAGCTTCTTCTAAACAGACCCCTTATTACTTAATATGATAACTATTTCTGATGTTAATGTGCGTGTATATATACATAATTTAATCAAGAATAAATAAAAATATTAAACAGTTAACTGTTTACATATATTTAATAAATTATTCTATTATCAAAAATATTTTGAGCTTGCAGATACTTTTGGATTGTGTGCACTTAATGCTTTTATCTTACTATGTCGAAATCTCTTTTTCTACGTTGTAATGAAGTGTTTAGGTATTTGGGCATTGAAAGATGTTTTAATAACTGTTTAGTTTGAAAAAGAATTCATTCCTTTTGAATTTCTTTTATTTGTTTTAACTTAATGTTTTATTTAATCATTTTAATTAACATCCATGGTTTTGAAACTTATTTTATTATTTGAGGATTACAACTGGTTAGCTTCTCAATAGTCTTTTTTTAAAAATTACGCATTGTTTAAAAGGGCTTTATTTGAGTTTTTGGGGTAATAAAATGCGATTAAATTTGTTAAAATTAATGCGCCATATCCAGGGTTGCAAAAAACATACCCAGTAAAACCCACCCTAAAGTGGGTCTTTTCTAAAATCTATTCCTTTTTTATCCTTTGTTATATTCAAAAGCTATTCCATTGAAATATATATGTAGTCTAGCCTAAAAAAATGAACCTTAAAAAACTTACTGTGTTTGGAGACTGGAGAGTCACTTTGCTGGCTAGATTTGACTGTATGGCCATCGACAGTCAGTGCCTTTGAATAACTTTCGATGAAAAAAATAATAATTTCCTCAAATAATTTTTAAGATTAAAATATAAATAAAAAGAAATCACATGTTAAAATAAGTTTCAAATGTGTGATGTATGCGAGTACATATAACATTTAGTATTGTGACATCAGAAGAAACTTTTTTCAGACAAACCAATTAATTTGCATTAATTACACTTTAATTATTTATATGTTATGTCAATTCATAAAATTAAACTTACTTATTAATATTAAAATAAGCTTTTTTAAAATAATGTTCTTATCCCTGCCCTCTCTCATAAAAAACAAAACAGGAAAAACCCACCCGGGTTGGGTTTTTCTGGAAAAACCTGGGTTTCATTTTATATGATTCATATCTTAAAAATGATTTATTTTATGAGCGTGAAGTTTTAGTTCGTTTTAAAACATCATGGAATGTCTTAGGGGTCAAAAACATATTTGTGCCCAAGGGCCCTGCTTGCTATTAGGACGGCCCAGATATTATTTCTAAAATACTCTCAGGCATATTAAATATTTTTCTAACCTTGAACTGTTTCTCTAGCTTTTTCATCAATGGGTCTTATTTACTTATAATGTTGTTTTTGCACCCTGTAAGAAATGATAAATACCAGGTTAATTTTGCATGTAGGAATAAGTAGCATGTGCTTGGTCATATAGTGCAGAACCAAAATGGTCCTTTTAGCCAAATTATGGCCAGATTTTCTTCGCAGAGCTTTTTTTTAATTAAATGACAAGGCTTCCATGAACTTTACAGGAAATTGAAATTCGAACATTCTTCTAAATTTATTCTAACAGAACTTTATTTTTATATAAAAATTTTTTTTCTCTGTGGAACTTTTTTTACATGATCCCCCGTGAAAAATGTCTGTTAATGCCGTGATACTGTTAAATGCATACTTTCTTTAAAAATTCAAGTTGCAATTTAACAATGACTTTTATGGATTTTTAAATTTGGATACAATTTTAAGCCCAAAATTTAACGATAGCAAAATTATTTTTGAGAAAATTATATAAACATTTACCAGTCATAGTGACAATTTTTGAAAATTAGGAAAACTTCAGTTAGTAGTTATTAAAAGGAGAAATGTTTATGACGTCTGTTCAAATATTAAACAGTTATGTTTGGTAAGTTCGTGAATGTTTAGTGCAAGTTGAATATATTATGAGCAAACAATAACTTGTGCATAATTATGACTCAGAAAAGCTTGCTTGTTTTTGAATATGTAAATAAGATACATGCAGTTTTCTTATAGGTTATCGCGGTGATTTTCTTTTAGAATCTTATCAGTGCGAAAAGAAAAAAAATAGAGAAGAACGATAAATGCAGCAAGAAAAACTCACCGTAAGAAAAATATCACTAGACTGAGGACCAGTAAATCCAAATGACATGAAATAGCACAATTTTATAAGATCACAATATTGTTTTCAGAGCACATATTCCACACCCACTACCATCGCTAGTAAGCTTGTCACTCCAAATTATAAACACTAAACACTCTGTAAACATCAAAGCAAACTTTACTTTGTGCATTTGTATCATATCGATATGAAATATCGTGCAAATATTAATCGATTATTAAATGTCGGAAGTTCTCGTACAGTGTAGTAATATTGGTGCTAAAGATGGCGCTGTGTCACTTATAGGTATTCAAATCGCTCGTAAACGCCATCTGGGGAGAAGATCCATGCCTTTCGCCCTTTTCCTCCTCTTTTCAGCGGTATAGGAATGTACAACGAAATTTTTCTTTTTCATAATATTTTTCGTATTTAAATATTAAAAATATTTTTTAAAATTTCTATGATAATATGTTTAATGCAGTTTTCAGTTCCATATAGTTTACTAACTTAAAAGATTTTAATCTGTATGAAAATCAAGACAGAAAATAACGTACGCTAATAGATATTTACAGCATAATTATTCGCTTAAATACAATTTTTATTTGCTTTTGCAATAAGTGGTGATCAAAATGGGCTACAAGTAGCGTAGAGCAGAACTCTCTTCCTATGGCAACACTTCTCAAGCTTTTAAAAATTAGGGTGTGGAGAGTCTTAGAAGAAGGGTGTACGTTAGTTTGTGCCTTGATTTTCATACGGATTAAAATCTTTTAAGATAAATATTCGTGGGAACACCGTGTATGGCGTGGCCTAGTTGTTAGGGCAGTGAGCGAGTAAAATTCGATGAGCGGGATGACGTGGGTTCTAATCCCGGAGGTGGTTAACTTTTTTTCTTTTCTTTATTTCATTATTGAGATGTGTTTTCGATATTTCAAAGGGTTCTATTTATAAAAAAAAATTTCCTTCGGGAAATAGCGAACAATGAGTAAAAAAAAAAAGAAAAATCGGGATAATTTATTTATTTTATATTATTTTTTTATCCTTTCCTTTTCAATATTTTAGCGTCAATAAGGTGTTCTATATTAAAAACAAGCATCTTTCTTTGTTAAAGTGTGAATAATGGCTGAAAAGAGGACAGAAATAAACCACGTAACTCCCTTTAATATGAAGCGATCATGTTCAAACTCGGACCGAAAGTAGGGCTCTTTAGGCCGAATACCGGTGCCAAAGGAAATTCTTATAGGCCCACAGTAGGCCAAAAACTTTTATATAGGTACCTAAAACTTATATTATAGGGAACACCATGTATGGCATGGCCCGGTTGGAAGAGCTTTGCGAGGTTCGTTAAGCGGAGAGACGCGGATTCGAATCCCGGTGGCGGACAATTTATATATTTTTTAATTTAATAATTAGTTTTTTTTAATGTGATTTTCGCTATTTCCTTCGGGAAATAGCAAAGAATGTGTAAAAAAAAATAAAAATCCCGGAAAATTCATTTATTTATTTAATATTATTTTTTCGATATATTCGATATTTTAGCGTGAATAAAATGCCTTATACGTATAAAAGTATCTTTCTTTGTTAAAGATGCGAATAATGTATGTAATGGTAGAAAAAGTGCCCCAAATGAACAGGGTCCCAGCGAAAATTTTAAGAACAGGTAACTCCCTTTAATATTAAGCTATAATGTTCAAACTCGTACCGAAAGTAGGGCTCCACAGGCTGAACATCCGTGCCAAAGGAAATTTTTATAGAGCAATTCGGTGGCCCTCAGTGGGAAAAAACCTTCATATAGGTCTGACCTGGAGAGGGTTCTTTAAGCTAAATATCCGTACGAACATCTCGTATGGCGCGGCCTAGTTGGTTGGGCATTGTGCTAGTAACTGTCGCAAAGCGGAGTGGCGCTGGTTCGAATCCCGGCGATGGTCAATTTAAATTTTTTTTTGTTTTGTTTATTTTAATTGATATTATTTTTTTAATGTGTTTTTCGATATTTCAAATTATTCTATATATAAAAAATATTTTTTTCCTTCGGGAAATAGCGAATAATGTGTAAAAAAGAAAAAAGCGGGATAGTTTATTTTATTTTAACTTCTTTTTAATAATTTCGATATTGGAGCGTGAATAAAATGCGTTTTACGTATAGAAACAGGTATCTTTCTTTGTTAAAGATGCGAATAATGTATATAATGGTGGAAAAATGGTCCCAAATGAACCGAGTCTGAGCGAAAATTTCGAGAATACGTAACTTCCTTTAATATTAAGCTATAATGTTCAAACTCGGGCCGAAAACAGGGCTACATGGGCCGAACACCCGTACCAAAGGAAATCGTTGTGGAGCAATTAGTGGACCCACAGTGGGCCAAAAACTTTTATATAGGTTGACCGGGACAGGGTTCTTTAAGCTAAATATCCGCACTAACATCAAGTATGGCACGGCCTAGTGTGTAGGGCAATATGTTAATTACTGTCGCAAATCGGGGTGGCGCTGGTTCGAGTTTCGGCGATGGTCAATTTCAATTTTTTTTGTTTTGTTTATTTTAATTGTTATTATTTTTTTAATGTGTTTTTTGATATTTCAAAATGTAAAAAAAAAAATTTTCCTTCGGGAAATAGCGAATAATGCGGAAAAAAACGGAATAATTTATTTCATATTATTTTTTACTTTTTCTTTCAATATTTTCGATACTTTAACATGAATAAGGAGTTTACGGCTAGAATTCCCCTCACCATCAAGTCTGAGGTGATACAAACATTTCTGATCTCTGAACATTTCTGATCCACGAGTCTGTCATTGTTACAAATTTCTGCCTGATCAGAAGAGGGCGTTGTAATCACTCACTCACTATAATTCTGTAATCACTTATATGGCAGGCAATGGATTGAATTGGATGGCTCATTGGAGAGCCCCATTTCATATCATATATTTTTTATTGTTTTTATTATTAAATTGTTGTTTGTTATTAAATATGGTTTCTTTATTAATGCACCCCTTCACCACTGAATCACTCTGCAACATGGTGCATTCAAGCCGGAAAAATAATTACGCGTGCGTAAATAAAAAATGTGTATGCGTGGTGGAGCGGATTGCGTGTTAGCAGCTGAGCGAGACGGCGTGGGTTCGAATCCCGGTGTGGACAATTTGATTTTTTTTCTTTTGTTAATTTTACATTATATTATTTATTTAATGTGTTTTTCTATATTTGAGAAGGAACTATATATGGAAAATAATTTTTTTAAGTTTGGAAAAGTGATAACAGAGCTTAAAAACAGGAAAAATCAATTAAAATTTATTTATTCATATTATTTACAATACTTTCGACAGTTTGGCCTGCCTAGTATGTTCTCTGCATAGAAACAATCCTCTTTCTTCATTAAAGTACGCATAATGGAATAAATAATAACATAAAATAGGTATGTACGGGTCAATTTTCAAGACATCGTAACTCGCTTTAATATTAAGTTATAAATCTCAAACTCGGTACCAAAGTAGGGTACCATGCCCCCAACTCTTGTACCAAATTAAATATTAATAGGTTTTTTAGGAGGGTCGTAATGGGCCCCCAAAATACATCGATCAGTTTGACCGGGAGAGTGCTTTTGAAACCATGTAGTAGCACGCTCACCGTGTATGCGTGGTGGAGCGGATAGCGTGATAGCAGCTGAGCGAGACGGCGCGGGTTTGAATCCCGGTGTGGACAATTTAATTTTTTTTTCTTTTGTTAATTTTACATTATATTATTTATTTAATGTGTTTTTCTATATTTGAGAAGGAACTATATATGTAAAATAATTTTTTTAAGGTCGGGAAAGTGAGAACAGAGCTTAAAAACAGGAATAATCAATTGAAATTAATTTATTCATATTATTTACAATACTTGCGATAGTTTGGCCTGCCTAGTATTTTCTCTGCATAGAAACAATCCTCTTTCTTCGTTAAAGAACGCATAATGGAATAAAAAATAACATAAAATAGGTATGTACTGGTGAATTTTCAAGACAAAGTAACTCGCTTTCAAATTAAGTTATAAATCTCAAACTCGGTATCAAAATGGGGTACCATGCCCCCAACCCTTGTCCCAAGGGAAATATTTATAGGTTAATTAGGAGGGATGCAATGGACCCCCAAATTACATCGATCAACTGACCGGAAGAGTGCTTTTGAAGCCATGTAGTAGCACGCTCACCGTGTATGCTTGGTGGAGCGGATAGCGTGATAGTAGCTGAGCAAGACGGCGCGGGTTCGAATCCCTGTGTGGACAGTTTTTTAAAAAAAATTTTCTTTTGTTAATTTTACATTATATTATTTATTTAATGTGTTTTTCTATATTTGAGAAGGAACTACAGTGAAACCTCGAGATACGAGTTTAATTCGTTCCGTAACCCTGCTCGTATATCAATTTACTCGTATCTCGAGAAAATGTTCCCCATTGAAATTAATTGAAATGCCATTAATCCGTTCCAGCCCCAAAAATGCAATCCTCAATTGTTTTTGTTACGTGTTTTTGAATAAGAAAAATGTATTTATGAATGACAAATATTGTATAAAAACATAATAAAAGATAATGTAAAGCAAAAAAAAAAAAAAAAACTGGTTTTATAAAGTGTACATACATATTTGTATTTTTGTCATTTAAATGCAACTAACACACAACTTAAATGCTACTGTTTGCTCAATTTTAGTCACTGCATTTCTCTTCACTGGTCTTGTTTCACTGTTGAGATTTTTTTCCTCATCCTTTTCAGAATGCTGCAGAAAGGAGTTAGGCAAGTGTCATTAAATAGCTCCGATGTACGACCAGTTGCAAGTTTTCGGGGTGTTTCTTTACCATGAACTGTGAAATTCTCTCCCGCATTCCCATGAACTCTTTTATCTCATTTGTAGAGATAAACTCCTCCACCTCTGGCTCTTCCTCGAAACCAATTTCTTGCAGAACCCCCGAATGGTGCTGCGACTGTAACTCTTGTAATTCTTCGGTCGTCAGTTCCTGAAAGTGCTCCTCGGCGAGCTCACTCACGTCTCTCTCGCCCATAACCAGGTCCATGGATTTTCCCAGAGACACAAACTCCTCCTCTATTGGCACTTCGGGTTCGAATCCTTCGAAGCTACAGACTCGGGCGACAGCACAATTTTCGGTTACTGACTCACTCAAGCCACAGCTTTCATGCAGAGGTCAAAGTTCTCGTTGTAACACTCAGCCAGGCCTGATCTAATCACTCTGAGGCATATCACAATGTTAAAGTGGTCCTTCCAGTATTCTCGAAGGATGAGGTTTGTGTTCTCTGTCACCTCAAAGCAGCGCCGGAACAGGTGCTTAGTGTACAGCTTTTAAAAATTAGAAATCACCTACTGATCCATGGGCTGCAAGATAGGAGTGGTGTTAAGTGGTAGATAGAGAACCTTTATAAACTTTAACTCTTCGAGGATGTCGTGTTCGATGTTCGGTGGGTGAGCAGGAGCATTGTCGAGGACGGGAAGGGATTGCATGGCCGTTCCTCGTATCTCAAATAACTTGTATGTCAGGGCACTCGTATCTCGAGGTACCACTGTATTATTATTTGAAAATGGATAAGATTAATAAACTTATAGAAAAAAGAAGCAGTTTAAGAAGCGGTATAACGAAATTAATTAAAAGAATAAATTCGGTCGAAGAGAAACACCACTTTCACAATTGCTCGAACTTTTGGAAACAAAAGAGCTAACTCTTAAAAATTATGATTCGGATATAGAAGACCTCATTACTGATACAGAAAAATTTAAGACAGAAATCAAAGTATCAGAGGAATACGAGGAAAAAATTCTTACAACTAAAATAAAGTTAAAAGTTAAAATTAAAGAAATGAGCAAGGAAATAAATCATGTAGCTCAATCAAGTCACAACATTTCTACTGAAACTTCAGAACACACCTTTTCGGCCCTTAAATTACCGAAATTAAAAAATCCCAATTTTTCTGGTGATTCCAATTTCACGGAATTCCTTATTTGCTTTAATAGCGCGATAGGTACAAATGATTCCCTTTCTAAAATTGAAAAATTTCAGTACCCTAAATCCCCTCTTTCTCCCCCCGCCTATAATGTTGCTGGATTTGAATTAAACGATAAAAATTACGATTCTTGTATTGAACTCTTAAAACAGCGCTGTGGTAGAACTGATTTCATTATAAATTCATATATGACTAAATTACTAAATTTGGAGCCGGTTAGAAACTCATCTTATGTTAAAGGTTTGCGTAAACTATATGATGAAATAGAGGTAAATATAAGAAATTTACGCGCTTTAAATGTTACCGAGGGATCGTATGGTCATTTATTAAACCCATTGTTATTGAAATTATTGCCCCAAGATTTAGTTTTAGAATTTCATCGGAAACGTGATAAAAATAAAAATTGTGAAGTTTCGGAAATAATGACCTTTTTAAGGAACGAGGTATCTAGAGAAATTTGTGAATCTGTAATGAGTAGCCCCAAAAATTACGAAAATAAACGTACCGCTTTTCAAAATTATCAAAAGAATTACTCTAAACCTAAAAATGTAGCCACAGCTTCAACTTTGTATACTCAGTCAAAAAATATTTGTATTTTTTGTGGTTTGATAAATTCGCATGATTCTGTTGATTGCAAAAAATTGGATGTTGAAACAAAAATTGGAAAACTTATGTGTGACGGACGTTGTTGGGTTTGTTTCAAAAGGAGCCATTTCAGTAAATTATGTAGATCTGGTATTGTATGCAAAATATGTAATTCTAAATATCATCACGAATCAGTTTGTAGGAAAACTCTTAAACCACAAAATTATGTAAATAGAGCTAATGAAACGAAAGATTCGGAAAACGATACTAACTCGAATAAATATCAGTCTAACTCAGAAATCAATGTAGAGAATATTTCTGTTTCACACAATAATATAGTTTGCAAAGATAAAGCTTTTCTACAAACATGTTCTGTATTAGCTTGTTCGGATAAAAATTCGATTTTGGCAAACGCCATTCTTGATAATGCGTCACATAGGAATTTTATAAGTTCGAAATTAACTAAGGAATTAAAATTAAAACCCGTACGATACGAAAAAATAGCAATTTATTCTTTTGGACAAAATAAAGCATGTGGAAAAGAATATCCTGTAATCTCTTTAAAGCTAATAAATAAAAGTGATAGTTCTAAGTGGATCGAAATCGAATGCATAGTAACAAATTTTATTACGAACCTAACTTTGAACAAACCAGATGTGCTCTTAATGAATGAGTTAAAAACTAAAGGATATGAACTCGCTGACTCATTTGAAACCACGAAATGCGATTTATTGATAGGGAGTGGTATTTTTTGGAAAATTGTTTATAATGAAAGGATGAAATTAAACGAAGATGTATGTTTAATTAATTCCCATTTCGGATGGTTACTATCTGGGTATAATAAATTGGGTCATGACTCAGCCGAAAGTTGTGAGAATGTATGCTTAACTATGGACTCTACTTCTATTTTAATTGATCTTAAACTATTTTGGGAAATAGAAGAGTTTCCGAATGAAAAAATATGTCTTTCTGAAAAGGATAATCAATTAATAAAAAATTTCGAGGATTCTTTGCGATTTAAGTTGCAAAAAAGCGTTTTGATTCGTTAGAGAATAAATTAAATAAAAATCCCGAGATTTTAGATCAGTATAAACAAATTGTTTCGGAACAAATAAAATATAACATTTTATTTTATTTTATAACCGTCGTTGAACAGCCGACCCAATTTCATGGGTTCACGACTACTAATGTTCAACTCCGTAGCCTTGTAATTTTTGAACCAATCCAGAAGACAAGGAAACTCCTGGATCAGTACCCCCAGAGGTATTGATTTGTTATGGGAACATGGAGGACTTTGAGACTCGACAGATTTAACGTACATCAGTCACCATTTACTACACGGGGAGTCTTCGGTCGGCGAGGATCGAACCCACGACCTCTTCGACATGGGCCCAGCGCCCTACCGACCAGGCTATACCGGCCTAAAATGTAATATTGTAGGGAATGGCGTAAATGAAAATTTAAATTCAGGATATTTTATGCCTCATCGTGCAGTAATTAGGAATGACAAAGAAACAAGTCGCGTTCGCATTGTTTACGATTGTAGTAGTGAGGCAAATGAAAATAAAAAATCTTTGAATGATTCGCTTGAATCGGGAATTAATCTTTATCCAAATTTATTGGATATAATTCTTAAATTTCGAGAAAATCAAGTCGCATTTTGCGGAGATTTGGAAAAGGCTTATCACATGATAGAAATTGCGGAAGAGGATAGAAATTATTTAAAATTTTTATGGTTTTCGGATGAAACAGATAACTCAAAAAGAATACTTCTATTTAATCGCCTTCCTTTCGGATTAACGACGTCATCATTTGTTCTTGCTTGTGTATTAAAATTTCATGTTAGGAAAATCAACCGAATTGTTATGAAATGTTGAATTCTCTATACGTAGATGATTTGTATTACGGTACTAAAACTGTTCAGGATGCGTATCAATTATCTTCATTGGCAATTGAAATATTACGCGCCGCCGGATTTAATTTAAGGAAATAAAAAACTAATTGTGTAGAACTAAATGAATTTAGGCGTAAAAACGGGTATGAGGAAAACACTGATTTTGGGCAAGGAGCAGGTTTCTTAGGATTAAAGTGGGATCCTATTGAGGATAAAATAAAATTAGATTTAAGGTATTCCTTGGAATCTGGAAACACCAAAAGACAAGTGTTGAGAATAATTTCTAAAATTTTTGATCCATGTGGATTCATTAGTCCATTTGTAGTTAGAGCTAAAATAATTTGGGAGCGAGGTCTAAAGTGGGACGAAGACTTACCTTTCGATTTAGTAAAGAAATGGAAAAAATGGTGTTCTGAAATTTCTGAATTGGACAATTATGTTATAGTAGAACGAAAACTATGTTCAACGACAGATATTAGTGATGTTTCTCTTCACATATTTGTTGATGCAAGTCCTAAGGCTTACGGAGCCGTGGCGTACCTTCGTTATACAACAATTGAAGGACATATCGAAGTTAAATTCATAATTTCTAAGTGCAAGGTTGCTCCATTAAAAACTTTGACCAGATTGGAACTAATGGCAGCTCTCGTCGGTGCTAGATTAGGGAAATATTTACGAAACGTTTTTCCTAATTTCACTCAACAAATATACTCTAAAATTGTTCTCCACTGGGTAAAAGGATCTTCAAAGCTTTGGAAGCCATTTGTGTCTAATCGAGTGGCAGAAGTGCAGACACTGTTGGAACCATTGCAGCGGTGTGAAAAATCCTGCTGATTTCATCACTAGAGGAGAATCTGCAGTTAAAATCGTGTCGAGTTCCCTGTGGTGGTCCGGTCCACCATGGTTGTCCCATCCGGTTAACTTGTGGCCTGCAGTAGATTATTGCAACCAGCCTGATGACTATAGTGATGTGGTAAAGAAAGAACAACGAGCTGTTGTGGTGAACACTGTGACTCAAAACAAGACTTTTGACATTTCTCTTACAAAAATTATTGATGTCAACAATTACAGCAATCTTACTAGACTTTTGAGAGTGACAGCTTGGGTAAAAAGGTTTGCCCATAATGCCAAGCCAGATACTTCGAAGTTGAAAGGACCTATTAGTGCTTCGGAACTTCAGAATGCTTTGCATACCTGGATTAAAACTGCTCAACTCTTGCATTACGAGAGTGAAATCCAACAACTCGACTCTCAAAATACTTTGAGTAAACATTCACGAATTTTCAATCTCAATTGTAAACTTAATGATGATAATCTTTTATTTTACAGGGACGTTTGCAGTTCTCAAGCGATGATGTGAATACAAAACATCCTGTTTAGCTTTCTTCTAATGATAAATTTGTTGAATTAGTTATATTAGATGCTCATGTTAAAATGGTTATTTAAGTGTAGATTCTACTTTAACTCACTTAAGAGAACAATATTGGATAATCAAAGATAAACAATTTGTCGAAAAGGTTTTGAGAAACTGTTTAATATGCAGACGTTATTAGGTAAAACCAGGTGCTTAAGTGGTAGCTCCGTTACCACCTGACAGAATTAATGAATAACCTCCTTTTGATGTTTCTGGACCTTTTTTTTGTTACTGACTCTAATAATAAGTGTTATTTGTTAATTTTTACCTGTGCTGTAATTTTTATTTTATTTTATAACCGTCGTTGAACAGCCGACCCAATTTCATGGGTTTACGACTACTAATGTTCAACTCCGTAGCCTTGTAATTTTGAACCATTCCAGAAGACAAGGAAACTCATGGATCAGTACCCCCCAGAGGTATTGATTTGTTATGGGAACATGGAGGACTTAGAGACTCGACAGATTTAACGTGCATCACTCACCATTTACTACACGGAGAGTCTTTGGCCGGCGAGGATTGAACCTGCGACCTCTTGGACATGGACCTAGCGCCCAACGAACCAGGCTATCCCGGCCCTTCAGATATAAGTGTTTTATTTTATTTTATAACCGTCGTTGAACAGCCGACCCAATATTGGGTTTACGACAACTAACGTTCAACTCCGTAACCTTGTAATTTCGAACCAATCCAGAATACAAGGAAACTCCTGGATCAGTACCCCCAGAGGTATTGATTTGTTATGGGAACATGGAGGACTTTGAGACTCGACAGATTTAACGTGCATCAGTCACCATATACTACACGGGGAGTCTTCGGCCGGGGAGGATCGAACCCACGACCTCTTGGATATAGGCCCGGCCCCCATATAAGTGATTTTTTTATTTTTATAACCGTCGTTGAACAGCCGACCCAACTTAATGGGTTTACGGCTACTAATGTTCAACTCCGTAGCCTTGTAATTTTGAACCCATTCCAGAATACAAGGGAACTCCTGGATCGAGTATTGGGAGAAATTTGCCTTCGTGGAGGACTTTTTGATGGAGCTAACCCGCATTTGCGTTACATGGAGAGGAAGACCACGAGAACCTCCCACGGTTAGCCTGACGGCAAGGGGACTCTAACCCATGATCCGTCTACCACTGAGGATATTTCACGTCAGCACTGTGGTCAGTGCAAGCCGGATGCGGAATTCGTATCGACTGGGATTCGAACCCGGTTCGCCTCATTGGAAGGCGAACGCTCTATCCCCTGAGCCATCGCGGCTCCCATATAAGTGATTTTATTTTATTTTATAACCGTCGTTGAACAGCCGACCCAACTTAATGGGTTTACGGCTACTAATGTTCAACTCCGTAGCCTTGTAATTTTGAATCCAGTCCAGAGGACAAGGGAACTCCTGGATCGAGTATTGGGAGAAATTTGCCTTCGTGGAGGACTTTTTGATGGAGCTAACCCGCATTTGCGTTACATGGAGAGGAAGACCACGAGAACCTCCCACGGTTAGCCTGACGGCAAGGGGACTCTAACCCATGATCCGTCTACCACTGAGGATATTTCACGTCAGCACTGTGGTCAGTGCAAGCCGGATGCGGAATTCGTATCGACTGGGATTCGAACCCGGTTCGCCTCATTGGAAGGCGAACGCTCTATCCCCTGAGCCATCGCGGCTCCCATATAAGTGATTGTCAAGGACAAACATAAGATAACGCACCAAAATGGGAAACATATACTCAGGTTTACAAGCAAGGTTAAATAAAAAAAAAGTCTCGCCCAATTTTCTTTTGGTGTGTTTTAGAGGATTAATTCCAATTTTTACAGAAACTTGGTCTTTTCTTCTCCAGTTCTACCCATCGGGGGAATACCTTAACTGAATGCTTAGAATCTGGACTAGTCGTAAAGCGTCCATCGGATTCTAGGTGGTCCAACCATTTAGACACAATAATGGCACTGTATAAAAGTTACGGAAAAACTAGGGCCGTTCTTCAAACTTTAGAACAGAATAAAGAAAAGCTTCTAAAAATTAGACTCGGTGGTCGTGGACTTCTTAAGATATTGGAAAATACTGTGTTGATGGAATTTTGTGGTAATATGATATCAAGAATAAATCCGACTTCCATAAGCATGTAGAGGGAAAGGTCTTCCTTTCGATGATGGTATTTAACTGTTTGAATCCTTGATTGCTTTTGTGAGTGAAGAGAGAGAAACCATTTCTGTTGTCATTCCCTGGGAAGTCTTTTTCTTTCCGGGAAAACGTGGGATTTTTGTCGGATATTCTAGAGAAAGGCGCACTTATAGAATAATATGATGTCGATAAAAATATTGTAATTGAAGAGCGATCTGTAAATTTTAACGAATCATTAAGAGGAAGTAAATTTCTAACAAACAAAAATGAATGTAGCATATGAAACATTGAGGATTTGACCCAGTTTAATATATCTTAACGGCAAATCGAAACCCAAAACTCGCCTCCCACTGAATCAAAGAGTGAACATTCTTTTTCTCATAAATCGTCTCAAGAAAGTACCGATTCGCAAAACGAAAATCAACAAAATACTCCAGCATTAAGACGTTCTGAAAGATTAAAAAAATAAAATATCCGCGAAAGCGAACTTAGCCTTGAAAGGATTATCTGTTCCTCAAAATTATGACCAGGCGATAAATAGTAATAAATATTCGGTTCGGAGTGGAAAATGAACTTCTTTCGATGGAGAAACATAAGGTTTTTGAATTAATTGAGAGGCCTAAGAAGGAAAAAATAATAAAAAGTAAATGGGTGTATACAATTAAAAATAACGATAATAACAAAATTTACAAAGCGAGACTAGTTGCAGCAGGGTTTAATCAAATAAAAAATGTTGATTATTCTGAATCATATTCAGCTGTGGTAAATATTGAATCATTCAGGTTATTAATTGCTTTATCAGCAAAATTGGATTTATTTGTTAAATTTTTTGATATTAAAACTGTATATTTATATGGTGATATTGATGAAACTGTGTATATGGAAATACCTCCAGGTTTCGAAGATAAATATGGTAAAAATAAAGTGTGTAAATTAAATAAAAGTATTTATGGTCTACCTCAATCTGGTAGAAATTGGCATATAAAGTTAAAAAATGAACTTAAAAAGATTGGTCTCACTCAACTTGCATCTGACAATTGCGTATTTACTAAAATTAATGATAATGATTTTTTCGCAATTTGTGTATACGTAGATGATTTGGCAATTTTTTCTAATAATTCCAAATTATATAAAGACATCATTTCAAAACTTAATCAATCATTTGAATTAAAAGAAACAACTACTGATTCAAAATTTTTAGGCTTTGTGATTTCACAATAAGAAAACGGAATTGGTTTATCTCAAACTCAGTACATTGAAACATTAATGAAAAAATATGGTTTGGAAAATTATAAGAAAACAAATACTCCCATAACTAAAGGTGAAGATATATGTTTTAATCCTACTGATGATTTAGTAGATCAGACTGATTATCAGGAAATCGTCGGTGAACTTCTATATTTAGCAAATAGAACCCGACCAGATATTGCTTTTGTAACTAGTTATTTATCACAATTTAATAAACGTCCTGAAAAAAGGCATTATGTTTTGGCTAAAAGAGTTTTGAAATACTTGAACGGTTCAAAAGATAGGGCTTTGTTTTATAGTAAAGAATTCGGTTTTTTAAACTGTAGTGCTGATGCAAGTTGGGGCAGCGCAGAAGGAGGAAAATCTTTTTCAGGTTGTGTAATTATGATAGGTAATTCTCTTATAACATGGAAAAGTAGAAAACAAAGATGTGTAGGACTTTCAACGTGTGAAGCTGATTATTTGCTGCAGCTGACACAGCTCGAGAACTTACTTGGATAATAAACATGTTAAATGAAATGAACTGTAAAAAATTTATAAATTCTCCTGTTACTATGTTTTCTGATAGCCAAGCAGCTATTGACTGGTTAAAACAATGGTAAATTTTCTAACAAAACCAGGCATGTATATTTCATTTTGTGAGAGATATGATTGAAGATAAAATATTGAAAACTGTTTATAACAATAATAATATTTCTGATTTTTTAACTAAAGCTGTAACTTTTGAGAAGTTAATTTTCTCTATGGCAAAAATAAGTTTAATTTTGAAATTTATGTTAAGAGAGTTAATATTTTTTATGTATATTGTTATTTGTGTTAAAAAGTAAAATCCTTCTCGCAGGGGGTGAATTGTTGTCATTCCCTGGGAAGGATAGCTACGAAGTCTTTTACTTTTTATACCGCCAGATGGCGTTCTTTTTAAATTTGTACGTGTTTGTTGGCTTTTTGTTAATAAACCTTTACTTTTTGTCTGAATCTCGATCTGCGGACTACAATTTCCAAAGAAAATTTTACGGAATTTTAAATATGAAGATAAGACGGGACACGTACTTCACCAAGAATTTCTCGTCTGTCATTTTATTAAGGAAATGCAGAGATGATGTTATTTTACAAGGTAGCGAACTATTTAAAGTTTATCTCCTAGTAATGAGCACATTATTTAGTAAATCTCTTTCAATGGCGTATAAACCAATATTTGAATTCTTTAAAGTCTAAGGAATTAATGCTTCACTGCTATTATTTTTGAAGATTTTATGCGAATGATGAGAGTGAGAAAAAAACTAGCGCAATAGTTAGATCATTTCAGGCATTATTTGGCCTAAGAGTATACGTTAGATCAGTTAGGAATGGGACAATGATGTATAAAATAGTAAAAAAAAAAAACAATTTCGAAGACACATTTCCATACAGTGGCATTTCACTTTGAATTTTTTCGTCACTCACGATAAACTAAATGTAGTGTGTTAATTCCCATCCAACATACAGATGGCGCTACAAGCGCGAATTGAATTTTAAATTGTTGAAATAAACTATGTTTAAAGGTGCGAAAAAAAGAGGGCTTAAGGCAAAATTGCCATAGAGTTAGGAGAAAATGTTACTGAGACTATGACTATTATAGAGCTAACGAACTGAATAGAAAACAACGAAACATTTGTTAAAGAGCCAGAACTTACTACTGACATAGCCAATACTATAATGATAGAAAAGCAGAAAATGAATCGGTGTTACTACAGTTAGAAAAAATTAAGTTCGAGAGAACTAAAGCAGAATTAGAACTTGCTAAACGAAAACAAAGCAGAGAATTCCGAAAGTACTGAATCGCTGGATTCACTCGTCAAGAGTGAGTTCGAGTACTGCACGTAGGAAAAGTATTTAAATGTTAGGCTCAAATGCGGATTATTCTGAAATAGTAGGTTCGGGCGTTTAACAAATGATTGCAAGTGCTAATGTTAATCAAATGATAGCGAGTTCGAGTATTGATGATATGAGAGTTCCGAGTATTGATGAAGTTTCAATCAAATATTTGTGGGTTGTGGTTTTGAGAACTGATGAAAAGAGTCAATACTCAGGTCTTAAACTCAATAAGTGGATTAAAATAAACTGATCACAATATGGCGAGTTTCGAGCATTGATTAAGCGAGAGTAGATTTGCGCTATGATCAAAAGATTGTAAGATCAATCGATAAAGTCTATTCGTATACTGATTAAAAGATATTTGGTTCGAGTATTTGTCGCTTTTTACCGCGTTTTCAAGCTACTATTATTTACGCGGTGCATTTTTTTTACACATTACATATAATAGTTTACTTAATGCTTGTACAAAATTTTATCTTTTGAACTGGAATAGTTATTGTACTTCACTTTTACTAATTAGATTTTAATATTAGTTATGATACACTTTTACTATTATTTGTAAGTAGCTCTTACGTAGTAGCAATTTATGAATACCTTATACGTTTACTTGTTATATTTTCACGCATTTCTTAGCATTAATACGTAGCTAATACTTATATATAGTAATTATTCGTTTCATTTATATTCATCCATTACTTTTTTAATCTTTTGATTTTCTTACGTGTTACATTTACGCACTTATTTTACATACGAGTTTTTTAATTATTACTACCTTTATAATTGAGACTGAAATTTTGAGTAAAAATTTATGTCGGCGTTTTAAATCTTCTCATAAAAAATATAAGTTAAAACCAATTAAAAAAATATAAATTTATAATTTTGCAATTTTTGTTTCAAGATTAAATATTTGCGATAATATTCTTTAACGCCAAAATTTATGTGTTAGGGATAAAGGAAGAAACACACACACACAATGCATTTTAATTACATTCGCGAGGATATCCTGTAAAATAAAATTTTTTTCTTTAAAATAAGATAACTTAGTCAGCCTTTACAGTTTTGTCCTTAACATACATGGAAGATGATATAGCTTATTTCGCTAGTAATTCAAGTCCTTACTCACATCATGTGGGTGACATGACTCTTTCAGTCACTTGATTTTATTCTGCATTATGTTGATCTAACATAAACAGGAACAATGCAGACGAAACTATTATAACGAGGATGGTATACATACAACAGTAAAATGCCTCCCAAACAGTTTTGCGATTCGTCGGTACCGATCTTTGATCTACAAGTCTATCTGTGTTTAGATCCTGCAATAAAAAGTACTGTTAGTTTTACCTAGTTATTACATGTTCCCATAACTCTAAATGAAACAATACCCTCACGAGACCGCCATAGTGTGTGGTTAAAGGCCATCGTCTAATCCCTTTATTATAATTGAAAAAGATCTGAACTTAATTAACGAGTGTGCCAGAAAAATTCTGAGCTTTACGAAAAATAAAAGACACACATACACAAAAAAAAAAAGTATATATATATTTGGAAGATCATACGTATACGAGACTACATTAAAAAAGGGCAAACTAAGTTTTATCACAAAATAATAATAAAATTTACTTATTTTAATTTCCGAATTACTTTGTTTAGAACAAAACATTTTTAAGTTTCCAGTTTAATTTTATCAATTCTGAACTGTATAGGACAAAATTAACGGTCGCTTCTAGTCGTAAGGGGGACTAAATATAACAATTTGAGATTAAACAATTGTCTGCCAGTCTACTCTTTTCGTCGAAAACGGATCTTTTATTATTAATTTTTGGAATTATTATAAATTGTTTACGACATTCTTATAATTATTTTATTTCATGCTTGATTCTCAACTTTTTTCTTAATTTTAAAAATGAACCTTTCGTAACCTCTGTTATACTGTGAGAAAAAAGCTCAAAAGGAATTGTCTTAATTTATGAAAAAAAAAAAAGATTGTTTTTAATTGTTTAAAATTTTGCATTTTTTTAAGGCCCCGTTTTTTTTTTTTTTTAAAAAAAGGGGACCACTCTGCCCCGACACGAAAGAGACGAATTACGAAAATGCAAAAGTCCACCCTACAAAATAGGTTACAACATTTGCTTAAAAACCGTATGTCACCTGAAATGATCATTATAAATATTTGATTATATAACATTGTTAACCAAATTTCTTTTTCATGGATTGTCTGCATTTACAAAAAAATTTAACAGAACTCTGGGGCTATATGCCTGAATAATATCATGTAGACGTAAAAATATGTAGTATATAATAATATGTAGACGTAATATAAACTGTCAAACTTAGCAATTTCTACTTGCATTATTCAGTAAAATAAAAAGATGTTGGATAAAAGATCAAATTTTTAGCGATCCTTCAAAATATATTTTTTATTGTTACTTTAATGTTTTAAATTACTCACATTTTACTTAGTTTTATAACCTTTACTTTACTTATCATATGTGTAACATTTACGTGTTTATGTCCTTTATACGTTACTTTTACGAGTTAAATTTCTTCATACATTAATTCACACATTGTAATGAACTCTTTATTTTACTATATTTATTCCTTTACAATTTTAATTTTATCATGCGTTACTTTTGGACGTTACTTTTTTTGTTTTTATTTACAAATATTTTATTTTACATTTTGTACCTTGCTTTCCTTTATTTACATTTGTGCAGTTACTCTTCTTAGTTAATGGGCTTCTTTCATTTTTCATATGCATTAATTTTAAATTTTCGCTTTATTTTTCCTAATGTTTTATTTACCTCCTTTATACTTTACTATTCTTAAGCTTTTACTTTTCTTATGCGTTACTTTTATACTTGTGCGTTATTATATATTACATGGTAATGTTTCTTGTGCGTTACTTTTACATGTTTTTTTGTGTTACAATTTCTTCTACACGATATTATATTTTACGCAATATCTTTCTCGTGTATTATGATTGCGCGGCATACAAGTTCTATTTAGGCATTATTGTAAATTGCCAGTTAATTTTCAATATGCGTTACTTTTATAATGCGGTCACTTATTTTTCTCACGCGTAACTTTTTCGCGCCATTATATTTTGCACTCTAGTTCTATGTAAGTGTTATTTTTACACGTTATTTTTCTGTTGCTTTTCTTTATATTTTACCTTTCTTATTCGACACTTCACTTATGCGTTCCTTTTGCGCAATCGTTATTGTTTACCTTTCTGTATGCGTTACTTATCCGAGTACATTTTTATTTCTGTTAATATTCTTATGAATTACTTTTACACGTTTTTGACAATTGACGGCTTTATCTTGTTTTTTTGACGTGGTTAAAACAACCTTTTGGCATTGTTTTTGACAATTGTCAAAAATCATAAAATTTTGAATCATGTAAAACGAAGAGAGTTTTTCATACGCTGACAATACGCCGAAATAGATTAGGGTCGAATTAATTGTGAAAACGTTGAATAGAACAACGAGAACTGTGTCTTTTTTCATAATCCGAAGCGAAAATCAACATAGTATAATGGAAAAATCTCATTTTGAAAAATTAAGGACTTAAAAAAAAAAAAAAACAATTAAAAAAAGAACCATTAAATAAACGAAAATAAGCACCTTTAAAAAGCGCTACGCGCCTGGATACTTTTACACGCTTTTTCTTATACGTTACCTTTACTTTTGCACGTTTTCATAACCTTTTAAATTACGACACTTTTTACTTGACTATTAATGTGCGTTACTTTTACAAGTTAAGTTAAGTCTTATAGTTACGTGTTATTAAATTTTACGCGTTAGTTCTCTAATATGTTTAAGCTATATTCCTTATTCTATTTTTCTCAACACCCTTTTAAAAATTAACACACATTCTATTTTATATTTCGCTATGCTTGTTTTATACTTTAATATATATATACTGTATAACAAAAAAAAATCGACGCACCAAGGAGTTGTCCGATTGAAACGAAAATTGGTGGATAGGAAGACAATGTACAGAATAGTAAATGATTAACATTTCAGAACAATTGAATAATTTATTGCAGAGTTACAGTAACAAGTTCATTAAGGTGATGACCCGCCTCTAGCCTGGATACAAGCTGCCACACGGCGTGGCATAGACCTATAAAGCTCCCGGATGGTCTTGCGGTACTTCCTGCCAAATTCGATCCAATTGTCGAACGAGGTCATCAACATTCCTTGCCAGATGCAATCGCTTTCCCATCATATCCCAGACATGCTCGATGGGAGAGAGATCTGGTGATCTGGCAGGCCAAGGAAGAGTTTGACAAGCTTGTAAGCAGTTCATAGCAACACGCGCCGTATGTGGTCTGGCATTGTCCCGCTGAAAAACCAGCCCAGAGCACTGCAAAAGGAACAGTAGCAAAACAGGTCTTAGGATGTCGTCGACGTACAGCTGTGCAGTAAGTGTACCTCTAATGACGGCCAAAGGGGTCTGGCTGTCAAAGGAAATGGCACCCCAGACCATAATGCCTTGTTGAGGGCCGGTGTGGCGTGCAATAGTGAAGGCACGATTCCCCCTCTGCGTCTCCAAACACGTCTTCGATGATCGTCAGGACACAGTTGGAAGCGGGATTCGTCGCTAAAGACTATACGTCCCCAGTAGGCATCATTCCAGCCTGATCGAGCCATGCACCACTGTATACGAAATTTCAATGCAATCGGATGATTGCTTCTTGGTGCGTCGATTTTTTTGTTATAGAGTGTAAATATATTTCGCTTTATTTTACACTTCACGCTTTCCTTTTAACTTCACGGTTAACTTTACTTTATATTACTTTTTACTACACATTTTACTTTACTTTCTGCTTTTCTTTTTATTTCACGCACTTTACTTACTTTATTTAAGCGTTATTTTTATGCATCACTTTCAGACGTTACTTTTCTTTGTTTTTTCTTATACTTCACTTTTTAATACGTTTTACGCGTTAAATTTACTCATGCGTTACTTTAACGGGTTTACTTTTAAGCATGACTTTTTTTATGCTTTAACTTAACGCATTTTACTTTATGTTTTAATCTTTACTTTTATTTATTTATGCTTTCCCGTTTATTCCTTTATGTGTAGTTATAACTTTTACGCGTTTGCTTTTCCTAAGTATTAATTTTCATTTTTTTTGTATTACTTTTTGCTTTATTTTAATTATATTTTACACTTTACTATTCTTTGGCTTTACTTTTAGGAGATTTGTTTATGCGTCACTTTTGTATGTGTTACTTTTGCGAATTTATTTTTTTCCGAAGTGTTTTTTACTTTTCTAACGCTTTACTTTGACACGATTTCATTTCTTATGCGATATTTATACTTTCGCGAGTTATATTTTAAGCGGTTACTTTTTTAAGCATTGCTTTTAATCGGTTTTTCTTATACGTTACTTTTTCTTTTACACGCTTTAATCAATTAACGTTATGTTAAAATTTTTTGCGTTTCAATCTCGATGCCTACAAGCTCATTTTAAGCTTTATTGTAAATTTCGTTTTCTTTCTTTTTCGTTTACTTTTCTTTTTAGTTTATTTTACGCGTTTACTTTTATTATGCATTTTTTTTCCATGCGTGTTAATTTTTCGTTTGTCACGTTATTATAAGTTACTCGTTACTTTTCTTAATGCTTTACTTTTCTCATTCGATACTTCAACGCGTTCACTTTTCTTATGCGTAAATTTATGCATTTTTTTTTTATTGCTTTACGATTCTTATAGCTTATTATGCCTTTACTTTACTTATTCATTATTTCCCTTTTTTCATTACATTTACACGATTTATGTCGTTGTTATATTTTACGCTTCTACTCTTTCAATCTCTTACTTTTTCTTTTCTTAAGAGCTACTTCTAGATTTTTTCGTCCCTTTTAAGCGTGCCCGGCTTAATTTGTACACATTTGTATGTTTAACGCGTTACTTTTCATGTGCATTAACTTTTAAAAGTGATCATTTAATTTTATGCGCTACTTTGATGCCTTTACTTTCCTTATACTTCACATTTTCTTTTATGCATTATGTATTTTTATATTTTACGCCTTTGTTCTTTCTACGTCTTACTTTTTCTTAAGCTTCACATTTAAACTTGCTTTTTTTACTTTACTACAATTTTAATTTCTTACGCGTCACTCTTCTTTATGCGTTATTTTTTATGCATTAATTTTACGCGATATCATTATATTTTACAATGCTCTTTATTTACCTCTTTTATACTTTACCATCCTTACGCGTTTGTTTGAATGCGTTATATTTATATTTGCGCGTTATAATATTTTACGTATTAACGCTTCTTTTGCGTTACCTTTACACGCTTTTTGTGTTACAATTTCTTCTATACGACATTATATTTTACGCAATATCTTTCTCATGCATTATACTTGCGATTCATGCGAGATCAATTTAGGCATTATTGCAAAATACGAGTTACTTTTCATTATGCGTTACTCTTACTTTTATAATGCAGTCATTTATTTTTCTCAAGAGTTACTTTTTGTTTTACTCGAAAAATTTTCCTGCTATTATATTTAAAACGCTAGTTCAATATATATGTTATTTTCCTGTTGCTTTTATTCATGTTTTACTTTTCTTTTCACTTTCATGCAGTCACAATTTTTATGTGTTTCGTTCACGCAATAGTTTTACTTTACGCGTTAACTTTGTTATGCGTTACTTTTCTTATTCCATTAATTTTATTTTACGCGTTACATTTACGTGATTTTACCCTTTTTAAATATAAGTGTTACTTTTAGATTATTTTAATGCTTTACTTTTTGGAGTTTATTTTTGCATATTTGTATATTTAACGCATTTTTTTTTCATGCGTTTTTTCTTATGCATTATTTAATCAGAGTCAACGGTGAATACGGGGTTAAAAGTCTTCTTTTCTTATCCGTTACTTTTATGCGCTCCTTTTTTTCTAATATGTAGCTTTAACGCATTTACTTTTTTATACTTTATTCCCTTTTTTTCACGTTCCTTTGTTTTAATTTACACATTTACTTTAAAATTTATTGTTTACTTTTCTTTAAGCTTTTACCTTCATTATGCGGTTAATTTTCCTTTAGGCGTTATGTTTTATACAATAATTTTCCTCATGCGTGTCATTTACTTAACATACTCGTATATTTCATGCGTAATTATATTTCACGAGTTTTTTTTTTTCTATGCGTATTTCTTATTATACGGTACTTATACCTTTTGTTGTGCGTTACTATTACGCGTAGCTTTACTTTCTTCCCTCCATACTTCATTCGTTACTTTTACTTTTCCGAAATTAGTTATAGTATGCTTTAATATACAAACTTCTTTTTATATCTTTTACTTTTCTAAACACTTCTTTTACGCATTTGTTTTTTTACGCGTTACTTCAAATTTTTTATGTGTTACTTTTACTCGTTATGCTCTTAATGTTACGCGTTACTTTTCATAATGTTTTAATTTCCTTACTTTTCTTAAGCATTACTTTTACACGTTTAATGTTATTTATCACTTTTACGTACTATTATTTTTTACGCGGTACTTATCTTTATGCTTTAATTAATACACTTTTCTATAATTCACACCTAACATTTTTTTATTTCAGTTTAAGCATTATGTTTCACACTTTAATTTAAATTTTACGCCTTAATTTATTTTACGCTCTCTCTCTATATTTGTTTGACTTTTCATTTGCTTCACTTTATCCTGTAGTTTACTTTACCGTATGCTTTACTTTTTACTCTGCTTTATTCTTATATTTCTCGATTTATATTACGTTTTAAATTTGGTTTCGTTTTTGAATTACATGCTTTGTATTTTCCGCTTTTCTTTACTTTTTTCTTCATATGCGTTTTACTTTTTTTCCACTAAATATTATAAGCTATATTCATATGTTAAATTTTGCGTTTTAGTTATACTTCAAATGACATTAAAATTTAATTTAGGCTTTTCTCTAAACTTTACTTTTATCTTCATTCATTTTTATATACTTTGCAATTTTTTTTCTTATTTTAGGCTTTAATCAACACATTCTTTACCTTATTTATATATATATATATATATATATATATATATATATATATGTATGTATATATATATAGGACTTTTCCTGAGACGCATTTTGCTATACTTTTTATACTTTAATTTCACACTTTATTTCTACTCATTTTTTTTGAAGCTTAGTTTACGTATTTACTTTACATTAAAATTTGTTCTTTAATATGTTTCACTTAATACTTTCAACTTTATAAACATATCACTTTATTTTATATTTTGTGCCTTTTTTTACGCCGTTACTTTATATTTTACTATACTCTTTACTTTCTTAGTTTACATTTCTTACGTTACGTTTTATTTTATGCGTTTTTTCTTTCATTAACATTTAACCCTTTAGTTTATACATAATATTCTACTTTACTTCTACTTAAAAATATGCTTCTACTTTTATGCTTAGTTTTCTTGACGATTTCACTTTATAGATTACTGATATATTCAGATATCTTCTTTACTATGCACTTTTCTAATTACTACATTTTACATTTGATTATATTTTCTGCTATACTTTCGACTTTACGTAATACTTTTTTTTATGTTTTGCATTTTACCACTTTTTACTTTATGCTTCACTTCGTATTTTATGCTTTACTTTTCTTTTTTACTTCACTAACTTCTTGTTTTACGTTTTACTTGATATGTTACGCTTTACATTATTCTATGAAATATTTTGCTTTTTATTTTACATTTTACTATACTTCACTTTTGACTTTATACTTAACAATAAGCTTGGTTATATACTGCGTAATTTATATTTTACTTCGTATTTCACCTTATACAATAATTAATGTTTTTATTTACACAATATTTTACTCTTTAAAATTTTTTTCATACTAAACGCGTTTCTTTCTGTTTTAATATATCCTTTAGTTTACTTGTAACTCGCTGCTATATTTAAATTGTTTTTTTTTTCTTTACACACTATTTAACTTTATGTTTTACGCTTTACATTATAATTGACGCTATAATTTACTTTACCTTCTAATTAACTTTTTGCTTTACCTATTTTTTTAATTTTATATATTACTCTTTATTTTACACTTTAAATTTTACGCATTAATTTAAGCTTAATTTATTTTGCATATTTCCTTTATCATTTAATTTACGCTCAAATTTAATTTCTACTATATTTTTTTACTACCTACTTTATAATATACGGTTTACTTTAGAATACAATGCTTTACACCCATTTTGCTTCAGATTTTACTACACTTTAGATATTGGTTTCTTCTAGTTAGTTTAGTTATTAGTTTACTTTTGAAACGTCTTTTGACGTGCACTTTACTTATTTTTTCTCGCTATATTTTACATTTTATTATACTTTCAATTTTATGCATTACTTAACACTCGAAGCTTTATTTTATGCTTTACTTTAAGCGACACTTTACTTTTTGCAGCACAAATTTCTTCACGCTTTACTTTTCATGTGATGCAAACATTTAACGCCTAACATTTTTTCGTATTTTATGCGTTACAAAATTCTATATTTTACTTTTTATTCCACACTTTTCACTATATTTTAAATTTTATACTTTTCGCCTTTTACTCTACGCTTTACTTTTATTCTTTTGGCTTGACTTCATTCTTAAATTTACTTTTTTCTTTACTTAATATCTAACTCTTTGCGCAACGCTTTATATTTATGCTTATATTACTTTAAGCTTTTACTTTAACTGATACTTAACTTTGAGCAACTTTTATTCTCTAATTTAATTTCTACTTTTTATCATACGTTTTTTATTTGCTTTACAAACTTCTTACTGTACTAAATATTTCACTTTTTACTTAATATATTTTGCGCTTTACACCACATATTTTTTTAAAGTTTTACTCTTTGCTGAAATTTATATTTACTGTATTACTAAATAAAATGTTAATTTTTGCTTTATTTTATGCTTAACTATACTTTTAATTTGGATAATATGCCATTTATAATCGAAACGATTCAATAAAATAATTATATCTTAAATTCGGTAATTTAAGTTTTTTAAGCAAAAAAAAAAAAAAAAAAGTTAGCAAGCTCGGCATAACTGTTTATGAACAAAAAAATATATATTTAGTTTATTTTACAATATATAATTTTATTTTTACCACCATTTCGGACCACAGCAGAATGGACAAGGTTTACCTACAGTTCAACAAAAGGACTTTTTAAACTTTGAGATTTACCCTTAAACAATTATAACTGGATAATGCATCATATTTAATTGAGTTATTTCAGTAAAACATTTATTCATTTATTTACTTTTGCTAGAAATGATTTATATCGAGATAGTTTTATTTCAATTACTAGAAAACACCGTTCTCCATCAGAACGTGAAAGTTAACGTTGTTACCTATAATTCATTAAAAAAGTTTTAATCTATTTTTTGCCAGTCTACGTCGAGATTTTGAAACGCTTGCCGAAGAAAAATTAATTATTTCAATTTATCTTGCTTCGCGAATTTTTCCCCGTAATAAAAACCTTTCAAAAAGTTGGTTTTAACCTAATTAGAAGATGTCTAACCTTTTTGAACGAAAAGAATTGCTTTATTGTTTTAGTTTGTGACAAATATAATGTTTAGGCTAATTTTTGAATGCATTTTCATTTAAGTATAGGAAGTGATGCATGCTATTAATATAGCGAACATGAAGATTATTAAATCCTTTCAGTGTTTATATGAGTTACCTTCAAAAAACCATGATATCTCTTGGTTGGATTTATGTTTCCTAAAGATTTCGAAAGCTGGAAAATAAAAACAACCACATATTGATTAAAATTACATAAATATCTTTACAACAAGATAATAGGGGCCGTTCAAACATTACTTAAGGACATATCGGGGATGAGGTCTTTTTTAATTTGCCTATATTTGTTCAAAAGAGGCAGGAAGGATGCAAGAAATGCTTACCTATGTCATTTAAATCACATAATAATTTCAAGTTGTTTTTTTAAAGAAAAAAATGATAATTTGGAAAAATTACACTTGAAACAATTTCAAACTTTAAATAAAATTTTGGAGAAAGAAATAATTTGGACAAAAATTGTTTTTATGTGTTTCCGAGTTCAAGAATTTTTGGTATTTCAGAAAAACTGCAAAGATTTCTTAATAATATTCTTCCCAAAATTTCATAAAATGAATTGAAATATCTATTAAAGTAATGTTTTGAAGAGTTATATTATTTATTAAAACTAAGTTTTAAAATTTGATTGCTTCAGAAAAAGTTAAAATTAGAGCAAGGTGATACGTTGTTACTTTCTTACGTTAACAGAGGATGTGATTTGCTTATTGTGCGATTACATAATTAATATTTTAAGCTGTTTAATATTTTTCGGAACCACGTTGCCTTGAAAAAAAATAGAAGTTCCACGTTTTAACTACTTTATTTAAAAAATATTAAACTAAAATTTATTGCTCACTTTCTCAACACAAAAAAAAAGAAAATATAAAAAAAAATGATCACATCTATATTTGAAACCAATTTATCTTCGAAACCGATTAAGATTTTTTTTCTAAGTTCGGACAATTTCTTCTTCTTTGAAAGGGTTAACTGTTCAAAACTCTTAGAAACAATATTATATATATATATATATATATATATATATATATAATATATATATATATATATAATATATATATATATATATGTGTGTGGAGTTTCAGCGCCATAGTGTAATAACTGCGAAGATTACATCATCTACCACCATGTAATACTCTAAGAGATTTCATCATCCTCTTTGTCATTGAGAGGCGCCAGCCAGTCCAGATAGGGAAGTCCCGAATTTATAATTAACTCTCTTCGATAGAACAATCTAATTTCTTATTCACATGCATTTTGGCGATACTGCGAGAAGGCAGCTCTCACCAACCATGTCTGTTAAACTTATTTCCTTTTATTTCCATTAAATGTTATGTTTGATTATTAAATTATCGTCATTATTTCATCTAATGCTGCACGAACTCCTACACACACATATATATATATTCTGTAGATATATAAAAAATATTAGAAAAAACAAGTATACTTTACTTACAGCAAAATCTTAAGATCTCCGCAATTGTTTCACAGATCCGCATCCAAATGAGTCCGGCAGTTCTACCTTCAATTAATTAACCATGTCTTGAAGCATCCAAACGGGTCCTTATCTATCGTAGTACTATGCAAAATAATCCTAAAAAACGAAAACATGTATTAAAAAAATAGCATAGCTTGTTAAATATCATTAATTTGGCAAGAGATCGAAAGCTAGCTTGGAAAAATTAAATACTTCAAAATTTAAAATAAAGTGTAAAAAGCATGCAAAAAAAAGATAGGGAGAAAATGTAAAGAAAAACACTACAGTTAAAACGCGAATAATAAATTAAACACTGAACACTGTAAAAACAAGCTCAATAGAAGAAAAAAAAAAAAAAAAACACCATTAAAAAGGCCTTATATTTTAAGCGCTACTTTTTTTTCGCATTTTATGTACGTGTAATAATTATTAGTCATTTACGTGTTAAAAGTATAAGGGTAGATTTATAGTTTTACGATTCAACTATAGTTTTATGAATTGCTGTTCTTTATGCTTTGTTTTTGTTATGAGTTACTTTTACTTTTGATGTCCTTTCATGATTACCTCATACTTTCCTTTAATTTTTATTTTACACTTTAATTTTCATACGCGTTACTTTTTTGCGCATTAATTTACACGCTTTCTGTATATATTTTACTTAATTTTTTTTTTTATAAGAGTTTCTTTTTCGCATTTTCTTTTATCGTTCCTAATGTGTTGTTGCTTTTATTTGTTGTCCGCCTTATAATTAACGCGATACATTTCCTTAAGCGCTACAATTGCGCAGATTATGCGAAACTTTTGGTTATCCCTTAATTTCATGCTTTTACTTTTGTTTTAATTTTTCACGTTTCTCTACTTCATACTTACTCCAAACTTTTTTTTCCAACTCCTTTTCTTTTTTGTAAATATTTTCTTGCTGTGCATTTTTCCTTCCTACGTTAGTTTTGCACTTTACGTAACTTAATTTTTACCTTAACTATAGAGTTTACTTTTTTTTTATGCGTTACTTTTACCGGCTATTGCTATATTTTAAATGTTACTTATTTTAAATGTTACTTATCTTCCTGTTTCAATTTACATTGTTTTTACTGTAATTTATATTTCACACTTTACTTTCTTTATGTTTTAGTTCGTGCATTATATTTTATTCTTCTCTTTACACTTCACGCCATAATGTAGTTCATACTGCAGGGTTAGCTTTATTTTAAGCTATATATATCTTTTTACTTTCTATTTTTTTTACTTAATTTCACTTTTAACTATAGTTTATTTTTTTACTTTACCATTTGTATTACTTTTCAATCTATATTACGCTTGAAATTTGCTTTACGCTTAACATTACAAACCTTTTATTTTACTCTATACTTTACACGCTTTTTTTTAAAACTTTTCTATCTACTAAACATAATAAGCTATATTTTTATTTTACGTTTTCGTTTACTTCACTAATAGTAAATTTAATTTATGTTTTTTACGCACTTTTAAATTAATTTATACTTTACTTTAGTTTATACTTCTTTTACTTTATACTTGAAAAATTTTTTACGCTTTAATTAATATACATTTTACCCCTATTACACACATTTTTCTTTTCTTGAAACACTTTTACTTTACTTTTTTATACTTGAATTTATATTTTACGCTTTACTTAATAATTTACTGAACTCATTTCTGTAGATTTTACTATCTATGCTTTTATATTTTACATGTTCATATTTTATTCTTTACTCAACTTTTTATACCTAATACTCTACATTATTTTTTACGTTTTACTTTGTTGTAATTTTCATATTAAGGAGCATATTATTATTCACGCTTTATTTAACATTCTAATTTATTTTTTGCTTTATTTTTCTTTACTTTTCACTGCTTTTTACACTTTAAATTGCAGCAGTATGCTTAGTGTAATTATTTACTTTATACTTCACTTTGCAGTATAATTTACTCTATACTATGTTTCATTTTGCTTTCAATTGAACACACATATCACTTTACTCTGTTCTTCATATTTTACGCCTTTCTTTATACTTTTGCTTGACTTTACATTCTACTATGCGCTTTAGATTTCTTGTTTACGCTTTTTATGTTACGTTTCATTTTAATCGCTTTTTTTACTATTCATATTTTACGCTTTAATTTATACTTCGCATTCGACTTTTTTAATGATTAGTTTACTTGACACTTTTACTTTATACTTCATTATTCTGCTATATTTTATTTACCTACCTACTTTTTACTATCTTTTACATTTGATCATACTTTGCACTATACTTCCGACTTTAATCTTTATTTTGTGTTTTAATAAAGTAATTTTTTTACTTTAGGCCTCACTTCTTATTTTACACTTAGCTTTAGTTTTAACTTCTCAACCTTCTTATTTTACATTTTACTTTATATGTTATGTTACAATACTTTGCTTTTTGCATTACGCTATACTTTATAGTTCACGTTTTACTCTATTTTTTACATCACATACAACTCTCTGCTTTATTTTTGTTAACTGTACTTTATTCTTTACGACTATGGTTTACGCTTCGCTTTACATTACATTACACTCTTTTTAATTTAAGCTTTTATCTTATACTTCACTCTTTAGTTTACTTAACACTTATCCACATACTTTACTAGATATTTTGATGTTTATTTTATACTTTACGGTAAATTTTTAAACTTTCACTTGATACTTTAGACTTTAAGTTATACCTAGTGTTTCCTTTTATGCTATACAGTTTACTTTTTACTATTCACTTTATAATTAAGACTTTGCGCTTCAATTCATATTTTACTTTTTTTAAAATATAATTTACGCTTTACTTTACATTCTAAATAGTAGTTTTATATAATACTTTATGATACATTTTATGTTTTACGCTTTATTTCATATTTACCTCCGTAGTTAATTCTTCGTGTTGTATGTACTTTATTTTCCAATTTACTTTACTTTTTTTTAATTTAACATTTTACTTTAGATTTTATGCGTTACTTTACGCCTTGTCACATCTTTACTTTATACTTTAATTTACACTATAAAATACTTTCCATTATATTATACTTTACTACCTACTTTACACGATTTATTTTACAGTTATTTCAACTTACACTTTTCATTTATTGTATGATTGATTATACTTAAAGCTTTAGTTTACACACTTTTTATTTTACGCTTAATTTTACATTTAATTTATGATTCACATTCCACTTTTGCTTCACACTTAATTTTATTTTTAGTTCACTCAATACTTTTACTTTATATTCTATTTTATACTATGCTTTACTTTCAATTATATTTTATTTTACTGCATTCTCTTCACAAATTCTTTATAATATATTTAACATTTTATTATATACTTATATTATTATATAGTTTACGCATTATTATATACTTTACGCTTTATTTTATGATTTGCATAATGTATTCTTTTATATATTTGTTTAAACTTTATGTATGCTTTACACACTTTTTACTTTATGTTTCGTTAATTTTACGCTTTCTTCTTCAATGTGATACTTTTGCACGTTTACTTTTATCATGCGTTATTTTTAATTTATACATATTGTATTTTATATTACATCCTCTACTTTTCTTTGTGTTATTTAAACCTGTTTATTTTTCTTTTGCATTACTTTTTCTTTCTTCGTTCTGTGTTTTACTATATTTAACGCGTTACGTTTATCGGTTAATTTTACTTTTCTTGCTGTTATTTTTACTTTTAATTTAACGTTATTTTTACTTTAAGCATTATATTTTATTTTACGCCTAATTCTTTCTTGAAGCGTTACTTTTCTTATGCGTTATGTTTACGTTTTACTTTCCTTTATGCTTAAAATAAACACTTCATACAATACTTGATATTTTACACTTTACTGATTGCTTACGTTATTTTTACACTTTCACTTTACTTATGCGTTTTTTTGTTACACATTTAATTTTTCTTTTCGACATTTTAACTACACGAAATATTCTATGTTACATGTTACTTTTCTTAAGCGTTACGTTTGAGCGGCATACGTGCTCTTTTTACACGTTATTGTAAATTACATGTTACATTTTCTCGTCTACTTTTTTATTCACTGCATATACGCTTTTACCTTTATTATGCGGTCATTTTACATATTTAGTTGTTTTATGCTTTAACTATCCTTTTTTTTTTTGTTGATATTTTTAAACGTTATATTTTATTGGTTAGTTCCATTTATGCATTAGTTTTCTTTTGTTATTTTTTAGAATTTACACCATTTCCATGTATATTTTTACGAGTTATACTTAGGCGATAACTTTTTTGCATCATTACTTTTTTTAAGATTCTGTATACCCACATTTTACTTTATACCCTACTTTTCTTTGTGCGTAATTTTACGCGTTACACTTACACGTTCTTCTATTTCTCACCTTTTTTTTTTTTTTTTTTTGGTATAAATTAGCGAGTTTTATTTCTCATGTCTTACATTTATGCATTTACTTTGTTATACATAACGTTTTTTTTATGCGTTACGTTTTAATTTATTAATATTTCATGTTATATTTTAACACGTTCACTTCTATCTTTTTTTCTGCTTCAATTTACACATACATATCATTTGATATTTTATTCTCTACTTTTCTTTATATGTTACTTTAACTCCCTCTTTTGCTATGTGTTTTATGAGTTGTTTTACGCGTTACTATCTTTACACGTTACTTTTCGTGTCATTATATTTTTTTATGACTTATTTTCACTTTTATACATTATTTTTTATTTTGCGTGATTCTTTTTAATGCGTTAATTTTATTAGTGCTATAGATCTATTTACGAGTTAATATTCCTTTCTTTTTCCTAACAACTTACACGATCACTTTATTTTGACTTAGTTTTACTTTACTTGTGCTGTAATTTTCATTCTTTCCGGCAAACGTCCTTTAAAAAAACGCGGGTACTTTTCTAATTCGCTACTTTTCTGTGTGTCACTTTTCATATGTTTTACTTTTACGCGTTATTATATTTTATTCCTTACTTTTCTTACTGAGTTACCTTTGAGAATTTACTTATCTCCCGTGTTAATATTCTCTTCTTATGCAGTTTTTTCGATTATTTTCGCCACAACTTCCTTTAATTTTGTAACTAATTTTTTAACTTACGCATTACTCATACTGTGCATATTTTTACAAGTTACTTTAACGCAATCTTCGCATCATTTTCACGCTTTACTTCTCTTTATACTCAATTCACCTATATTTAATTTCCTTTATGCGCTAATTTTTGTTCTTACGCATTACATTTTGTTTCCTTATGCGTTACTTTACTTATGTAATAATTTCAAGATTAAATTTTTGCACATGCTACTCTTACGCGTAGTTATATTTCACGCGTTTAATTTGCGTGGCACACAAGTTCCTCTTATACGTTGTTGTAAATTACGAGTTACTTTCCATTATGCGTTGCTTTTTTGAGTTTAACTTTCTTACATTTACGAATTTATTTTTATTATGCAGTAATTTTACGCGTTTATTTTGCTTACGTGTTACTTTTTCTTATACTTGTTTCTTTCATGCATTAGTTCTATTTATGTGTTACATTTGTGCATTTTTACAATCTTGACTTTTTTATGCGTTACTTTAACGCATTTTTTTGCGATTTAAATTGCAGAATTTTTACTTTATATTTTACGATTTCCTTTTGTTTTGGAATTTTTTCTTTGTTTTCACAAGCCTTTCTTTAGTTTCTTCTCCGCTACTTTTACTATTTCGATGCTTTATTTTAAATACTTTTAACTATATGTTTTACGTCAGTTTCTTTTACGTGTTTACTTCTTATGCGTTATTTCTCATTTTACTTTTCGCAAGAGTTATTTTAACTTTCAGACGTAAACAGGTTATATACTATTTTTCGCGTTATGATATTTGATGGGTTACATTTCTTTTACTTTTTTTTCCTTATGCATAACTTTTATGCATTTGCTTTTTTTATGTGTTACTTTCACGCGCTATTACATTTTACGATTTTACTTTATGCGTTACCTTCACTTTAAACGCGCTATGCTTCTTTTCTTTATACATACATTTAAACATTTACTTGGCATGCGTTATTTTTACTTTACGATTTAAATTGACGCGTTTTTATATGCTATGCGTTCTTTATGTGGAATTAAACAGATGTTTATATTTCATTTGGCGATACCTTTAAACGGTTACTTTTATTATGAGTTACAAATACTTTGGGGAGTTGCTTTTCTTTATGATTACTCACATTTTACTTTATATTCTACTTAGACTGTTAGTTTAAAGTGTTTATTTTTCCTATGTATCACTTTTTCGCATTAATATATATTTCACGTGTTACTTTCAGGCGTTTACTTTTTTATGCGTTCCATTCCCTTTTACGCCTTTTCTTTTTTACTTAAAATACACACAGCTATACTTTAAATTGGACCCCATATTCTTATGCCTGACTTTTACGCCTTTAAATTTATTATGCAGTAATTTTACGCATTGATTATCCGTTATTTGTTTTTCTTGTGCATAATTTTTATTAATACATAACTTTTTTCGTTATTATTTTCTTTTTTCACTCATTGCTTTTACGTGTTGTCACATATTAAACGTTATTTTTCTTCATTTTCTTATTCGTAAATTTAAAGGATTTTTATGAATTTTTTTTACTCGACAAATTTCGTTGTTCACTACGCGAATACTTTTCTTAATGCGTTGCTTCGACGCATTTAATTTTATTATGCGGTTATTTTTCTTATTAATTACTTTTTCTGCTACTTTTACGCTTGTTAAATTTTTACGCGTCAGTTCTATTTATGAGTAACTTCTACGCGTTAATATATATTATGCGTTATAATCCTTTATGATTAAATTTTCTTTTTCGTTACTTTTATGCAATCACTTTCGTATGCGTTACTTTATCGCTTACTTTTCTTATGAGTTTCAACTACTTTCACGCGTAATATCTTATGCGTTTACTTTATACACACGCTAATTCTACTTTTAAATGTTTTTTTTCTTTATGCATCATTTTCTTAAATTATACATATTATGTTTTACTTTTTCTTTACGCCTGAATTTCATTTACGAGGTACTTTTGCGCTTTATACTGAACTCCGTGAGCCCATAGAGGGCGAAGGCCTATTGTGCCCATCTCAGTTTTCTTGACCTTTATACACGTAGCTTTTCGTCTTATTTTTACTGTTGCTGTACACCTTTACTTTAGTCATTCCTATATTTTACGAGTTTTCTTTTCATATGTGTTACTTCTACATTTAAGTGTTACTTTTCTTTATGCTTCAAGTTTATTTTATATTTTACACATTTCTTCATATGTTTCTTTTACACGTTTACATTTTTATGCGTTACTTTTACTTTAGTTTACACACAATATTTTTTGTTACATACTTTTTCATGTTACTCTGTTTTCCAAGTTGCTATTTTTTCTTATCACGTAGTTTCACTTTCCATATGCGTGAATTTAACTTTTACGCGTTGTATTTTATTTCAAGCTACGAAAATGTATGTATTATTAGTTCTTACGCGTTACATTATTTTTACGTAACCCTTACGCGTCTTTTCTATAATGGGGTCATTTTACGTATCTATTTTTATCATGTTTCTTTTCTTTTAATAATTTTACGTTATTATTTTACCGTTAGTTCTATTTATGCATTTTTATTCTTTACAATATCCGCGAATACTTAATATGCTTTATTTTAACGCGTTTCGTTTACTCGTGCATTTTTTATGTATTATTTTTACGCGTTATTTTTCTTTATGGCTAATATACTAATTTTATACTCTACAATACGATATTTTATTTTAACGAGTTATTATGTTTCACACGTTTACAATTCTTTTGATATTTTTAATTTAATGCGTTATTATAGTTAAGAAGTTTTTTTTCCTCGGGTATTTTCTCTTCCACGCGACATCAAATTTACACTTAACCCTTTTTATTGCTTACATTTGCACTGCATACGCGCTAATTTTACGCATTTTAATAAATTCAGAGTAAAATTCTTTCATGCGTTATATTTTCGCGTTTAGTTTTATTATGCAGTAATTTTAAGCATTGATTTAATATTTATTTTACTTGTCACTTTCACACATTAGTCCTATTGACGCATTATACATACGCTTTCCTTTCCTTATGCGTTCTCTTTCTGGTAATTTACAAATTTTATACTTGTTTTACATACCTTACGTCAGTTTTTTTAAGCGTTACTTTTCTTCTGCTTTAATTTATATACATTAATTCTAATACTTTAATTTTCTGGATGCGTTATTTTTACGCTTTTATTCTATTGCGTCATTTCATTTTTTTTTACTTATTTTATTAGTGCTCTTTAACTTACAGATATTATTTAAACAGGTTTTAAGTTATTTTTGCACGTTATGATATTTTAACTGAAATTTTTATTTTCGTGTTTCTTTTACTTATGGATAACTAACACGTTTACTTTTCTTTATACGAAACTTTTTTTTAGCGATATTTTTACTTTAACGAGTTATTACTTTTCTTATGCATTAATTTTACAAGTTTTTTCTCCTCTTTAACATTCCCCCCCCCCCTGCGATATTAAATTTACGCTTTACTCCTATTATTTACATCAGCGCGGCATACACGTTCATTTTAGGCGTACGCGTATTAGTCACACCCATTCGTGTAGTAAATTACGAGTTATATTTTATTATGCGTTATGTTTTCGTGTTTAGTTTTATTATATTTACTTTTACTACGCGTTACTTTTAGGCCTACGCTTTTCTTATGTGTTAATTTTTTCTCGTAGCTTTCCTTCATGAATTTTAAAATTTATATTTTACTTTTTAATATTTTTATTCTTTACTGTTACAAGTTTATTTTTCTTTTGCGATATCTTTAATTTAATGCATTATTATATTTTATTCATTAATTTTCTTATGCATTGCTTTTACAAGTTTTCTCTCACGGGTTATTTTTCTTCCCTGCGATATTACATTTTACGCATTTAAGAACAAAAATTTGTTTTATGAAGGAAAAAATGACGTGAAATTGCAGTTCATTCCTTTTTTATGAATCATATTTGGAGGGCATAAGCGCTCTTTTTACCTGTCATTGTACAATACGAGTTCCATTTTTTATGCGTTACATTTAGTTTTCTAATTTGTTACGCAGCAATTTCAAGCATTTATTTTGCTTATATGCTCCTTATTATTACTTGTAACTTTCAGGTATTAGCTCAATTTACTCGTTACTTTTAACGCGATATCATACATTACGTTTTACACGTATTCTTTATTTTTCGCATAGCATAATGATTTTTTACATTACTTTCTAGACTCAACTTTTTACCGCATTACTTTTCGGCGCTCTATTTTTTGCGAGTTACTCTTCGTTATGCATTAATTTTACTTTACTTCCGCGTTTTTCTTTTTATTATCATATACATTAGTTTTGCGTATTTGTATGTATTTACGCGTTGCTTTCCTTTTTCTATTTTTTATGCGTTTTTTAAGTACGCATTCCTTTTTTCTATTACTTATTCTATGCGTTATTTTTTACACTTGAACAATATATTTTATGCTTTACTTTCACTTAATTGCTTTTCTTAATTATTTTTCGTTCTTTACTGTTACTTTAACGCGTTATTATATTTTATGCGTTACTTTTCTTAAAATGTTACCATTCAGAATTCAATTTTCTCATGTATTACTTTTCTTATGCAGTAGCTTTAATTCTTTCCGTTAAACTTCTTTTAAATTTTTAACGCGTATTTTTAATTTATGTATTACTTTTCTGTGTATAGTTTTCGAGTTACTTTTATGCGAATGCTTCTATGCCTCATTTTTAATATTAACTTCCTTTTCTGATTTAATTTTATTTACATTTAACTTTAGATTTTATACCATACCTTTCTTTATGCGTTAGGTTTACGTTTAATTATATTTTACGCGGTACTTTTCTTCAGCAGTAAAACGTTTACTTTTGAAGTGCAATTTCTATTTTTAAGTCTCAGTTTTACTTATGCGTATTACTCTTTCGATGCTTTATTTTTTTATACACATCATACTTTAAACATTTTACCATTATAGTGCCTTTACCATTCTAAACATCTTCAATTTTTGCTTTCCTTAAGATTTTTTTCCTTTATAATTTACTTTTCTGAATTATATTTGTTTTATTGTTCATTTTACATTACTTTTCTTATGCATTAATCTTTAGTGTTTTACATGCGTTGACTTCTCTTCAGCGTTACTTTTACGCGTTTTTTTGGAGCCATTATTATAGCACATTGTATTTTAGGCGCAACTTTTCTTAAAGCGTTACCTTTAAATTTACAATAGGACCTTCTTTTGTTGTGCAATACTTTTACGAGTTGCACTATTTTATTTTTTGACTTATTGCTTTCCCTTATGCGTTTTTACAAGTTCACTTTTACTCGTTATTTTTACACGTTTAATTTATATTCTCTTCCTTTCCTAATGCTTTATTTTTCCGTGTTTTTATTCTTATGCTTTAAATTAAATCTTTTTTATGCATTACTTTTTCGCGTTTATTTCTTTTAAGCGAGATTTTAACTTTTATGGGTAATAGATACTTTTTACACATTAAACAATTCACTTTCACGCGTTACTTATAAGCCTTTACTTAATTAGGCGTTTCTTTGACGCGTTCACTTTTAAACAACGTATTGACGTTTTATTTTTGATTAATTTGTTTCAATTTACAAATTTTTTTTTTAAAATATGGGTTGCGTTTTTACGTTTAATTTTTTTCCCTAACCAGTTAAATTTATTTTGGGTGTTATTATGTTTTATGCAATACTTTTCCTCGTGCGTTTCATTTATTAAACATAATCGTATTTTACAAGTTATTTTTTTCCACGCGTAATTCTTGTTATACGTTACTTAAACCTTTTGTTATGCGTTACTACTACACGTTGCTCTACTTTCTTTACTCCATACTTCACGCGTTACTTTTGTGCATTAGTTAGATTATGCTTTAATTTACTTTTTTTAATATCTTTTACTTTTTTATCTATAAATTTTTTTCTACACATTTGTTTTTTTTTTTAAGAGTTATTTCGACTTTTTTATGTGTTACTTTTACACGTAATGCTCTTTCTACTTTACGACTTACTTTTCTTAATGCTTTAATTTACACTTTTTTTTTTTTACATAACTTTATACTTTCTTTATGTGTTCCTTTTACTAAGCGTTACTTAATAAAAAAAAATTTTTTCTTACTTTTACGTATTATTTTTTACGCGGTATTTATGTTTCTGCTTTAATTAACACACTTTTTATAGTACTTTGTTTCACACTTTACATTTTTTATACTTTAGTAAATGGATTATGTTTTACACTATACTTTATATTTCCCTCCTTACTTTATTTTACGCTCTATAATTTTCTTTTTATTTGCTGTGCTTTACTTTATCCTACAGTTTATTTTACCTTATGCTTTACTTTTTACTCTGCTTTATTCTTATATTTCTCGATTTATACTTTAAAAGAAAGTTGGTTTACGCTTTGAATTACATTGTGACATCGTGTCACACGTTTTTATTTTTAAAAATCCGGATCCAATTCCTACATCGCCCCTTAAAGCCTTAGTGCAATTGGGACACTCTCCCCGGAAATTCCATTCTCACCCCTTTTCTAGATAGTGGCTTCTGTGGATCTCCACGAGCGCACTGTTTAGGTTAGGTATTGAAAATATAGGAAAGTTGAAATAACTGAATTTTAGAAGAAATATTGCCGAATTAATAAAATTAGGTATAGTGGTTTAACAACAAAGCAATTGTGATAACCCATTATAAACGAGTGCACGTGTTTGTTTTAACCGTAACGGGTGTTAGAAAATAAACACTATTACTTTAATTTCAGTAACAACAAAGCTCTCAGAAAATAGGTAATTGTACTTTGACTTTAAAGCACTAGTATAACTATCTGAGCGCCTAACGTAGTTAGTTTTCTTTATACTTCAGATTTCAAATGACATTAAAATTTACTTTTTTACGCACATTTAATTTAGGCTTTATTTTAAACTTTACTTTAATCTTAAATTTATTCATTTTTATATACATCACTTATAGTTTAACTTGTTATTTAACTGCATAATTTACTCTTTTTTTTCTTATTTTAGACTTTAATTAACACGACATTTTGAAACGCTCGCAGAAGAAAAATGAATTATTTCTATTTATTTGTAAGTCAAAATTTTTTCCCGTAATAAAAACCTTATTTTTTCTTAAAATTAGTTTTAACCTAATTAGAATGTGTCAAACCATTCTAAGCGAAAACGATTATTTTTATTGTTTGATGTTTTGACAAATATAATGCTTAGGTTAATTTTTGAATTAATTTTCATTTAAGTTATAGGAAATGATGTATGCTATTAATATTTTTCTTTATTTATGTTATGTATTATTATTTTCCTCAAAATTTATATAAATGCTCATTGAGATGAAGATTATTAAATCCTTTGAGTGTTTATATGACTTACCTTTAAAAAAACTACGATGTCTCTTAGATTGTCTAAAGATTTCGAAAGCTGAAAAAATACCATATTGATTAAAATTACATAAATATATTTGAAACAAGATAATAGAGGCCGTTCAAACATTACTTAAGGACATAACGGGGATGAAGTAACATAATAATTTCAAGTTGTTTTTTTTTTAAAGAAAAAACCTTCTAATTTGTAAAAAATTACACTTGAAACAATTTCAAATTTTATATAAAATTGTGGAAAAAGAAAAAATTTGGACAAACATTTTTTTGTGTGCTTCAGAGTTTAAAAATTTTAGCCATTTCAGACAAAACAGTCAAGATTCCTTAAAAATATTCTTCTCAAAATTTTATAAGATGAATTGAAATATCTACAACACTATTTTTTTTTTTTTAAAGAGTTGTATTGTTTATTAAAATGAAATTCTAAAATTTCATTACTTCAGAAAAAGTTAATATTAGAGCAAGGAAGCGCGTTTTTACGTAAGCAGAGAATGTGATTTGCTTATTCTTGCTGAGAAGAAGGGAGAGAAAGACTAAAACTGAAAAATAAGCTTTATTTGAACGACCTCATATCAATAGAAATATTTCCGATTTTAGGAAGTTATTTGTAAATATATTGGATGTTTATTAAGAAGAGATTTATAAAGAAATCAAGCAATTTAATCGTTAAATTTCGAAATGCAAAATTAATTTTTTATTTTAATGAATAATCAAAATTAGAAATTACAACTAATTTCATCTTATTCGAAAATGAAGAGAGTTAAACCTTAATGGTTAATAGCAGACTCCTAGAAAAAAAATGCAGTTAATAAGTTTATATTGTATTAATTATTTACATCTATTATTTACTTCAGTAATGTTTTAATGATTTCTGCACGATTTTCTTCTTATCTACTTTCATCTATAAAAACGGAGCCAAACATTTCAGAGAAGGATCTATTTAAAATAATTAAAAAGCTTTAAATTAAAATATTTAACCTTACTCTGCCCTGGTGATTTTGGAATCACATAGAACATTATTATACTGCTATCACATAATTAATATTTTAAGCTGTTTAATATTTTTCAGAACCATATTGCCTTGAAAAAAAAAATTAGAAATTCCACGTTTTAACTACTTTATTTAAAAAATATTCTAAAATTTATTGCTCACTTTCTCAACATAAAAAACGGCGAAAATATAAAAAATGACCACATCTATATTTGTAAACATTTTTGGAATATGGTAGGGTAAACTAACCAGTGAAGGAACACTTAAGCTTAGCTTGCCTTTAAAAAAATCACCAAAATTTAAAATTTCGTAATTTTAGCTAAATGACGACATATTTGTTATTAAATGCAAATTATGAAAAAAAAATTAGATAACTTACATAATATTGTTTTAAGCTTTTGGTGGATCAAATAATAAGTAGTAAGATAACCAAGTGAAGGAACAGTTCTTACCAGTGAATAAACACTAAATTTTCCAGTGAATGAACACTTAATTTTGAGAATGTTTGATGCTCGTTAGGAATCCATAGGCCACAGAAATGTCTAAAAACAAGATTTTTCTTGGAATTGCTACATATAACACAGGGCTAAAGAGAATTGAAGGGCTGGTTCACTCCTTTGAAGAAACTCTCGCCGTGCCAATTCTCCGATTTTCTCTAGTGACGTCACTTTGGCGCAAAGCTCGCATTTTTACTTGAAGAACAGAGCGTTCGGCCTTACTAGCACTAACTAATATTGGAACATTTCTTTTTATGACATATTCTAAGACATTTGTTATTTTCTATAATGACTTTCTTCAGTTTTTGCAGTGAATTTACAAAAATTTAAAACTATTAACGAAATGCCAGTTTGCGCGATTGCAATTTGCAAAAATTCTGATAGAAAAACAAAATAAAAAAATATAATTTTCCACGTGTTCCCTAAAGTAAATGAACAACTATGTAAAGAATGGATACCGAAATGACACAGTTAATATAAAAGTTGAAATACGTTTTTTCTATCGTTAAGAACTTTTATAAAAATTCCTTATCTAAATAGAAACCGCCTCGTTACTTCAAAAAGAAAAGCAGGTGAAAAAAATTAAAAAAATGGATAAAGTCGAAAAAAATTAAAACGTAAATAAAAAGTATAAATAAAATATATAGTGTATAGTTGAAATTCTCCTAATTTCATAGCATATTTTTAAATGTAGTTATTCTAAATATTTATGATTTTTTTAAAAATTATATTCTCTTAAATTTAAATATCTATAAATTATATAATCTTAATTTAAATATCTATAAACAATTGTAAAATTTCTAATGTCATTATGAACCTAAATTATTATTTTGTTTCAGTAGTTAGCGTTTAAGGTTGATGTTTCCTAATGATTAAGTATAAAAAAATTGCTATTAACGGCATATTTTAAAATCAGGGATTCTATATTTAACTCAACTTAATGTTATAAAAGAATGTGTAGATAAAAAAGTGTCGATATATGCTTTCATTTTTCTTAATAATTAAAGCTAAAACTGAACTTTTTAAAATAACGTATTTATAGTGTCATTTTCGCAAACTAGTAAAATATTTTTATAAGTTTAAAATGGTATTTTTTTAATATAATGGCCAAGAAAGTTTTTTTGAACTATGTTTATGAACGGAAATAATGTGTTAATTACGTAAAGTTGGAAAGCTAATAACCAGAAAAAGTCCAACTTACTTTTATAAAGAGAAAGATGCAAAGTTATCATAATATCTTTGCTTGCGCTCACCGAGATCTGTGGACACATTGACGTCATGGGGAGGGAAATTGTAGCTTCAGCTCTAAGAGCGGAGTGAACTAGCCCTTCTATTCTCTTTAACCTTGCATATAACCACGGTTAACGTGGAAAAATTTACTTTTTTTTTCAGTCATGGAATGGAAAGTAAAATATGGTTAAATACAGAATAAATAAAAAAAAAATTTTCCTTTTTTTCTCACAGTCTAGTAGTCCGTTCTAAATCATGAATGTTTACCATTGTGTAACCCAATGGTATTATTATTATAATTAGATCACTTTTTACATCTTCCCCCATATTTTTTGAAGCTTTTTTTAAAATATATTTTTAAGTATTTTTTTTCTCTTCGATATACTTTTCCCCCAGCTCTTTCAGTCTCTTTAAATTTTCGTTCTTTTTCTGAAGTTAAGGCAAAAAAGTAATTTATTTCTTCTTCTTTTGATTTGATCTTCCTCTTTTTCCAAATTTTTGGCCAATGTAAATGTATCTTCGGAATTTCTTTTGATTTTCCAGTACCATTTCTAGAATTCCTCACTGGATAATAAATGAGAACTAAAGTTTCGAAGTTTGTGTAAAATCCATCTCTCATTGACTTATATCTAGTGGGTCTTCAGTAGTACTTGCCATTTACTTATGGAACCAATTGTTTTTGCAACTAACAATGCCTCAAGAGGACTTATCTCCAAATCAGTTTTCAAGATATTTTCATTATCAATGTTAGTTGTATCAGCTTCAGTGCCAAAATTTGACTTAACCAAATGTTCTTTTTGCAATAAATTCTTCCATATTGAGAAAAGCACAGGCTATTGGATATTTGGGAGATTAAACTCTTCCGTCAATGTCGCTTTAAAAATTTGAAACATAACTTGTGAGATGTCCTTCTCAAGCTTCTGAAGAAATAGTTCATCGTTACTCTCGAAGTATCTGTTTTGTTGATAAGCTGTTTTGCTCATTAACTCTTTGTGTCTGCCTTGCATACATTTGCTGAAGTAAACGTTTTCTACATCGAATGGAAAAATACCACATTTCATAAATATATTTTAACTTCATCAGTTGATGCCTCAAAATCTTATTTAAAAATAGATATAAAATTCTCTTGCCATATTGTTTTACAATTCTTTTGTTTTCAAGATCTAACGGGAGATTTCCATGAATTGGGTAGAGAGTTAAACCAGAGAATTTGTTTTGATGAACAAAACTTGCTCAGTTTCTAATTGATTGAGATTTATACCAGGGTTGGGGTTTTGGACGTCCTAAACTGGTTTTGGACAGAACACGTGGGTTTTACTGTCTTAAACTGGGTTAAACTGTCCTAAACTGGGTAAAACTGTCCTAAACTGGGTGAAACTGTCTTAAAGTGTCCAAAACCTTGAACTTTGGTGAAAGATAAAAATTCTATAGGTGTAACCATTGTACACATAGTAATTACATGTATCAATAAATATTTGATATTTCTTATACAATTTACTTTAACTTATTAAAGGAAAATAATAATAATACAATATAATAGAAAAAGGTTTATAATTTTTGAAGCTCCACAATTCATTGAACAATAAAAGTGAACACCTAATCCTTTAAATATAAATATGCTTTTAATACTGATAAATAATGTTTTTGCATAAGGATAAATAATGCAATATTAAAAAATAATAATTTAAAAAAAAATTACTAAATTTGTTTAAAAATTAACCTTTTATTTTTCACAATATTTTTTAAAATTTTTTTTTATAATTTCTGCATGATAAAAAAGACATCTATTTAAAAAAAATTTTTTTTAAATATAAATATATTAGTTTATATTGGAAATACAAAATAACTGAGGAATGCATTAACAGTTTTGAAGGGCATAACATCAGTTTCAGTTACTGGCACTGGTGATGTATCACTACTACGCTAAAAGAATTGAACACGAATGAAATAAAAGTATTCTTGAATAGTACTATAGATAAATAAACCTGTTTATGAATAACCAAACACTTAGTTCCTAATAGCTTAACCAGTATGGCAAGCTCAAACTTCAGTTATGTACTATTGAATGAGAGGATCAATTGAACTTGATTAATCTTCCTTTGTTTAATGTTTAAATTGAAGAGTCAAACAATATTAATAAAACATAATACTTTTTAAAAACAAATATTTTCTAGTAGATTTAATTATTGATATGTTATTAGTTCTATGCTTATTTTACCTTTTAAATATTGTTCAGATAAAATTGTGACATAATTTGAGTAAAAGGGTTTTGGACAGTTTTGGACAAAGGGGTTTTGGACAGGACGGTTTAAACCGTGGATTAATCCATTCTGTCCTAAACCTTGCCAACCCTGATTTATACCTATCCAGAAGAAGCAAAATAGAGAATTTGATAACATTTTCAATTAGCCATGAGTAGAAACATTTGCAATTTATTTGTAAAATGTTACTGCGGTTATCGTTTCACTTCATGAATCGCTTTTTCCAATGAAATATATAGCAGGAACTGATTCTGTAATACCTCGAAGAATTCTTCAGTAAGGAAAAACTACCAATGGAGGTACTTCTCTCTTTCACTTTCCTAGGAACAGTAGATTATAAATCCTTATAATTTTTTGGACCAAAGAGTTTTCCCGTTTAAGGACAGTATTCAATTCCCGTTTCGTTCGCATCGTATATGCAATCACTCTACAAAAGGATGCCAGGGCTACTTTCCTCCTGAAGATTCGTCTAAAGTTCTTTAAACCAGTCTTCCGAATATTATTCTCTGAGAGGGAAGTTTTGCCTTTTGAAATTATCTTCGCATTGCCCTGAGTTATTGGTGGATGTCGTCTTTAAAAAAAAAAAAAAAAAAAAAAAAACTTCACCCATTTTTTACCTGAATGATTGTCTTTAAATGGATTTTTCCTACCAGTTTCCGTCATGACGTTAAAGACCGCAATAGGATAATTTAGCTAATTATTGGCACAAAAGCCAGCAAAGAAATTTTCTATCTAAGCTTTTATTATTATATTTAGTTATTTTTCGATCAGTAAACATAGTTTATTAAGGTGTCTAACGTATGATGTAACTAATCATTACATTTATAAAGATAAATAAATTATTATATAATTCTTTAAATAAATTTAGCAATTAAATTAGCATTTTAAAATGAAATTGATATAGGAACTGTTAATACAACATTTAACAGAATTTTAGGTGTCTTCTATAACGCAGAACTACTAATTATCCATGTAAAATCATATTTCACACATACTGTTCATTCACTGAGAAATCTATTCCCAGTGAAAGAACATGTCTGTTCCTTTACTGGCTAGAAATTGTTTCTAGTATTTTTAACATAATTTTGTTGTATAATATGACTAAAGGTACAAGAAAATTAAATTTTTTCTTTTATTTTCATTAACTTGAAAAAATCCAAGTAAATTCATTCATTGGTTTTTCATCGTTTTGTAATCCAGTTAATAAACTCTTCCTTATCTCAGTATTTGCTTATGTTATGATGCTTAAAAGAAAAAAAAAACGTAACTTCTTTTTCACAATGAGAAAAAAAGCTTTATTATATGCAATTAATTGTACTTAAAACGGATAACTACAAACACTGACCTTATAATTTTGTCAAAGAAACAAGACGCTGAACAGATACTAACAAATTTAAAATTTTTTCCAGAGAAGACAATATGACTAGGTAACCCAATGCATTGTTACATGACTTTCTATTATTAGTAAGCTACTGTTACCAATCAATCAAAATTAAAACATTTAAAATCTTATTTTTAAAAAGTATCTATAAAATATTCCTTCACTGGTTGGTTTCAGGGCTAAAGAGAATAGAAGGGCTGGTTCACTCCTTTGAAGAAACTCTTGCCGCGCCAATCCTCCGATTTTTTCCAGTGACGTCACTTTGGCGCATAGCTCGCACTTTTATTTCAAGAACAGAGCGTTCGGCCTTACTAGCTCTAACTAATATTGGAGCATTTCTTTTTGTGACATATTCTAAGACATTTGTTACTTTCTATAATGACTTTCCTCAGTTTTTGAAGTGAATTTACAAAAATTTAAAACTATTAACGAAATGTCAGTTCGCGCGATTGCAATTTGCAAAAATTCTGTTAGAAAAACAAAAGGAAAAAATATAATTTTTCGCGTGTTCCCTAAAGTAAATGAACAACTATGTAAAGAATGGATTCCGAAATGACACAGTTAATATAAAACAGCAATACGTTTTTTCTATCGTTAAGAACTTTTATAAAAATTCGTTATCAAAATCGAAACCGCCTCGTTACTTCAAAAAGAAAGGCAGGTGAAAAAAATTAAAAAATGGATAAAGTAAAAGAAAATTAAAACGTAAGTAAAAAGTATAAATAAAATATATAGTGTATAGTCGAAATTCTCCTAATTTCATAACATATTTTTTAATAGTTATTCTAAATATTTATGATTTTTTAAAAATTATATCTTAAATTTAAATATCTATAAACAATTGTAAAATTTCTAATGTCATTATGAACCTATATTATTTTGTTTCAGTTATTAGCGTTTAAGGTTGATGTTTCCTAGTGATTAAGTATGAACAAATTGCTATTAACGGCATATTTTAAAATCAGGGATTCTAAATTTAACTCAACTTATTGTTATAAAAGAATATGTTGATAAAAAAGTTTCGATATATGCTTTAATTTTTCTTAATAAAAGTTAAAACTGAACTTTTTAAAATAAAGTATTTATAGTGTCATTTTCGCCAACTAGTAAAATATTTTTAAAAGTTTAAAATTGTATTTTTTTAATATAATGGCCAAGAAAGTTTTTTTGAACTATGTTTAAGAACGGAAATAATGTGTTAATTACGTAAAGTTTGAAAGCTAATAACCAGAAAAAATCTAACTTATTTTTACAAAGAGAAAGATGCAAAGTTATCATAATATCTTTGCTTGCGATCTCCAAGATCTGTGGACACATGGACGTCATGAGGAGGGAAATCGTAGCTTCTGCTCTAAGAGCGGAGTGAACCAACAACTCCCAGAAGAAGGAAGGCTTCAGCACGGATCAATTTAGAGTGCGATGTGACGAAGTTAACTGCGCAGTTGATGAAAAATAAGAAAGATGTCATTACGTTTGGACTACTAAAGGATACTTATGGTAACCCGTGCTGAGGCCTACTCTTTCTAGGAGGTGTTGAGTGAACTAGCCCTTCCATTCTCTTTAGCCCTGGGTTGGTTTACCCTATTTATCTTTGAAACCGATTAAGATTTTTTTCTAAGTTGGAAATTTTTTCTTCTTTTGAAGGGCTAACTTTTCAACACTTTTTGTTAAAAGTTAATTGTATATATCTGCAGTTATCAAAAAATGAGAAGAAACAAAATATACTTTACTTACAGCAAAATATTCTTATCTCCTAAATTGTTTCATAGATCGGTATCCAAATAAGTCTGGCAGTTCTAAATTCATTTAAACATGTTTGAATCATCCAAACGGGCCCAATAATCCTAAAAAACATGTTGTATTAAGAAAATTGCATAGATTGTTAAATATCATTTATTTCGCAAGAGAGATTGAAGGCAAAATTATATGTTTTAAAAGTAAAATAGAAACATGCAAAAACAAAGGATATGAAGAAAATTAAAAGAAAACACCATAGTAAAAACGATAATAATAAATTAAACGCTTAAAACAAGCTCAACGAGAAAAAAAAAACACCATCACAAATTTAAAAAAGAAGGACAAATAATCCAACAAGTACTTTTACGCATTAACTTTTTCTTTTTTTGCATTTAGTAAATTTTACGTATTACTTTCGATATGTGTTTCTTCTATCCGTTTAATGCGTTTTTTTTTTTGTAATTCGTTACTTTTATGCGCTATTTTTACTTTAATGTGTTAGATAACTTATTTTAGGCGTCATAGAATGTATTTTTACTTGTTTCTTTTTATAATTTTACTTTTTTCTTGTACTAATAAGTTTATTTTACGTGCTTAGTTTTATGCATCACTTTTACGGTTTATTTACGTTTTAATGTACATACATTTTACTTTATGTTTATTTATCCGCTTACGCGTTTAATCATATCTGTTCGAACTCATAATATCTTATACTCACACTTTACCTTATACCACAGCCTTACATTTCACACTTTACTTTACTTTGTTTTATACTTTTCTGTACACTTTACGCCTCGATTTAGTTCATACTGCATGGTTAGCTTTATTTTAAGCTTATATATATATATATATATCTTTTTACTTTTTTGTTTTGTTTAACTAGACTTTTAACTATAGTTAATTTTTCACTTTATCTTTGCCTTACTTTTCAGTTTATATTACGCTTTACATTACAAACCTTTTATTTTATCCCTTACTTCACACTCTATTTTTTACTTTTCTACCTACTAAACATCATAAGCTATATTTTTAATTTATATTTTATACTTTCGTTTACTTTATACTTCACTTAATATTAAATTATAATTTATGTATTTTACGCACTTTTAATTTCGTTTATATACCTTACTTTAGACTTAACTTTATTCATTAGTTTATACAAATTTACTTACAAATTAATTTACTTATACAAATTTACTTTTACTTTTTTAACGCTTGAATTAATACACTTTTTACCTTATTTTTTTCTTTTCTTGAGACACTTTACTTTATATTTAACGCTTTACTTAATAATTTACACATTTCTATAGATTTTACTCTCTACGCTATTATATTTTACTCCTTACTCGACTTTTTATGCTTTATACTCTACATTATTCATTACGCTTTACTTTTAATTTTAAGCAGCATATTGTTTTATTTTACTTTTAATTGACTTTCTGCTTTATTTCTCTTTACTTTTCATTTTAGCTTACTTTTCACTCTTCTTTTCAATTTAAATTGTACACGTTGCTTTAAGCTTAGTTTTAAATATTTACTTAATACTTCAATTTACAGTATAATTAACTCTTATACTATGTTTCACTTTGCTTTCAATTTAACACACACACTTTACGCTGTGCTTTATATTTTACGCCTTTCTTAATTTTACTTGACGCTGCATTCTACTATACGCTTTAGTTTTCCTATTTAAATGTTTTACGTTTCATTTAATTTTATAAGCCTTTTTCTTTATTATATATTTACGCTTTACATTTTACTTTAATTCAAACTTATGTTTAGTTTATTTGACTTTACACTTCATTATTCTGCTATATTATATTTACACATCTACTTTTTACTATCTTTTACATATGATCACACTTTGCTCTCTGCTGGTTTGTTTACTTTGCGCTTTAGCGTATTTTACTTCAGCCTTCACTTTTTATTTTTAACTTTTTACTTCTCAAACTTTTTATTTTATATGTTACGTTTTATATTATTCTATACAATATTTCGCTTTTTACTTGATATTTTAAGCTTTACTATACCTATCTTCTTATTACTAAATTTTACATTATAGTTTACTTTTTACTTCATGCATAACAATAGGTACACTGATTAACTGCATACTTTTCTATTTCACTCTTTAAATTTTAATTATATTTTGTGCTTTTTATTCCGTTTTACGTTAGAATTTGTTCTTTGCATTACATACAACTTTGTACTTTTACATACAACTGTTCTTTACATTACATGCAGTATTTTTATTAACTGCACTTTATTCTTAACATACTTTTTTGCTTTACGACAATGTTTTACGCTTCGCTTTACACTCTTTTTAATTTAAACTTTACCTTATACATTATTTTATACTTCACAGTTTACCCCAAACTTTCTTTGATTTTACTTATTGATATTTTACTTTAATCATTATTTTATACTCTAGGGTAAATTTTTAAACGTTTCACTTGATACTTCTAACTTTGAGTTACGCATTGCGCTTCACTTTATGCTTTACATTTTACTTTTTATAGACTTCACCCAATATTTAAGACTTTGCGTTACACTTTGTACTTCAATTTATGTTTTTCTTTTTATATAATTTAAAATCTTTATTTATAATTTATATTAATAAACCTTACTTTTTTCGTTATTATATATTACGATTTGCTTTTTTAAATCATTTCTTTCATGTGTTATCATATATTAACCGTTATTTTTCTTCCTTTGTTACTTTTCTCATTCGTAACCTTAGTGTTCAGGATTTTAATGCTCTTTTTTTACTCTACAAATTTCTTTAGTCGTTACTTCTATGCGAATACTTTTCTTAATGCGTTACTTTTACGTATTTACTTATGCATTGTTCAATATTACGCATTATGCGTTTATTTTACGCTATATTTTTTACGCATTTTATTTTTCTTATTAATTACTTCGTCTTTTACTTATTACTTTTACGCTTATTTAATTTTACGCGTCAGTTCTATTTATGGGTTACTTCTACGCGTTATATTTCTTTATAATTAACTTTTCTTAATCATTTCTTTAATTCACTTTTTTATGCGTTACTTTATCGTTATCTTTTGTTCAGGGTGCGAAGCCAAAAAAAAGAAAGAAAAAAGATAAGCACCTTTTAATCACTCAAAAAATATTTTTAAGCACTATATATGAACAAAATGCAAAATAAAATTCGAAGACTTTACATGATCATGATAAAAATAACCAGTTTCAGACAAAGAACCCTTTTCTTGTTTATATTAGCCATTATAAAAAAAAAAAAAAATAAAAAAAAAAAAAAAAAAAATCAAGAGGTTTTTTCGGTTCAATATCAGACGGTGGGAAACGAAGCCTAAAATGTAGAAGAGTTGTACATGAGAATGCAAGAATCTCACCGAACCTAGCTCAGTAGATATGGACTCACAAGTATTTCATCAAACATGTAAAATTATTGGCGCATTCTTTTGACGGGAAGCCAAAATAGATTATTGTCGAATGAATTGTGAAAACATTTGAATAGAACAATGTGAAACACACGCATAATAGGCGAGGAAAATTGACATGGTAAGGAAAAAAATTCATGTTCGAAAAAGGGGAAATTAAGCACTTTTTAAAAACCATGTATTTTTACGCGTTTTATCTTATGCGTTTACGTTACAAATACGCTAGTTCTACTTTTCGCGTTACTTTAAAATGTTTTTTTCCTTATGCTTAACATTTACGAGTTACTTTCTTAAATTATACATCCTATTTTCGTATGCTTTACTTTTTTTTTACTCATGAATTTTATTTACGAGGTACTTTTGCTCTTTATACAGGTCAGGACTAAAGAAAATAGAAGAGCCACTTCACTCCTTTGAAGAAACTCTTGCCGGGCCAAATCTCCGACTTTCGCCTGTGACGTCACAGTGGAGCAAAGCTTGCGTTCTTTTACTCCAAGAAGGAAGCGTTTGGTCTAACTAGCTTTAACTAATATTGGAGCATTCCTTTTTGTGACATATTCCAAGACATTCTTTGTTTCCTATAATGATTTTTCTCAGTTTTGTGAAGTGAATTACAAAAATTTAAAATTATTTATGAAATGCCAGTTTTTGCGATTGTAATTTACAAAAATTCTGATAGAAACACAAAAGGAAATATAATTGTCCACGTGTTCCCTAAAGTAAATACACAATTATGCAAATAATAGCTTCAACATTGCAAACGAAATGACCCAGTTAATATTAAATATGAACGAATATGCAGTAAGAGTTTCTTAAAACAAGATTATGAAGAGATATGAGAAATAGTTTGCTTGGATTGTCGGTTGGAATGATTTTAAAATTGCTCTAACTCTACCAAGTGCTAATAGAATAAAACAGCAAAATGCTTATTTTGCATTTCAGAACTTTTATAAGAATTCGCCATCTACATTGAAACCGCTCAGCTACTTCAAAAAGAAAAAGGCAGACGAAAAAATCAAAAGCCAAAGAAAATAAAAACTTAAATGAAAAGTATAGATAATTAAAAGTTAAAATTCTCCTAGTTTCATAACTTAGTTTTTAATGTAGTTATTCTAAATATTTATTTATTAACTATAATACAATTATTTTTTTAATATAATTATATTCTTTTGAACTTAAATATTTATAACCAATTGTAAAATTTCTAATATTTTTATAAACCTAAATTATTATTTTGTTAGAATAATTAGCGTTTAAGGTTGTTGTTTCCTAACGATTAAGTATAAAGATTGCCATTAACAGCATATTTTAAAATCAAGATTCTAAATTTAACCTAACTTTACAAGTTATTGTTATCGAACAATATGAAGCTAAAAAAGTGCCGATATATGGATCAAATTGTTTGTAATGATAAAAGTTAAAACTGAAAATTTTAAAATAAAGTATTTATAGCGTCAAGTACGACAACTAGTAATTTAATATTTTGGTCAAGAAAATTTTTTAAAACTATGTTTTAGAAAGGAAATAATATGTTAATTGCATAAAGTTTGAAAGCTAATATCAAGAAAAAGTTTACTTTTACAGAGAGAATGATACAAAGTTTTCATAATATCTTTGTACACAGTGACGTTATGAAGAGGGAAATCGTAGCTGTAAGAGCGGAATGAACTAGATTCTCTTTAACCCTGTATACAGGTAGCTTTTTGTTCTGCCTTATATTTACTTTTTATCTTATTTCTTCGCGTTACTCTACACCAATGTTTCCCAAACTTTTGTCTACCCCTTCTAAATTATACCACTAATAAAAAAAATGAATGTATTTTTTCAAAAAATATGTTTATTTTAAGGTATAAAGTTTTGTTAATAAATTTATTTGCATCAGTGAGAAGGATGATATTGTTTTTGCTGAGATAACAGTTCATCATAATTAGGTTCTCTTGTGGTCAATTTTAGTCCGAGATGCGATTCCACGTCCAATAATCTATTTCTTTTTTCGAATTAATGTCCACGACTGCTGAAAAAGTGACTTCACTTAAATCTGAAGCTGGAAAAGGCAAAATATATTTCACAACTTTTTCTGTTAAAAACTGGATACATATTTTGCATTTGCAGCCAGAATGATGTTAAAGTACACTCCTCAAGTTTATTTTTCAAGAAGGATAAAAATTATATTTTATAAAAATAATCAAAATAAGTGGAATTTATTACAAACTTTTATTATAAAAAAATTGCACAAAAGTTAAAAATCACAAATGGCTGTTGACATTACTAATTATTAACTGTCAACTATACAAAAAATAGCCAATAGAAAAATACGAATTCGTAAATCTTCATGACTAGCTTTGTTTTTAAATAAAATTCTTCGAAATTTTCGTTTGTTGCAAGATATTTCGCATAAGAACGCGTACCCCTGGGGGTACGGGTACCACACTTTGGGAAACACTGCTCTACACCTTTACTTTAGGCCTTCCTTTATTTTACGCGTTTTCTTTCATGTGTTACTTCCACATTTAAGCGTTACTTTTCTTTATACTTTAAGTTTCTTTGTTATTTTATATTTTACACAATTCTCAAGTGTTTCTTTTGCACGTTTACATTTATATGCGTTGCTTTAACTTTCGCGCATTATTTTACTGTATGCTTTAGTTTAAACACATTTTTTATTACATACTTTTTCGTGTTACATACTTTAGTAGTTTTATTACATACTCTGCTTTCAAAGTTACTATCTTTTACGCTTTGCCTTTCTTATCACGAAGTTTTACTTTCCATATGCGTCAATTTCACTTCTACGCGTTTTTTTTATTTCAAGCGTTATTCTCTTTAACGTTAATTTCAGACGTTTATTTTTCTTGAGCATTAATTTTACGCTTTACTTTTAACATCTATGCAATATTTATGAATTACAAGTTCTTATGCGTAACAATTTTTTTACGTAACCTTAACGCGTTCTTTTTATAATGTGGTCATTTTGTGTATTTATTTTAATAATGTTTTTTCTTAGTAATTTTACGTTATTACTTTACGCGTTAATTCTATTTATGCATTTTTTTTTAAAAAATTCTTTACAATATCCGCGATGACTTTTTATGCGTTATTTTAACTTTAAGGGTTATTTTTTGCGTTTACTCGTAAATTTTTTTACGTATTACTTTTGCGCGTTATTTTCCTTTATGGCGCGCTATTTTTCTTAATTACGAGTACAATTTCTTTATGGGCTGTATTTTCGCTTTCTTATTTGTTACTTTTACGTTTTTTTTTCTTTTGTTACGCAGTAATTTAAAGAATTTATTCATTTAATTTTATTTTACTTTTCACACATTAGTGTAATAGTCACATTCACACATAACTTTTGCTCGTTTGATTTTCTTATTTATTTTTCTTTCTGCTTTAATTTGCATACATTAATTTTCTTTATTTCTAACACTTTAACTTTCTTTAAGCGTTATTTTTACGCCGTTATTTTATTGCGTTACGTCTTTTTTTATTTTACTTATTTTATGCGTTCTTTAACATTCAGACATTAATTTAAACAGATTATAAGCTATTTTTATACGTTATGATATTTTATGGGGAATTTTTATTTTTGTGTTTCTTTTCCTTATAGATAACTTTAACGCGTTCATTTTTCTTTTACGATATTTTTAATTTAACTCGTTTTATTATATTTTATTCGTTTATTTTCTTATGTATTACTTTTGCAAGTTTTTCTTACGGATTATTTTTTCTTCCATGCGATACTATATTTTACGCATGTAAGAACAAAAATTTGTTTCCTTTAGGAAAATATACCGTGCAAATGTAACTCATTCCTTTCGCATGAATTACATTTGCACAGCATACACGCTCTTTTTACATGTTATTGCACAGTACGAGTTATATTTTTTTTTACGTTACATTTTCTCGTTCGGTTTTCTAATTTATGACTTTTACTTAAGCAGCAATTTTAAGCATTTATTTTGCTTATGTGCTCCTTACTTTTACTTGTTATTTTCACGCATTAGCTCAATATACTTGTTACCATATATTATGCTTTACTTTTTATTCGTTATCTTTACGAGTTACTTTATCGCATTAAGATTTTTTATGCTTTAAATTGCCCAATTTTTACTTACCTTCTTAACGCGTTATTTCTCGGCGTTTTATTTATGGCGAGTAACTCTTCTTTAGGCGTTAATTTTACTTTTCTAATGCTTTTTTCTTTCAATTTTCACCAATTATATACATTAGTTTTACGTATTAGTATTTATTTACGTGTTGCTTTTTTTCGTATGCATTCTTTTTTCCCCGTTTACTTTTCTTATAGGTTATTTTTACACGAGAACAAAATACTTCAGTTTTTTAAGCTTTACTTTTACTCACAACTGCTTTTCTTAATTATTTTTCTTTCTTTACTTTACTTTAACGCGTTATTATATTTTATGCGTTACTTTCATAAAAATGTTTACCATTCAGAATTCAATTTTCTCATGTATTACTTTTCTTATGCAGTAGTTTTAATTCTCTCCGTCAAAGTTCCTTTAAATTTTTAACGCGTATTTTTAATTTATGCTATATAACTATTTTGATTTTATACAATATAATAAATATTTTTCGCGTTACTTTTAAGCAAATGCTTTTATGCCTTATTTTTAAGCATTACTTTCCTTCATACTTCAATTTATCTACATTTTACTTTATATTATGTACGATACTTTTCTTTATGCGTTACGTTAATGCTTAATTATATGTGATACTTTTCTTTATTCTTTTAAACTTTTATCTTTCAAATGCAATTTCTACTCGTATACTTTTATTGCCTCATTTTTACTGTTTCAATGATTTATTTTATACACATCTTACTTTAAACACTTTACTTTTATTTATGCGTCACTTAAACATCTTCAATGTTTGTATTAACTTTATTTTTACTTTTCTTATAAGTTTCTTCCATTATAATTTATTTCTGTGGATTACATTGATTTTATTGCTCATTTTACATTACTTTTCTTATGCATTACTCTTTTTTGTTTTACACTTGTTTACTTCTATTCAGAGTTACAGCACATTGTATTTCAAACGTTACTTTTATTAAAGCGTTAACTTTAAGAATGTGCTTTTCTTAGGCATTTCTTCTGTTGTGCAATACTTTTACGTGTTGCTCTAATTTATTTTTTCCTTTACTTTTTAACGCATTGCTTTTCTTTATGTATTTTTACAAGTTTACTTGTTGTTTTTACACGTTTAATTTTTATTCTCTACCTTTCCTAGCGCTTTATTTTTCCACGTTTTTATTCTTATGCACTACATTCATCTATTTTATACATTATTTTTCCGCGTTTAGCGCGATTTTTACTTCTACGGGTTATACATACTCTTACACATTAAACAATTCCCTTTCACGCGTTATTTTTTAAGCGTAACTTTTACGCCTTTGATTAATAACAAGTTTCCTTTACGCGTTCACTTTTATGCGTCGCAATGACGTTTTATTTGCGGTTCATTTGTTTCAATTTACACACATTTCATTTTTTAATATGTGGTACGTTTGGGCGTTTAATCTTTTTTGCCTAACATTTACCAGTTTATTTGTTTTTAGGTGTTATGTTTTATGCAATACTTTTCCTCATGCGTTTCTTTTACCTAAGATACTCGTATTTTTCATGCGAAATTATATTTTACGAGTTATTTTTCTCTATGAGTAATTCTGTTGTTGTTGTTTCTTCTTCCCATCTGGTCAGACGGAGTCAGATCAGATCAATAAATCCGTTGACAATTAGGAAGTCCGAAACTAAAAGGGGAGAGGAATGGATATTGTTCCAGCCCAGCCATAAGTTCAAGATATGATCAGGTGATGCCTGGTTATGTTGGCATTTAGGGTAAAGATCTTTTGATTAGCAGAAAAATGTGAGACTTTTTAGGTGTCCACTGGTAAGTCAGGATAAGCAAGTGTTATTCTGCCTGTCACCAGGAAGAGATAGAGTCCTGGTCTTTTTGCTTTATATCAGTAGGGAATAGGAGGAAGGAGCCACTTTTGTTTGTTCTGGGCCTTTTGCCTTGCGAAAAGTTCAAGGTATGTAAGCTTTGAGGTGGAGGGGACTGGATGGTCTAGTCCCTCCTTTGCAAGAGTGTCAGCCAACTCGTTTCCGTGGATCCATTGAAAGTGGACTTCATGCTGCAGGGAAATGAGCTTTACTTTTTGTAAGATAGAAAAACTGGCATTATCTCCAATTAGGGCCCAATTTTTGAGGTGTTGAATTGAACTACGGCTGTCAGATAGTATCCAAGTATTTCCAAAGTGCCCTTCACTCAGGACTTTTTCTAGTCCCCTGTCGATTGCAATTAGTTCGCTTCGAAAGACGGAACAAAAATCGGGGTTGCGTTGATGAAGAGCGTAGTTCTCTAGGTGTTTCAATAAACACTCCACCGCCTGTCTGTAGATCCATTTTATTGCCATCAGAGTATATTTTGATGTCATTTGGAGGGATTTTATTGATGATTTCCAGGGACAATTGTCTGAGGATACAGTCTTTCTTATCAAGCGTGGTAGGGAGGCTTTCATGGAAACTAACATTGGGAAGATCCAAGCAAGTACTGAGATTGCAATGAAGATAAAGAGGTTCAATATTTTCTGCGATTAACAGTTGTGATTTAACATGACTAAAAGGACTGTTTTTCTTTAGCCTTTGATGGCAGGTCCAATTATTTAGGTAAGTAGCAGTTAGATTGCCTTGGTCTAAACTGGAAAGTTTATTGAATTATTTCACTAAATTAGCTTGCCTTCTTATGTTAAGAAGTTGCAGATCTGCTTCGTAAAGGACGATCTGTGAAGGACGTTTCAATCCAGTGATCATGCGCGCGGCGCTCAGTTGAACCTTTTCCAATTTGTTTATGTTAGTTTGAGAAGCACAGCAGTAGACAGGATAGCCATATTCTAGAATTGGTCTAACAAGAGCCTGATAGGAAGACCTAAGAGTAGTTGCATCTCCTCCCCAATCCTTATCAGCGATACACTTAATAATATTTAGGCGCTTCCTGGCCTTCGAGACAATATAATGAATATGTTTGTTACATGCAAATTCGGGATTGAGAATGTATCCCAGGTATTTTGGGTGTTTCTTGTAGGAGAGCTTCTGGTGTTTGAGAAACAAGGATGGTTCATATTTATAAAGTCTCTTATTGGTAGTGAAGAAGGTGGTTATCGATTTGGTTGGGTTGAAACTCAATTTGAGTTCACCTGCGTACTTGGATAGGGCTTCTAAAGAGTTGTTGAATCTCGACAACGTCGTCACCGCTTTCCCAAAGAGCAATATCACCAGCAAACATTCCGATGCGAGTCCCGAGAGACAGTTACCAATTCCGGCCAAGTAGAGAGTAAAAAGAGTTGGACTGAGGACAGTTCCCTGGGGGACACCCTGGCTGAGATGAACCGAATTAGAGAGAGTTCCATTGAACTTAACCCTGATATGATGAGTAATTCTTGTAATATGTTACTTATACCGTTTCATATGCGTTACTATTACGCGTTGCTCTTTCTTTACTCCATACTTCATGCGGTACTTTTCTTATATTTTTACTTTTTCGCATTAGTTATAAAAAAAAAGGTGTAAATTAAAGCATACTATATCAAAGCTTCACCCTGTCTTGCCAGGGGTCATCCGGGGAAATCCATATCTTTTACTTCTGAATAGCATACTACATCTTTTACTTTTCCAGAATTTTCTTTTACGCATTTGCTTTTTTACGCGTTACTTCTAATTTTTAATGTGTTACTTTTACTCGTTTTACTTCACGCGTTACTTTTCTTAATGCTTTAATTTACACCCTTTTTTTTAACTTTATGTTTTATACTTTGTTTTTCTTTATGCGTCACTTTTACATTTCTTATGAATTAGTTAAACTTTTTTAAGCGTTATATTCGCACGTTTACTTTTACGGACTATTATTTTTTTACGCGTTACTTATTTTTGTGCTTTAATTAATAAACTTTTTTAGGTACTTTATATTTCACACTTTACATTCTTTATACATTAGTTAATGCATTATGTTTTATATTTTACTTTGTATTTCAAGCCCTACTTTATTTTATGCTCTATATTTTCTTAAAATTTTTTATTTTCTTCACTTTATCCTATACTTTTACTTTTTACTCTGCTTTATTTTTATATTACTCGATATATAATATTACGTTTTAAATTTGACTTTCAATTACACGCTTTTTATTTTTCGCTTTTCTTTACTTTACACGAGTTTTAGGTACTTTATATTTCACACTTTACATTCTTTATACTTTAGTTAATGCATTATGTTTTATATTTTACTTTGTATTTCAAGCCTTACTTTATTTTATGCTCTATATTTTTTTTAAATTTTTTATTTTCTTCACTTTATCCTATACTTTTACTTTTTACTCTGCTTTATTTTTATATTACTCGATATATAATATTACGTTTTAAATTTGACTTTCAATTACACGCTTTTTATTTTTCGCTTTTCTTTACTTTACACGAGTTTTAGGTACTTTATATTTCACACTTTACATTCTTTATACTTTAGTTAATGCATTATGTTTTATATTTTACTTTGTATTTCAAGCCCTACTTTATTTTATGCTCTATATTTTTTTAAAATTTTTTATTTTCTTCACTTTATCCTATACTTTTACTTTTTACTCTGCTTTATTTTTATATTACTCGATATATAATATTACGTTTTAAATTTGACTTTCAATTACACGCTTTTTATTTTTCGCTTTTCTTTACTTTACACGAGTTTTAGGTACTTTATATTTCACACTTTACATTCTTTATACTTTAGTTAATGCATTATGTTTTATATTTTACTTTGTATTTCAAGCCCTACTTTATTTTATGCTCTATATTTTTTTAAAATTTTTTATTTTCTTCACTTTATCCTATACTTTTACTTTTTACTCTGCTTTATTTTTATATTACTCGATATATAATATTACGTTTTAAATTTGACTTTCAATTACACGCTTTTTATTTTTCGCTTTTCTTTACTTTACACGAGTTTTAGGTACTTTATATTTCACACTTTACATTCTTTATACTTTAGTTAATGCATTATGTTTTATATTTTACTTTGTATTTCAAGCCCTACTTTATTTTATGCTCTATATTTTTTTAAAATTTTTTATTTTCTTCACTTTATCCTATACTTTTACTTTTTACTCTGCTTTATTTTTATATTACTCGATATATAATATTACGTTTTAAATTTGACTTTCAATTACACGCTTTTTATTTTTCGCTTTTCTTTACTTTACACGAGTTTTAGGTACTTTATATTTCACACTTTACATTCTTTATACTTTAGTTAATGCATTATGTTTTATATTTTACTTTGTATTTCAAGCCCTACTTTATTTTATGCTCTATATTTTTTTAAAATTTTTTATTTTCTTCACTTTATCCTATACTTTTACTTTTTACTCTGCTTTATTTTTATATTACTCGATATATAATATTACGTTTTAAATTTGACTTTCAATTACACGCTTTTTATTTTTCGCTTTTCTTTACTTTACACGAGTTTTAGGTACTTTATATTTCACACTTTACATTCTTTATACTTTAGTTAATGCATTATGTTTTATATTTTACTTTGTATTTCAAGCCCTACTCTATTTTATGCTCTATATTTTCTTAAAATTTTTTATTTTCTTCACTTTATCCTATACTTTTACTTTTTACTCTGCTTTATTTTTATATTACTCGATATATAATATTACGTTTTAAATTTGACTTTCAATTACACGCTTTTTATTTTTCGCTTTTCTTTACTTTACACGAGTTTTAGGTACTTTATATTTCACACTTTACATTCTTTATACTTTAGTTAATGCATTATGTTTTATATTTTACTTTGTATTTCAAGCCTTACTTTATTTTATGCTCTATATTTTTTTTAAATTTTTTATTTTCTTCACTTTATCCTATACTTTTACTTTTTACTCTGCTTTATTTTTATATTACTCGATATATAATATTACGTTTTAAATTTGACTTTCAATTACACGCTTTTTATTTTTCGCTTTTCTTTACTTTACACGAGTTTTAGGTACTTTATATTTCACACTTTACATTCTTTATACTTTAGTTAATGCATTATGTTTTATATTTTACTTTGTATTTCAAGCCCTACTTTATTTTATGCTCTATATTTTTTTAAAATTTTTTATTTTCTTCACTTTATCCTATACTTTTACTTTTTACTCTGCTTTATTTTTATATTACTCGATATATAATATTACGTTTTAAATTTGACTTTCAATTACACGCTTTTTATTTTTCGCTTTTCTTTACTTTACACGAGTTTTACTTTTATTTCTACTAAACATTATGAGCTATATTTTTATTTTGCGCTTTAGTTTTCTTTATACTTCACACATTGACATTAAAATTTACTTTTTTTTAAAGGCATTTAATTTAGGCTTTACTATAAACTTTACTCTAATTTCAACTTCATTCATTTTTATATACTTTACGTAGAGCTTAACTTGTTATTTAACTATATACTTTAAATTTTTTTCTTCTTATTTTAGGCTTTAATGACTCTTTACACTTTTGTATTTTACCCTTTACTTTTCATTTCCCGCTTTATTTTAATTTTATAACTTTTCCTTTACATCAATTTTTTTATGTTTATTTTATGTATTTTTAAAGCTTAGTTTACGTATTTACTTTACATTAAAATTTGTTCTCTAATAAGTTTCCTTTTATACTTCAACTTTATATGCATATTACTTTATATTTTGGGCCTTTTCTACGCTTTTACTTTATATTTTACTATTCTCTTTAGTTTTTTAATTTAAATTTTTTACGTTACGTGTTTTTTTTATGCGCTTTTTCTTTACTTAAAATTTTACCCTTTAGTTTATACTTAATTTCCTACTTTACTTCAAACATTACTTTATGCTTAGTTTACTAGACGATTTGACTTAATAGTTTACTGATATATTTAGATAGCTTCTTCACTACACACTTTTCTTTTTACTACATTTTACATTTGATTATATTTTCTGCTATACTTTCAACTTTTAGATATACCTGTTACTTTTTTTTAGATTTTGCATTTTACCACATTTTTGTTTTATGCTTCACTTCGTATTAAGTTTTACTTTTCTTTTTTACTTCTCCAATTTCTTATTTTACATTTTACTTAATATGTTACGCTTAAAGTTTTGCTTTTTATTTTATATTTTACTATACAGTGCTTTGGACTTTATATATTACTCTTTACCTTATACTTAACAATAAGTTTGATGATATACTGCGTAATTTATATTTTAATTCATATTTCACCTTATACTTCACGTTTCACTTTACCTTCTACAATAATTAACGTTTTAATTATTTACACAATATTTCATATTTTTCTCTATAAACTTGTCTTCATACTAAACACTCTTCTTTCTGACATAATATATCCTTTATTTTAATAATAACTCTGCTATATTTATATTAATCGTTTTTTATTCTTTCCATTTCTAACTTTATGTTTTACGCTTTACTTTATAATTGGCGCTTCAATTTACTTTACCGTCTAACTTACTTTTTGTTTTACCATTTTTTTTTTCATTTTATATTTTGTTCTTTACTTTACACTTTAGATTTTACGCGTTAATTTAAGATTAATTTTCTTTACATATTTGCTTTATAATTTAATTTACACCCCAATTAATTTTCTACTGTATTTTTCCTTACTTTCTACTTTATTATAGACTGTTTACTTTACAATACTTTCTACTTTACATGCATTTTATTTCAGATTTGACTATACTTTTTCACTTTAGTTATTAGTTTACTTTAGTTAGCTTAGTTATTAGTTTGCTTTTGAAACGCATTTTGATGTGCATTTTACTTATTCTTTTTACTATATTTTAAATTTTATTATAATTTCTACTTTACGTATTACTTTATACTCCATGCCTTACATATTATATATATATATATATATATATATATATATATATATATACACATATATTATATACGCTTTACATTCTTTTTACTTTATGCTCCACACTCCGTTTTGCTGCACAAACTTAACATTACACTTTACATGTGACGCTAACATTTTACGCCTTACGTTACCCTTACGCCTTATGTGAGTAACATTATTCTATATTTTACTTTTTATTTAAAACTCTACACTATATTTTCAGATATTCTTTACTTTTTAAACTTTTATTCTAAGCTTGACTTTGTTTTTTATATAAATTCTTTACTTTATATCTTACTCTTTGCGTAGCACTTTATACTTCATATTTTAATCTTTTATCTTAACTGATACTTTACTTTGTACTAAACTTATTATCTTACAAAAATTTCTACTTTTTATCTTATGTTTTTTATTCACTTTACACCCTTTTTACTTTATATATTTTACGCCGTATATATTTTACACTGCATATTTTTTTAAAAATTTTACACTTTGCTTAACTTTATATTTAATGGAAACTGTACTGTAATTAACTGTAAAAAATTTTAATTTTTGCTTTACTTTATTTTATGCTAAACTACACTTTTAATTTGGATAATTTACCATTTATAATCGGATCGATTCAATAAAGTATTTGTACCGTAAATTCGTTAATTGAATTTTTTTAAAGCAAAATAAGATACGACTAAGCAAACTACACAACTGTTTAAGAACATAAAACTATTTAGTTTATTTTACTATATATAATTTTATTTTTCCCGTATTTTAGAACCATAGAAGAATGAACAAGGTTTACATTCAGTTTAACAATTTCAACTTTTTAAACTTTGAGATTTACCCATAAACTATATTAAATGGATAATGCACCATACCTAATTGATTTCAGTAAACATATATTCCTTTATTTACTTTTGCTAGAAAAGATTTAGTTCGAGATGGGTTTATTTCCATTATTAGATAACACCGTTCTCTATTATGACGTGATAGTTAACATTATTGCCTATAATTCATTAAAAAAGTTTTAACCTTTTTTTCGTCAATCTACGTCGAGATTTTGAAAAACTTGCAGAAGAAAAATTAATCATTTCAATTTATTTGTATCACGGATTTTCCACCCGTAATAAAAACCTTTTGTTAAAAGAAAAGTTGGTTTTAACCTAATTAGAAGGTGTCAAATCTTTCTGAACGAAAACGATTGCCTTATTGTTTTAATTTTTGACAAAATTAATGTTCAGGCTAATTTTTGAATGCATTTTCATTTAATTATAGGAAGTGATGCATGTTATTAATATATTTCTTAATTTATATTATGTATTATTATTTTCCTGAAACTTTATATAAAAGCTGATTAACATGAACACGAAGATTATTAAATTCTTTGAGTGTTTCAATGACTTACCTTAAAAAAACTATGATGTCGGCTTTTGGTTAGACTTATGTTTCCTAAAGTTTTCGAAATCTAAAAATAAAAAATAACACATATTGATTAAAATTACATAAATATCTTTGCAACAAGATAATAGGGGCCGTTCAAACATTACTTAAGAACATAACGGGGATGAGGTTTTTTTAAATTTGCTTACATTTGTTTAAAAGGGACAGGCAGGTTGAGAGAAATGCTTACGTATGTCATTTAAGTCACATAATAATTTCAAGTTAATTTTTTAAAAGAAAAAAATTACTAATTTGGAAAAAATTACGCTTGAAAAAATTTCAAATACAATTTTGGAGAAAAAAAAATTTGGTCAAAAATTGTTTTTTTTTGTGTTTTATAGTTCAAGAATTTCAGCCATTTCAGAAAAAACAACCAAGATTCCTAAAAAATATTCTTCGCAAAATTTCACAAAATGATTTGCATTATCTACTATTTTGAAAAGTTACATTATTTATTTAAATGAAATTCTAAAATTTGATTACTTCAGGAAAAGTTGAAATAAATTAATTAGAGCAAGAGCGGGAGAGCTAAAACTGAAAAACAGGATTTACACTACATAATTTTTGTTTTAAGTTTTACGCTTTGTTTAAATTTATATTTACTGCATTACTAAACAAAATTTTAGTTTTTGCTTTATTGTATGCTTAACTACACTTTTAATTTGGATAATATGCGATTTATAATAGAAACGATTCAACAAAACATTTATATTTTAAATTCGTTAATTGAATTTTTTTAAGCAAAATAAAAAGTTATAACAAAGCAAACTCGACATAACTGTTTATGAACAAAAAAATATATATTCAGTTTATTTTACGATAAATAATTTTATTTTTACCGCAATTTAGGACCACAGCAATTAGGCACAGCAAATTAGGACCTCTTCTTTACACTTTAAATTGTACACGTTATTCTAAACTTATTTTAAATGTTTACTTTAAATTTCAATTTACAGTAAAATTTACTGTATACTATGTTTCGCTTTGCTTATACACATATATTACTTTACGCTGTACTTTATATTTTATGCCCCTCTTAATAATTTTACTTGACTTTACATTCTACTATACGCTTTAGTTTTCTTATTTACACTTTTTAAGTTGCATTTCATTTTATTCGCTTTTTTCTTTACTGCACATTTACGCTTTAATTTATACTTTACTTCAAACTTTACGTTATGTTTAGTTTGCTTGACGTTTTTATTCTTTACACTTCATTATTCTGCTATATTATATTTACCGATCTACTTTTTACTATCCTTTACATTTGATCACACTTTGCACTCTACTGCCGACTTTAAGCTTTATTCTGTGCTTCGTGCCTTATTTTGTGATTTACATAGTGATTTGTTTACTTTGCGCTTTATCATTTTTTAGGTTAGCCTTCACTTTTTATTTTCAACTTTTACTTCTTAAAACTTTTTATTTTACATTTTACTTTATATGTTACGTTTTATATTACTCTATTTAATATTTTGCTTTTTACTTGACGTTTTACACTTTATTAAACCTAATCTTGCTATAACTAAATTTTACATTATATGTTACTCTTTACTTTATACATAATAGGTTTAACGATTGACTACATATTTTTCTATTCTACTCTTTAAATTTTAATTATATTTTGCACTTTTTACTCTGTTTTACGTTTTAATTTTTCTTTAAATTCAATACATTTTTCTGCTGTATTTTTATTAACTGTACTTTATTCCTTTACGACTATGTTCTAAGCTTTGCTTTACATAACACTCTTTTTATTTAAACTTAAACCTTACACATTATTTCATTCTTCTCGCTTTAGTTTACCACATACTGTATTTGATTTTACTTAATATTTCACTATCTTTATTTTATACTCTACGGTAAATTTTTAAACGTTTCACTTGATACTTCAAACTTTGAGTTATACCTTGTTCTTCACGATAAGCTTTACATTTTACATGCTTCATCTAATATTTAAGACTTTGCGTTACACTTTGTACTTCAATTTATGCTCTACTTTTTTGTAACATAATTTATGTTTTACTTTAAATTTTATACGTTAGTTTTATTTAGTTTTTTATGCTACATTTTGTGTTTTACGTTTTACTTTATATTTCCCTCTGTAGTTTATTCTTTGTATTTTATCTTACCTTCTAATTTACTTTTTGCTTTTCTTTTTTTTTATACTTAATATTTTACTTTGTGCTTTAAATTTTATGCGTTACTTTAAGTTTAGTTCGCGTCTTTACTTTACACTTTAATTCACACTGTACTATACATTCTACTGTAATATATTTTCTACTATAATAAACTTTTTTGCTGCCTTATACGGTTTATTTTACAGTACTTTCAACTTTACACACTTCATTTGCCGTATGATTGATTATACTTAACGCTTTAGTTTTTAGTTTACAAATTTTTTTCCTTAACGATTTATTTTAAATTTTATGATTTAATTTATGATTCACATTCCACTTTTGCTTCACACTTAACTTTATTTTTAGTTCATTCAACGCTTTTACTTTATATTCTATTTTATACTATGCTTTACTTTCAATTATAGTTTATTTTACTGCCTTCGCCTTAAATATTCTTTTAAATATATTTTTTTCTTTACTTTTTACTTCACAAATTTCTTAACGTTTTACTTTTTATTTTACGCTTATATTTTACACCTTACTTTATTTTATATCTTATGCTTTATATTATTCTTTATTTAAATTTATATGCAATGCTTTACTTTACTGCATACTTCACGTTTTACTTTATTTCACGCTTTATATGCTTTGCGCTTTTCTTTATGCTATATTTTCTACTACCCATCATTTTTTTATACTTTCGGCTTTTTACTTTACAAGTGTATTTACTTTCTATTTTGCATTGAGCACGTTTTACTTTAAATATTAAGTACCTGATGCTCTACTTTTTACTACACTTTATTCTCTGCTATAATTTCTACTTTTTATTTTACGCTTTCCATTTTACCGTTACTTCTACTTTTTCATGAGTTACTTTATGATCTTTCTACTTTACGCGTTATTTTTCTTAATGATTTAATTTACACCTTTTTTTTTTACTTTATAGTTTATACTTTGTTTTTCTATATGCGTTTCTTTTACTTTTCGTATTAATTAGTTTCACTTTTTATTTATTACTTTTATGTACTCTTATATTTTACGTGTTACTTATCTTTATGATTTAATGAATACACTTTTTTTATATTTCACACTTTACATTTTTGATACTTCAGTTTAAGCATTATGTTTTACTCTTATCTTTATATTTCAAACCTTACTTTATTTTACGCCGTATATATTTTTAAATTTTTCATTTGCTTTGTTTCACTTTATCCTGCAGTTTACTTTTTACTTTACCTTATGCTTTACTTTTACTCTGCTTTATTCTTATATTACTCGATTTATATTACGTTTTAAATTTGGTTTACACTTTGAATTACATACATGCTTTTTATTTTTCGCTTTCCGTTACTTTTTACTTTACATGCGTTTTGTTTTCTACTAAACATTATAAGCTGTATTTTCATTTTATGCTTCACACTTCAAATAACATTAAAATTTACTTTTTTTACACACATTTAATTTAGGCTTTTCTCTAAACTTTATTCATATTTATATACTTTACATAAAGCTTAAACTTGTTATTTTATTACACACTTTACATTTCTTTTTTTCTTATTTTAGGATGTAATTAAAAAAAATTTTTTACCTTATTTTATGTATATTTGACATTTCTTGAACAGCATTCTGCTATACTTTTTACTCTTTAGATTTTACGCTTTACTATAAGTTTACACAATTTATATTTTACTCCCTACACTTTTATATTTTACTCTTTATATAATTTTATATTTTACCCTTTACTTATCATTTTCCGCTTTATTTTAATTTAATATTTTTTGCTTTATATTATTTTTTTACGTTTCACTTTTTTTCTTACGCTGAAATTTAATCATCATAAGTTTTACTTTAACTACTTACTTTATTTTTATTTACCTTATATATTGTTCTTTACTTACAATATTTCATATTTTACGTTTTTATAAGTTTTGTTTACGTATTTACTTTACATTATAATTTCTCAAATATATCTCACTTTATACCTTCAACGTCACATGCATATTACTTTATATTTTATTTTATATTTTGCTCCTTTTTTACGCTATAGATATTTTTTTTACTATACACTTTTTTTTTACTACATTTTACATTCGATTATACCTTCTACCTTATCTCCAACTTTTTGCTTTACTTAATAATTTTTATACTTTTCATTTTAATACTTTTACTTTATGCTTCACTTAGTATTTTATGCTTTACTTTTCTTTTTCACGCTTTGCTTTATATTTGACGCTGGTTATACTTAACAATAAGTTTGGTGATTACTGCGTAATTTATATTTTACTTCATATTTCACTTTACCTAATACAATAGTTACCGTTTTTATTTACACAATATTTTACTCTTTTAACTTGTCTTCACACTAAAGGTTTTTCTTCCTGTTATAAATATATCCTTTAGTTTACTTGTAACTCACTGCTATATTTATATTAATTGGTTTTTTTCCTTTACTTTTGTTTTTACACACTATTTTACTTTATGTTTTACGCTTCACTTTATTTTTGACGCTATAATTTACTTTAACTAACTAACTTTTTGCTTAACCTTTTTTTTAAATTTTATATTTTACTCTGTACTTCACACTTTAGATTTTACGAGTTACATTAAGCTTAGTTAACATTACACATTTGCTTTATAATTTAATTTACACTGCAATTTATTTTATACTAAGATTTTCTTTCCTATCTACTTTATAATATACGACTTACTTTATAATACTTTCTACTTTACACTAATTTTGTTTCCGATTTTACTAGATGTCATACCAGGTGACGCCATTATTGTGACGTCGTGTGGTGGAAGGAGAGAGTGCGTGAAAACGAAGAAATGGTTGAGCTCTTGGAGAGAGCGGATGTCATATTTTGTTTAGATGTGCCCCTTCTGAATTTTGTTGATTTTCTTTTGTTTAGTTTTGTTTTTATGAATAAATTCCTGTTAATTGTTATAAAAATTCACCAGTGTGGTTTATTAAAAGAGGAAGGATTACTCTATAAGCGATGAGAGCATCACACGCTCAACTTTCGGTAACCAGAGGCCAAAGGTAAGAAGATTTATGTTTTCTCTTTGAAGGAAGTAAAACTGTAAAGAGTGAAGTTGATTGAATTTGAAACTTAATTAATTGATTTGAAATAAGAAATATGTTCAGTAAAAAAGGTTTAAAGGAAGAAGATTTAGCTGTTGTTGCTAGAGAGTTAGGGCAAAAGGTTGAACCAGGTCACAGAATTGTAGATTTAAAGGTATTGATAGAAAAGAGCTCACAATATACGGCAGACAAAGATTTTGTTTCGGAACTGTTAAATTCAACAGTCACGGAAAGATTGGAAAGGGAGCAGCGCCTAAAAGCAGAACAAGAAAAAGAGCGCCTAAAAGTAGAAGCAGCGTTACAACTTGAGCAAACTGCTTTAGAACGTGAAAAAACAAAACTAGAACTTGAAAGAGCTCAATTAGAAAGAGCTAACATTCAAGCGGAGGATAGAGGGTTCGATACTGGTGTGGATGGACTAAACGCGAAATCTAAATCATTAGAATCTCTCTTAAAAAGCGTAAGAACATTAACTCTTTCTGTACCGAGTAGACCGGAAACGTGGAATTTATTTTTTAGCTCTTTAGAAAAAGCGTTTAAAATTAAAAATGTCGATGAAGAATTTAAAGTTGAAATTTTATTTAATTTGCTCGGCGAGCGAGCGGCGAATTTATTAACTTATGAAAACGTTGAGGAGATGAAAGAATATAAAAAGGTTAAGAATATAATTCTTAAAGAGTTTCAGCCGACACCAGAAGTATGTTTGGAAAATTTTTTGTCCGCTAAAAGGTTAAGAAACGAGAATCATATGCAATTCGCGAGTAGAATGAGAGCAAATTGGGATTTCTATTGTCAACTTAGAAAAGTTGATGATTTTGAAATGCTTAATGAATTAATTGTCAGTGACCGAATATTGAATGCATTAGATCCCGAAGCGCGGAGTTATATTAAAATTAAGCAGTTCGATACGTGGTTCCGACCGAAACAAATAGCGGAGCTCTGTGACAATTGGTTCACTTCGAAAGGTAGAACTTTTTCAGAGTTATACGATAAACCGACAAACAAATTCCGTAATCAGATAGAAACTGGATTCCCAAATAATTCAGGTGGAAAATATGTCCCGCCTCATATGAGAAATAATTTTTATGATAAAAATACGAGTTCAGGAAAAGAATGTAAATTATGTAAACAAATCGTTCATTTACGTTATTGTCCTAATAGGGAAAAAACTAAAACGGGAACAATTCAATCAAAAAGAGACCCAGCTGTAAGTAAACCCAAAAAGGAAGATAAATTAATCGCGAGAGTTAAAACTGAGTATATTGACCCGAATGCAATTAAATCTCAACCCTTACAATATGAATACATTTATTAGGGACGAAAAGAAATTAAAGCCCTTACTGATAGTGCCGCAGACATGCCAATTTTAAATTCAAACGAAATTCCGTTACATTTAAAAAATAATGATTGCTCGAAAGTTCATTTAATATCAGCATTTGGAGAAACTATAGTAGCGGATTTACAAACGTTTTCGATTGCATTAAAATCTGAATATCCTAATAATTTAAGCAGTAGTGCAGATGTATTATTTTCAGTAACAGACAAATTAGTCGTTCCTTGTATTTTGACGCCAGTAGTATATGAAATGTTGAAGCCAGCGAATATTGATGAGGGGGGAAACCAAAACAATCTCATAACTTTGGCGCCGTTATGTCATGAAAGCAAAGAAATATCAGAGGGTGTGTCTGGGAACGTAGAGATGTTTAGGTTAAAGGATTCCAAAAGTGAAAATAATGAATTAATGATTTGTTGCATTGAATTAGAAAATCAAAATAAAGAGGAGAATATAGGTCAACTTTCAGAGACCGAGATTTTTAAAAAACAGCAAAGGGATTGTTATACTTTACGCGAAGCTCTTAAAGACGCTAAACAAAATAAAAATAGGTATTTAATCATGGATTGCTTACTTTATCACCAAGAAAAAATTCCTGGGGACCAGGTAACACAATTAGTTGTGCCAAAGGTAAAAAGGGAACAAATATTAAAATTAGCGCATGAATCAATTTTTGCAAATCATTTGGGCAAGAGAAAAACAAAAGAGCGGATTCGTCTTTCATTTTATTGGCCAAACATGTCAAAAGAAATAGAGGAGTATTGTAGGAGTTGTAAAGATTGTCAGTTACGGAGTAGGGAGAGGGGAAGTGATCAAATACCTATTACTTCGATCAATCGACCTGAATTTGCGTTTGATCAGGTAATATGTGACATAATCGGTCCAATCGAACCTCCGTCAGCGCGTAAACATAAATATGTGTTTTGTTTAGTTGATTTGCATTCTAGGTGGCCTGAGGCAGTACCTTTAAAAACGATAACAGCAAAAGCTACTTGCGATGCGTTATTAGAAATATTTATGAGAACGGGAATACCTAGGGTAATTTCGAGTGATCAGGGCACAAATTTTGTCTCGAAATTAACACAAGAATTTCATGCTAGGATGGGTACAACCCCCAGGTTTGCAACACCGGGACATCCACAATCTTCGGGCTCAGTAGAAAGATATAACCAAGTTTTGAAGCGCATGTTACACTACATTATTCGTAGTGATCCGAAAAATTGGGATAAATATATACCTTACTTATTATTTGCATATAGGGAGATTCCGAACTGTACAACCGGGGTATCACCATTTAAGTTGATGTACGGGAAAGAAGCGAGGGGACCACTTGCAGTATTAAAATCTTCATGGTCCGGGGAAATTCCACTGCCCTTAAATATAGGAAAGAGCGCGATTGATAATCTTCAGGAATTAAAATTGAACTTAGAAAAGGCTGCAGAATAGGCGTCTTTAGTAGCAGAAATTAAGCAAGGGACTTACGCAAAATATGCTAACCGGCGCGCAATATATAAAGAGTTTCACCCAGGTGACCAAGTATATTTACTAATACCAGATTCTAGTAACAAATTATATGTGAGATGGACTGGACCCGCCGAAATAGTTGCACGGTGCAATCCCGATTCTTATAAAGTAAAGCTTGTAGATGGAAGTATTAAGAACGTACATGTTAATAAAATAAGGAAATTTATTTGTAGAGTACAGGCAGTGGGTGTAGTATTTGAGAGGGGGAAATCCAATCCACACCTAGTATGAACGACTCTACAAATTTTTTCAATCCCGAAGAGATTAATTTGAATCTTTTACATGATGATAAGAGAACAGAACTGTTAAATTTGTTAGAGAAGTACAAAACGGTATTTTCATATAAAGTTCAAATTGCTAAAGTTGGTGAACATAAGATCAGATTAACAGAAACTGAAAGGAAAAAGCCATATGTATATAGAATCCCAGAAGCATTAAAGCCACAGGTGGAGAAACAAATCGATGAGCTGTTGACATTAGGTCTTATTGAAGAGAGTGATGCCGAAATTGCTTATCCTATAGTGTGTGTCATGAAAAAGGACGGAGCTCTTCGTCTATGTATTTTATTTTATAACCGTCGTTGAACAGCCGACCCAACTTAATGGGTTTACGGCTACTAATGTTCAACTCCGTAGCCTTGTAATTTTGAACCCAATCCAGAAGACAAGGGAACTCCTGGATCGAGTATTGGGAGAAATTTGCCTTCGTGGAGGACTTTTTGATGGAGCTAACCCGCATTTGCGTTACATGGAGAGGAAGACCACGAGAACCTCCCACGGTTAGCCTGACGGCAAGGAGACTCTAACCCATGATCCGTCTACCACTGAGGATATTTCACGTCAGCACTGTGGTCTGTGCAAGCCGGATGCGGAATTCGTATCGACTGGGATTCGAACCCGGTTCGCCTCATTGGAAGGCGAACGCTCTATCCCCTGAGCCATCGCGGCTCTCGTCTATGTATTGACTTTTGATCTCTAAATGCAGTGACAATACCAGACGACTTTCCTATGGAAAATCAGACTGATTTATTATTTGAAATTGGTAAAGCCAACGTGATATCAACAGTTGACCTGCTCAAGGGTTATTGGGCCATACCCTTAGAAAAAAAAGAGCCAAGATTTAGCTTCCTTTAAAACTCATAGAGGACAGTATCGTTTTAAAGTTATGTCTTTCGGATTGAGAAACGCCGCAGCAACCTTCCAGAGAGTCATGAACCAAGCACTTGTGAAATATCAAGATTTTGCAAGGGCGCACATTGATGATATTGCTATCTATTCAAAATCGTGGGATGAACATTTGGTACACATTGATATTATTTTTGAAAAGCTTTTAGAATTGGGGTTTTCTGTAAACTTAAAAAAGTGTTCCTTTGCAAGAACTCACATCAAATACTTAGGACACATCGTCGGATCCGGCAGCCACGGTGCAGATACAGATAAAGTGACAGCGATTCAAAAATTATAGAGGCCTCAGTTAAAGAGTTTCTTAGGACTTTGTAATTATTATCGAGATTACATTCCACATTATTCAGAAGTAGTATTGCCATTAACGGAATTGACGAAGAAAAGATGTCCTGAAGAAGGAAATACTTGTAAGGAAAACCACGAAATTGCATTTCAAAGCGTGAAGCGTTGTCTTATGGAGGCAACCAGCCTCAGTACTCCTGCGCTCGGAGTACTTTTTGTGATACAGTGTGATTCGTCATCGACAGGGATCGGTGGTTGTTTGTCTCAACGTAAGGATGGTGTACTACATCCAATAAGCTATGCCAGTCAGAAGTTGACCAAAGCCCAGCAGGCTTGGCCAACTATCGAAAGAGAGGCCGTTATTTGGAGTTTAAAGAAATTCGAGACCTGGATATTTGGATCACCTATAGATATCATTACGGACCATAATCCGTTGACTTTTGTTTCCAAGAATGCACCTCAATCATCTAAGCTTCAACGATGGGCTCTGGCATTACAGAAGTATAACATTTCGATTACGCATTGCCCAGGTTTAAAACTTGATAATGCCGATGCGTTGTCAAGACTGGACTGTTGATGGTCCTGTGTGGACTACAAAGCAACAATAAACTTTATTGGACTCTTTTTGAACATTCTTAAAAGTTTTTTTTACTTATTTCTAATGATCAGTTTAGCAGCCATAGCATAATTCAAAATTTTTATATGTGATTATTAATTGTTTTGTTTATATTTTCTAGTTAGATGTATCGTATGATGAAGTAAGATGTCTTTATGTTATCTTTGTTATATACCTATTGGTAAGTACTTTTATGCTGTATGTCCTAGGAGTCACCTGGTTCAAGTTTAAAATTGCATCTAGTGTTTGGGTCCGAACCCTATCTCGAATTTTAGGTGGGGGGTGTCATACCAGGTGACGCCATTATTGTGACGTTGTGTGGTGGAAGGAGAGAGAATGCGTGAAAACGAAGAAGTGGTTGAGCTCTTGGAGAGAGCGGATGTCATATTTTGTCCCTTCTGAATTTTGTTGATTTTCTTTTGTTTAGTTTTGTTTTTATGAATAAATTCCTGTTAATTGTTATAAAAATTCACCAGTGTGGTTTATTAAAAGAGGAAGGATTACTCTATAACCGATGAGAGCATCACACTAGACTTTTCACTTTAGTTTACTTTTGAAATGCGTTTTGATGTGCATTTTACTTACTCTTTTTACTATATTTTACACTTTATTATACTTTATACTCCATGCCTTACATAATATATTTTTTTATATTTTACACGCTTCACTTTTTGCTCCACTCTTCTTTTTACTACACAAACTTATTTACGCTTTACTTTTACATGTGACGCAAACATTTTACGCCTTACATTTTATATTCTATGTGTTACATTATTCTATATTTTACTTTTATTTAAAACTCTACACTATATTTTTTACTACTCTTTACTTTTAATAATTTTCACCTTTTACTCTACGCTTTTCTTTTATACTTTACGATTGACTTTATTTTTTAATTTACTTTTTTCTTTACTTTATATCTTACTCCTTGCGTAGCACTTTATACTTCATACTTTACGCTTTTACTTTTACTGATAATTTACTTTATACTACACTTATTCTCTAATATAATTTCTACTTTTTGTTTTACGCTTTTATTTACTTTGCACAATTCTTACTTTGCTAAAATTTCACTTTATACATTTTACGATTTAAAATACATTTTTTTTAAATTTATTGCTTTGCTTAACTTTATATTTAATGCATTACTCTACAAAATTTTGCTTTGCTTTATTTTATGATTAAGTAAAATTTTGATTTAGATATTACGCCAATTATTACCTGGACGATTCAATGAAACATTTATATTTTAAAGATGCTAATTGAAATTTGTTTAAGCTAAATAAGAAGATATAAAAAAGCAAACTCGACATAACTGTTTATAAACTATTTATAACTATTATAACTGTTTATAACTATGAAAAAAAATTATTTTGTTTATTTCACAATATATAATTTTATTTTTACCGCAATTTAGGACCATAGCAGAATGCACAAGGTTTACCTTCAGTTCAACAATTTCAACTTTGATATTTTCCCTTAAACAACTATAACTGGATGATGCACCATACTTAATTGAGTTATTTCAGTAAAACATTTATTCATGTATTTATTTTTGCTAAAAATCATTTATATCGAGATAGTTTTATTTCCATTATTAGAAAACACTGTTCTCTATCATGACATGATAGTTAACGTTGTTGCCTATAATTTATTAAAAAAGTTTTGACCTATCTTTCGGCAGTCTACGTCGAGATTTTGAAGAAGAAAAATTAATAGAATTTAAAATTAAGAGCTTGCCGAAGAAAAATTAATTATTTAAATTTATTTGTATCACGAATTTTCTCTTCGTAATAAAAACCTTTTGTTAAAAAAAAGTTGGTTTTAACCTAATTAGAAGGTGTCAAACCGTTCTGAACGAAATATAATATAATATTTAGGCTAATTCTTTAATGCATTTTTATTTAAGCATAGGAAGTAATGTATGCTATTAATATTTTTCTTTATTTACATTACGTATTATTATTATTTTCCCTAAAATTTATATGAATCCTGATTAATTTGAACACTAAGATTATTAAATTCTTTGAGCGTAAATATGACTTACCTTTAAAAAAACAATGATGTCCGCTCTTGGTTATATTCATATTTCTTAAAGATTTCGGAAGCTGAAAAAAAAAACCCATATTGATCAAAATTATGTAAATATTTATGCAACACAATGATAGTGGCTGTTCAAACATTACATAAGGACATAAAGGGGATGGGGGTTGGTAATTTACTTATATTTGATGACAAGGGGCTGGTAGGATGCGAGCAATGCTTACGTATGTCATTTAAATTATATAATTTCAAGTTTTGATAAAGGGAAAAGAAAAATGATAATCTGGGAAAAATTACACTTGAAACAATATTCATAATTAATTTCAATTCGTTCATAAATGAAGAAAGTTAAATCTTAATGGCTAAAAACAGAGTCAAAAATTTTAATGCTAGAAAAGAATGCAGTTAATAAGTTTATTTTGTATTAATTGTTTTTCCAATATTATTAACTTTAGTAATGTTTTAATGGTTTCTGCACGATTTTTATTCTAACTACTTTTACTCATAAAAAAGGGAGCCAAAAATTTCAGAGAATGATCTATTTAAAGTAATTAAAGAGTTTTAAAGTAAAATATTTTAACTTATTTGTTCATATGGTAACTTTTTATCACTAGGGGTCGGTCCAGACATTTTGTGAAAGGTCCTGTTTTCGTAAAATTGTGAAAAAATGACTCGCAATTTGTGAATATAAAATAAGCGTTAAGTCACATTCTTTTAACCAGGGTCCTACTTTTGTGAATTTGTGCAAATAGGGTCCTGTTATTGCAAAAAATGCTAAAAACCTTTTCAAAAAGCTTTTATATAGTAAATAGATACAAGATTTTATTTAACAATTGCTGCTACTAAATTAGAGATGCAACATACAAATATTTGGTATTTAGCCTATACCGCTCAACGCAGGATATTCATTTCGGACGAATAATGGAAGCAAAATCACTCACATTTTTAATAATTTCAATTGACATATTTTAAGTAACACAATTTAGTAATGTATCACTTTTAATGTGTTACGCATTAAGTAAACTTAAACAATTCTTACATTTATTATATTTTATTTAAAAAATGGTCTGCCATTAATTTTCATTTGCATAATATTCTATTAATTAATTTTAGGAATAAATATAAATTAATCTATTTATTTACAAAAAAAAAAATCATTTAATACCGATAACAATGTGCACCCGATGTTTGAAAAAGTAGAAATATTTTCTTAGAATACTACATTTGGAATTTAAACTTAGGGAAACTTAGTTTGTCTTGAACCGTCCCTCTCTCCCCCCCCCCTCCCGGAAGGGTTTATTCGATTAAAAAAACAATAATAAAGATAAACAAATTTGTGAAGGGTCAGATTAAAAGATAAATTATTTCTTGAAGGGTCCATTTTTATGGAAAGATATTTTGTGAAGGGTCTGTTAACGGAACCAAATTTCTTCTAAAAAGACCCCTGAACATTATTATATTGCAATCACACAAGTAATATTTTAAGCTGCTTAATATTATTCGGAGCCACGTTACCTTAAAAAATATAGAAGTTTCAACTTTTAACTACTTCATATAAAAGTCATTAAACGTAAATTGACTGCTCATTTTCTCAATAAAAAACAGAAAATTTAAAAAAACGACTATATCCATATTCGTAAACTTTTGTGGAATACAGTATTTTTTTTCCGAAACCGATTAAGATCTAAATTAGTATATATATATATATATATATATATATATATATATATATATATATATATATATATATATAATCTGCAGCCTAATAAAAAAATTAGAAGAAACAAATATGCTTTACTTACAGCAAAGGTCTTTAAATTGTTCGCATTTGATAGATTCGCATCCAAATAAGTCCAGCCATTCTACATTGAACTACCTAAGTTTGAATCATCCAAACGGGCCTTCATCTATCTTAGTACTGTGCAAAATAATCCTAAAAATCTTAAGCATGTTTTATTAAAAAAATAGCATAGCTTGTTCAATATCATTAATTTGGGAAGAGATCGAAAGCAGACTTGGAATAATGAAATGTTTTAAAATTAAAATAAAGTGTAAGAAGCATGCGAAAAGAAATGATAGGCAGAAGATGAAAATAAAAACACTATAGTAAAAACAGAAATAATAAATTAAACATTGCAAAACAAGCTTAATGAAAATATTAAGAAAAACCATTAAAAAATGGAAATGTAACAAATCAGAAGTGATCAAATGAAAAAACTAAAAACAAAGCGTGAGCAAATGGAAAATATAATGAATAAACTAAAAACAATGAAAAAAAAAACAGAAAAAAAACAAAAGAAAAGAGCGAAAAACAAAACACCAACGTATAAATTTAAGATTAGTAAAATTAATCACTAGAAAAAGACGAAAAGCTTAGCACCCATAGCAAACTGTTTAAAAAGGTAAAAGGAGGAAAAACAAAGCACCGTGAATGGATGTAAAACAATGGAAAAACGGAAAACACACATTATGAAAAACGAATTAAAAAAATAAATCGAACATTAACATAATAAAAAAATGGAAAAGAAATCACCTAAAAAAAAACGGAAAATAAAACATCATGAATAACAAGAAAACAAACAGGATGATGGAAAGGCAAAATACAAAACACCTCATTAAATGGAAGACAAGCACAATGAAAACATGAAAAAAAGCACCACTAAAAACAATATAAATAGAACGGAAAACCAACACAAAAAAAGAAAACCAACATAATGAAAAAATGGAAAACAAAACAAACTCAATGAAAAGGTGAGAAAGAAAATTTCTAAAAGAAAAAAAACAAATATAATAAAAAAGCAAAGAACAAAGCACCATAAACATAATAAAAAAAAAGAAAAAAAAACAAAACAAAGATAAAACGTAAAAACGCCTGATGGAAAAAGAAAAACAGTGAAAAACAAAAAAACACAGTGAAAAAAGTATAAACAATAATAACGGAAAACAAACACCATGAAAAATTCTTTTTAAAAAAATGCACCATGTAATAAAAAATGCGGAGAGCAGACATAGTGAAGACTAAAAACAAAGGACCCAAAACAAACGAGCAAAAAACAAAATAGAAAACGAAAACCAAAGTTTCTAGAACAAACAGAAAACAAATGTAATGAAAAAACTGAAAATAAAACACCATGAACAAGACTAAAACAAAGAAACATAGCAGAACATAGAGGAAGAAGGGAATACAAACATCATGAAAAAACGGAAAACAAACATAATGGAAAATTAAAAAGGAAAATAAACACAATGAAAAGGCGAAAAACGAAACACTGCAAGTAAACGGAAGAATACATAAAAAAGAAGAAAAACTAAGTGTGTCCAGAATAGACGGGAAAAAAAACATAATAAAATGACGAAAAACAAAGCACCGTCTACGAACGGAATAACCAATCAAAAATTGGAAACAAACATAACGAAAAAACGGAAGACTAAACACAATGAAAAAATCAAAAATGAAACAACCATAACAAACATAAAAGAATAATAAAAAGACAAAAAACAAAATGATAAAAAAAGGAACACAAACATTAAAAAAAAAGAAGAAAAAAAAAAGAAGCATAAATGAAATAGCAAAAACATTCATAATGTAAAAAACAAAAAAACAAAAAATTACATTGCTAATGCGAAAAACATAGGACCGTAAATCAAACAGAAAACAAGCATAATAAAAAAAAAAACGGAAAACAAAGCACAAATAAACGAAATAACAAATCCCATGAGCAAACTGTAATCAAATGCAATGCAGAGGCGAAAAACAAAAAACGGAAAACAAACACCCAGAAATAAAGGAAAAACTAAGTAACCAGAATAAACGGATAGCAAAACAATGATATAAAAGATAACGAACATAATAAAAGGAATATAATGAAATAACTTAAAACAATTGCAATGAAAAGAAGAAAAAAAACCATGAACAAACGAAAAAAAAAGGAAAGACAAAACATGAAGGAAAAAAATGAAAAGAATACAAATTACTGTTAACAAACGGAATACAAACAATGAAAAAAAAAAAAAAAAAAAAAAACTAAAAAAGCAAAAAAATAACACTATGAACAAATCGAAGACAAACGCAATGAAATAACAAAGAAAAACATACTGAAATCCGGAACAAATATTATGAAGAAACGGAAAACACACAGGATGAAAAACGGAAAACAGTTATAATGAAAAGTTGATAAACAAAACATTGTAAACCAACGGAAAAATCTACGAAAAAATTGAAAAGAAACCCAATGAAAAGGCGAAAAAGAAAACACTTCGAAAAAAAAGAAACTGAAAACAAACATATTAAAAATTACAAAAAACAAACATAATGAATAAATGGAAAACAAACTATGAATAAATGGAAAACAAACTATGAATAAATGGAAAACAAACTATGAATAAATGGAAAACAAACTATGAATAAATGGAAAACAAACTATGAATAAATGGAAAACAAACTATGAATAAATGGAAAACACATATAATGAATAAATGGAAAACAAACAATGAAGAGACGGAAAACTAAATTTCACGAATAAATGAAAGAAAAACATACCAATCACAAAATGAAAGTTTGAACATAAAAGCACCTTGAACCAATGAAAAACAACGAAAAAGCGGACAATAAATATAACAATAAACAAAGATAATAAGAAAACTGAAAACGAACACAATGAAAAGGCAAGAAACGAACCACCACGAATAAACGCAACCGAAGAGAAATTGAAAAGGCAAAATGGAGTGAAACAAAAACTTGGAATAAGTACAAAGAAAAAAAACTTGGAAATGATACAACTAAAATAAAACTTGGAGACAAAATGGGAAAAAAATGGAAAAGTGCATAAAAAATGGAAAGGGAAAGAAATTGAAGAAAACAATGGAAACAATCTAGAGAAAACACAATGAAGAAAAAAATCTTGGAAAAGAGACCAAGTAAAGAATTTTGAAAAGATAATGGAGAAAACTTGGTGGAAAAAGAAAAAAATTTAGGAACACAATGAAAAATTGTGAAAAAAAACTTAAATATTTAAAAAACAAATTGAAAAGACGGAAAAATAACAAAAATTAGGAAACATAAACGCAAAGCGGTGACATAACGACTGACGGACTCGCGTGCAGTCTAAAGCGGACGTAGGAATGACGAATTTGGCTACCTAAAGTTGTAGTAAAGATGTGTATCGGGAACGCTTTAAACGAAAACATACGAAAAAAATAAATAACAATAATAATAAATGAAACAAAAATAACTTGCCTCATAATTAAATATTATTTGTAAACTTACCTTTAGAAAGAAAACTCTCATACCATTTTTTGAATAAATAGAACCTCACATTTTTTAAACTAATTTAAACTTACCAATAGTATAACACTGCATTCATGACTGTTACAGGTACTTACATCGTTTCTTGCAACTTTTCTTTTTCTTGGTAACCTGAGGGGGAAAATTTATGATCATTAAATTAAAATCATTACATCTCAATGTCTAATGAGATATAGAATTATTCTATCTCAATGGATTATTTTTGTTTCCGCTTTCTTAAATATCTTAACAACAGACGATGACGGGCCGAGAATTTCTATAGTTCGTTGGAACCAGGAGTTGGCACTTCGCTCCACCTCCTCGGGCACAGAGTTCATTTCAGAGCGGGAGGAGGAGAAACATCTCCGCGCTTGAAAATGAGACGACCCTTAATGCGCGCTAAACGCAAACAGTGAATTCTTTTTCAGTCACTTACCCTTCCGTTTTCTAGCTAATTAAATATTTTTAAATTTAAAAACTGCTGTCTTCCCAGAAAAATGTCTCAAAAAGGACAAACTATTCACTCCAAAAGAGAGAAATTTCACAAAATTTATGAAATATTTAATGTTAAAAAATGCGCATAAAGATTGCAAAATAAATATTTTTGTCATATGATCGCCAATAGCAACCTTGTTCAGGATTTTCTACATTCTTCTCCCAAAAGTGGCGAAATATTTAGTATCGTCGGATACCACGTGATGAAGGCGGAGCCAAGTGCCAAGTCTTGGCGAATAAATCTGCAGATTGACTGTTTTGTTTCGTTAAGGGGCAGAATAAAGAGTTTCAAGGCACTCAACGACAGCACTCAACGCTATTGGGTCTATAACATCATCCGCTAATATCTGGATCTTATCCGATAGTCGTAGTGCCATACAGCACTTAAGTAACTGGAATAAGGCTGTCGACAAGACATCTATACTTAATAAAATTAAACAACTCTCTCATCGGCGTAAAATCTTCATTCAATGGATTCCCTCTCACATAGGCCTCTTTGGTAATGAAAATGCTGATCTTTTGGCCAAGCAGGCAGCTTCTGATAGCACAGTTTCAAATCGACCTTTGACCTTCCCTGAGATTTGCTCCAAGATCAGAACCAATAACCAACAACTATGGAATATTCCTCCGGCCCACTCTTGGTACACCGGACGGACTCCTGGTGGGACACTAACCATGGGGGCTGATAGAGCCATACAATCCACTATAAGTAGGCTCATAAGTGGACACATCAGGTGTCTCTCTTTTGAGCTTGGGCGAAAGACCTATTCAACGTGCACGAGGTGTAAATCTGCTCAGGCTTCTCCCGATCACATTTTACACTGTCTTGGCCAGGAGAAGAAAGACCTCTACTCTGGCCCCTTGCTTGTTTTTGATTTCCTGAAGACTTTCGAGCTCATTGACTTGGTCTAGCCTGCGGCTGACCAAGAGGAATAAGTCAACAACAACAAATAAAGAGTTTTCCGCATTATCATAGGTAATGTGTGTATATTAATGGCTTTCTCATCGTTTAAGTTCAAAAATTCGTTTTTTGAAATTCTATCAACTAATTTGATAACTATATTCATTGACCTGATTTTAAAATAAATAAAAGACATATTTTTTATTGAATGATATTCTCCCAATGAAAATAAATGTACCTTCAGAAACTGAATTTAATGTATGCTTTCCTGCACTCACTGATGTGCTAAATAAAATTCAAAATCTATTTAGTTCGCGTTCTACTACCGTCGTTGAACAGCCGACCCAATTTCGGGTTTGCGACGACTAATGTTCAACTCCGTAGCCTTATAATTTTTAACCAATCCAGAAAACAAGGAAACTCTTGGATCAGTACCCCCAGAGGTATGGTTTTTTTTATGGGAACATGGAGGACTTTGTGACTCGACAGATTTAATGTGCATCAGTCCCCATTTACTACACGGGGAGTCTTCGGCCAGCAGGGATCGAATCCACGTCCTCTTGGACATGGGCCCAGTGCTCTACCAACCAGGCTATTGTTGATATTTTATTAGATGAAAAAAATGACCCTCAATCAAAAGACGAGTTAACAAAATTTTGGTCTTTAACGCGCCAGTCTTATATGAGAGAGGCAGAGTCATTGCAATTATAATATATTTGCTTAAGTGATTGTTATTTGTGACGACTTGTTTTGGCGAGTCGGGTCTCTCAGTTATGTTACAAAATAAAAAGACAAGGAAATAGATTGGAAGTTTGCAACCACTCAGCACTGCTAGAAATACATGCTTGCCTTGTTAGGCAACAGGTTCACTAACTATATGCATACAAAATGACGTCGTTTACGTTAACTGATTAAGAAATACCAAGATTGCTATCAAACGACAGAAACTTAACTTAATTAATACGCTGTAACTTAATGTAACGCTGCTAATTCAATACACTAAGTGGTGTAACACACCACTCCAGTGCCGGATTACCCATTAGGCCAGACTGGGCCATGGCCTGGGGCCCTCAATGATTAGGGGCCCCCTTAAAAAAATTTTTGAAAATAAATTTTAAAAAATTAAGAAAAACAATGATTTAAAAAAAAATCAATTTCAAATATATATTAATAAACTACGATAATTTTTTTACACAATTATTACATAATTTTTTACATATTTATTACTTATTTTAGTTATTATTTATAAGTATTATTATAGTTTATGTATTATAATATTTATCAATGTTTTTAAAGTTCAAATTTGTCCTTTTGATTTGCGCGCGAAAAAATTGAAAGCAGTACTACTATAGCGAGCTGAGACTTGTTTAAACAAGAAGCATAGAATTAAATTTTGTTGACATTATTGAGAAGTTTTAAATGAAAAAGAAGTTATTCAGTGCCTCAACTGAAGTGTCTCATAACTTTTTTAGTGTTTTATAATTATTTAGTGTTCGTAATTCTATTTGATCAATAAATAAATAATTACAAAATATTTTAATTATATATATATAATTATATATATTTTAATAATATTTTAATTATTACAAAATATATAATAATTACAAATAAAGGTAAGTGTTTGTTTATTGTTTTATATACTCTAGAAAAAACTCATACAACTGGTCACGTTCAATCAAATTTTATATATTGAAATTGTCACTGTTTATGAGGTCCAGGATATTATTTATTTTTATTTTAAATATGCTTTCTTAAATGAAAAGATTAATAAATACTTTAATATTTGAATAAATAAAAAATATACGAGAAAAAAATTTAATCTAAGGGCCTAAAAATTTGAATGGCCTAGGGCCCCGCGTACGCTTAATCCGCCTCTGTACCACTCCAACACAGCCTATTGAAACATTTTGATTGAGTACGTGAAATCTGTTAACTGAATCAAAAGTTATTAAGTAGTTCCGTGTTTTATATTCTGCTAAGTGTTTGATTCACTGAGGTAGTTTCACTCTTTGTTTTTACTCACACATAAAAATTTCAAATTAACACTAACCATACAAACACTCAATCCTTAATCTATACCTATTTCTACCATAGACGGTCAAATGACCGGACTTTATGTTTCTTGATTTAATGTATGAAACATGGATGTTAGGAAGGAAATTAACTAAAACTACTATATTATAATTAAACAAAATTGTATATTGCCAATTTTTATGTATAACAAGCACAAAGAGTAAGGATTTTTAATTCATTGCTCGACGCATTTTTTACATATACAGGGTGTTTCCATTGTACATTTTCCGCAAACATATTTCTCCTAATTATAATTATTTCTATAATAATTATACTTATTCTTATAACTATTCTTATAATTAATCTTATTTCTTCTACGAACTTGAGCTGTCTTGATTGTTTCGACATTTGTCTGGGTAAAAACTAACAGTTAATCAGAAATGAAGTAAACCTATCAAAATAATACTTACCAAAACATTTAGTTTTTGTCACTTTTTCAGACACAAAAATGCCAATCTAAAATTTTAGGTACTTTCTTGAAATTTGAATTCAAAGTTATTCTGATTGAACTACGCAACAGTCTTTGCAGAAATGTGCAACTCATCGAATGCAATATGTTGAACACGCATTACATCGTCATTTCTGATCCGATAACCTTATAAAGCAATAAATTGTTCTCCCGGTCAAATGACCGGTTGTGGTAGAAATAGGTTTACGACAAGTGTTATTCGAAACAAACAAAATATAAAAAAATAATAATAATAGAATATTTATTGTATATAATTGTTAGAAAAAGTAACGAAGAATTGTTTTGAATACATTATAATTAGTTTAAAAATATTTGTCAAGCCTTACCTAATTCAGAAAAAGACGAAGTTCTAGTGTTTTCTAAAGATTTCCTGCCATCTTAATCTCTATCTTTTAGTATCAGACACAAAGCCACTCATCCACGTGAAAGAACTCGATTGATACGATATCAACACTTTTGTGAACTAAAATTAATCTAAAATATTTATTAGTTCCACCTGAAAAACAATTTACATTAGACCCTGAAATAAAATTAAAAATTAAAAAAAGTAACTATTGTAAACATTTTAAGGAGGTAATAAGTAGACATGTAACTTTAGACCTACTGAAGTTACGGTCAAAAAAATTTTTTCTCTTAAATTTTGCGATAGAAAAAAAGTAAGATTGATCTAAAATTGTTTTTAAACACAAGTAAAAATGAAATTTCAAACATAAAATTATAATCCCGATAAAAAAAATATGAGTTAAAGCAAAAATAATATCTAATAATTTAAAAATTTTTTGATAAAACTCAAAATACACTTTGTTATACATTGTAAAAAAGAAAAGGCACAATCTTTTGATATTGAAATTTAACACAATGAAATTGGCTTTAAATAAGCTCAATCCATTTTAATGAATTTAAACAAAAACAAAACAAAAATATCATGGGTTTAAAATTTAGGGTGATTAATTATTGTTTCTTATCGAGAAAAAACAATAAATCTAAGACTGTTTAATTATTCTAAACGGTTACTTAAATGTTTATTTTATATCAACATTGATATACAGCTTATCCACTAATTGATACTGTGGAAAGTGTTATTTTTTGAAGATTATTTCGAACCTAGAACTCAGAAGACCATCAAACCTCTTCATTATCCATTTTCACTTAAAATATCATCTTCTGTTTTACGGCATAAAACTGAATTTCTCGAATCAATCAAGTTAGCTTATCATTCAGAGAAGTTTTTCCATAGACAAATAATATAGGTAGACTGCTGAATTGTTCAATTAGCAGCTGGGAATAAACTGCTAAGCAATAACTGCTCAAATGGCAGCTAGGGAGAGCCGGCTGGATAAAATAAAAAAAATTTGTATATAATTATTAACTTGCCATAATTCATATCTCACCGAGTTTCAAAATTATAGGTTAATATTAAGAGTAGATTTGGGGTAAGGGTAGATTTTGGGAATTAACAGTAGTTTTTATATCTAAACAAAAACTGTAGTCAAGGTTAAAACAAAAACTGTAGTCAAGGTTAAAACAAAAACCTTTATTTTATTATTTGGAGAAAAAAAATAATAACTAGTTTTCGCAGCATAAAATTTCCTATCAAAATGCTTGGACACTCTTATATCGGCGCAAGCTTCGGGATAAATTTCTTATTTAGGAATTTAATTTACAATTTATTCATCAGAGGCGATGAGAGTTTTCTTTAAAATTAAAATAAAATCACATGAACCATATTCTAACTGAATAACATAAGAGTTATGCTAATTGGATGACAAATTATAGATAATCAGTTAATAAATTATAAATTAATTTATTAATAAGTTAAATGTAAATTTTATTTATAATAGTGGATAATTTATTTGTTAGTAAAAATAATTATATTTAGCAGAAAATTTTCGAAGCCATTTTTTTTGATTGGCACAAACATGTTCATAATGAACAAGTTTTATTTTGTTGATTAAAGCTCACAAAAATTATTTTTTATTTTTAGTATTTAAAGGTAAAATACATCTTCTGTGAAAATTTATATACATCTTTTAGGATATCAATTCTGAGGATATCAGTTGATGAATAGTTGTAAAAATAAAATTTCGACAACTCAAACTTATTGTTCTTAAATATGTAAGCGAAATACTTTGCTTAAATATTCGTTCAATTTAAAATTACTCAAAATAATTGTAATTGACAGAAACCTCTATTGTTTAAAAAAAAAATATACATAGCCGCAGTCTCACTCTGTTTCGGAAAATTTTCGTTGAACAAGTCTCCCATTATAACTCGAAAACTATGAGACAAGACAATATGGAATTTAGCACATTTCTAGAGAGTTAAAGAACATTTTGACATTACATTTGCGATTATAAATTTTTAAATTACTGAATGTTTATGTTGAGGATTTTTTTTTCTTTTTGCGACGAGAAATTCAGTTTAGCAGAACTCATAATCATAGATGGCCAGAGAGCCCAATGTGGGCCAATGCCTTCCTCTGAAAATATCTCCATAAGGACTTCCGATATATCTTTGATCTCCAAATCTGATTGCAAGAAAATCAGACTCCACCGAGTCAGCCCATCTCAACCGCGGCCTTTCCCGCTTTCTTGTTCCAGTGGGTCTAAAAAGCAGCATCTTTTTTATTGTATTGTAATCACTCATTCGAATCACGTGGGCCATCCAATTTATTCTATTAATTTTTATGTATTTAAGGTATAGCAGGTTGTTTATAAATCTTGTACAGTTCAAAGTTAAATCTCTTTTTCCAGTTATTGTTTTCATTTACACCACTAAGTATACTCCGCAAGATCTTTCTCTCAAATATTGGGATACAATTTTCCTCCAGTTTTGTCATTGTCCAAACTTCAGAAGCGTATGTCAAGACTGGCCTCAAAAGAGTTTTGTAGATTAAGAACTTTCTTTTTCTAGAAAGTATAATAAATCTTCTCAGCCTTTAGACAGCCCTATTTGCCAGATCGAGTCTTTTTTTATTTATTTCAGGAGTCATTCAGTTGTCAACAGTAATAATTGATCCTAAGTAAGTAAAACTCCTTACTGTTTCAAATCAATAAGAATCTATTTAAAGATAGATCCACTTCAACTATTAACAAGAAAATTAGTATTATTTTTCGTGGCGACGTACACTTAAGTCTGAAAATGCAAAACTTGGTTTCGCGTCTCTCTAAATTGCGTATTAGTTTTGAAGTAATTAAATAGTTTGTATTGAAGGTTTTTCCGATGTAAAGGAAACACGAATCACTGAACTTTTTGTAAACACGTTATCTTAGCAATGAAGGAAGGAAAATACTTTTAATATTTTTGAAAATTTCAAATCTGCTTAAAAATTATTAAATTTTAGTATTGTTTTATATTATCTCGAAAAGTAAACAAAAATCAAGAATTTCTTTTTTTCTTGGACAGCCTTTCATTTAAATGGGAAGGTAACAAAGCCTCTGAATCATTTGTGATATAAAATAAATTGGATAATTCGTGGCCAAAACCACTAACAACCAATCAACGTTAATAATTCATATTCTGTGATCAGGGGGCAAGGTGGGCTTTCAGAGGGAGTTTGCTTCAAGGTATGGGGTAGATGTGCGCGAACAGTCTAATCCGATATTATCAGTCTATGGGTAATTTAAAACTCCTGAGCTGAATTTTAAGCCAACTAACATTTTTAGACGCTTTCTATTTAAAAAATATACAGTAGAATATATAATATAGTAGAATATATAATTACAGTAGATTATACAATAAAATAAATATTTCATATTATAAACATTAACAAACATATATAAAAGCCTCATAGCGGAAGCATACAATAAACATATAGGCTTATACCATGAACCAATACAGAAGTATACTCCATAGTAGAGCCACATAATAGTAAATAGAAAGTTTTAAAATTTATTCTTAATTTGCATAGCCGTGATCTCAGTTGAATACGAAATACTTTGAAGAATAAATAAAATAATTTTTAGAAATTAATAGTTATACTTTGATTGAAACCACAACGCTTAATCACTCTATTAAAACTTTCTATTTTGGAAAAAAAAAAACATAAACAAAGAAACAGAGTTTCAAAATATAAAATTGTTTTGCTTCTTTAACTTTCCATGGGATAACTTTTTAATATTCTAACAGCATAATTGAAGAAAATTTTAATTGTGTATTAAAATAGGAATTAAAATAAAACTAAAAGAGACGATGAGTATCTTCAGCCTTTCATGCATTAATTTGTTTTATAATTTTTTAATATTTGTCTTAAAATGTATTTTTTCTTCATTAAAAATATATTTTAAGAAAAATTTGGAGAAAGTCTTATCTTAAGAATAAAATACACTTATAGTAAGCACATTTAAGATACACCCTGTATAGTTAGATACAGGGCACATCTACATTTATGCATTGACATTTTACGATACACGATTTTCTGAATAACAGGATGCAAAATTTAAGTAACCTTACTCTGCTTGGCTGCGACAGAATTTAAGCAGTTTTTGAAAATCGAGGAAAGAAATAACTATACATTTTATTAAATCAACTATTAAAATTTCACCTCCGAAATTTTTCGATTTGGTAAAATGCGCAACGCGTGGATAAAATAGAAATATTTTTTCTCCAAATCATTAATCATATCAAGGTAAAACAAAAATTTGATAAGAATAAATATATAAAATTTCAAGTAACATATTGCTTGATAATGATATCATGGAATAACTTTTAAAATTAGAAAGCAACAGTCATTATGAAATTTTCAAAGTTAAATATAGTTTATATATTATTTAAGTTATTAAAAAAAATGAACGATTTTTTTTCAATTCGAAAGCGCGTGAGTTTAAAATTTAAGAATTCTCAAAAACAAATAGCAAGACAAATTAACCATGTATCTTTATTTCCTTCCAAAAATTCAAAAGCTGAAATTATGCATTTTTAAAACCAAGGAACTCAACCTTCTATATTTAAAATGAGAGTAACATTAGTTTTCTTCTTTTATACAAAAGATTCGTACTTGTAGTTCAGTTTTTTTTTTGATTTTCTGATTAATTACACCAAACAAAATTTCATGATCAAGTCAATGTATTTTAAAAATAATGATGAAATACTTGGCTGAATGAAATACATCAAAATGATTTTGCAATATATTGAGTGTGGTAATTGAATGATAATTCAGTTATCATACTCAATAATCCTAAAATATATTTATACATTTTTAGAAAAACCCATGCATTTGATAGAATTTTTTTTAAACCAAAATGAAAAGAAATGAGAAATATAAATATGTGGAAAATTTTATGGTGACAAAATATATATATATATATATATATATAAAAGAGATAAGCGATCCCCAATTTCTTTCATCCAAAAAGGAATTATTTCACATTTTTTGTGTTTTGAAAATTCTACATAACATAAGAATCAAAGATTCAAACGCCAAATTTATTAGTTGAAAACGTTACATAAAATACTTAAAATTTAACGTGAACCTACTTAAAAAAGTCTGGAAAATTCTTCATTTTAGAAATTAAACCTGTAGTGTTTTTCATATTTTGAAAACTGCTTAAAAAAATTACTCTACAAATATCAGCAGTTTTTTTTTAACTTGTGAGAATTTCGATTTATGTAAAAAAAAAAAAATGGCAAACATAAAATTTATACTACCGTTCAATGGCTAATATCAATGCTTAGTAATTTCGACCTATAATTATAACTAAAGAAAAAAAACACTATAATAAATTATTTGATATAATTAATCTGGTTTGTTAGGTCTTTTAGTTTCTGAGAACATATTCATATTGCTTAAGTTTTTCAAGTTCTCTGATTCATATTTTTTATTTTTCTATTTATTAATTTATAAAGACAGCGGTAATTTTCATTCTTTCATTTCATTTGTTTTGAAACATTACAACAGCTTAGTTAAGACTTTGCAAAAATCAATATTTTTCCATGTTCATAATATATAAATACATAAATTTAAAAATGATAAATAGAAAATTTCTGGAGTTGAAGAAGCTCTTTTTTAATAAAATCCGTTCAAAACTGAAAAAATTATTTTCTTGGAAGCAGTAAAGAATTTCAATACATAAAGAATGTTTTTTTTTTTTGAAAAATGTACGTTAATAAATAGTATATGATTTGTAATTTTCTCTTAACGTTCACCATATGCTTTGATCATTTCAAAGACAGATATTATTTCTTGAGCAAATTACTCTGTTTAGAAATTGGAATTGTGTTTTAAAACACGGGAACGGAATGCCATAATTTCATCATAATGCTTCCTAAATTCACAGAAACTTTCGATTATAGAAAAACAAATATATTAGATTTTGAACTTCTGGAACAATACATGTTCCCTCTCCTCTGATGAAAAAATACCTTCATAGGATCCGAAAAAACAAAATTAACTATGAACATTTTTTAGATGAATTAGTTCTAAGAGGGTTAGTTACCACTCTCATTAGTACAACACACCTACTTTAAATGTTAATAATTAAACATATCTGAAAAAAACATGAGTATTAGAAAATTCCACACTAGGGAATTTGATTTTCCTATACGTAAAGAAAAATATATATTAAAAACTAGTATGTAGTAACAGTTTAGTAAAAGTAATAGAAAGCTCTAAAATTCAAAGTAGTACATTGCAATGCCATGGAAAGAGCACCAATTTTTATTTTTTTTTAAAAACACATTAAACTTTTCAAGCTCGAAAAGTTTTTTTATTTTATTATATAAACATACTGAATTGTTCTTTTAAAATAAGTAAAATTGGATAATGAAGCAACTCTCATAATTCCGACTTTTTCAGACACACAAAATGAAAATACCTATATTTCATACGTAAAATTGTAAGGTTTTTAAAAAAAAGTTGAAAAGTCGGTTAAATAATTTATTTGAATGAGTGATGCCTTTATTTTTAAGAATGCTTTTGTAATTCAATTTACTTTTAGTAAAACTTTACTAAATTACCGAAAACCAGAAGAAAAAAAAAGATTCAAAAACTATCTAAAAGAATATACTAGATCACGTGCAAAATACCGTCCATATTCCTTTTCATGCAAATAATTCGGTTATAGAGATCTCAGAAATCAATTTCAAAAGCTATGAACGAAGCTATCAATAATTTAAACATCATATTTGGAAAAATGAGCGTTAAAATTTTTTTAAAGTTACATATTTAAAAACTATAAAACTATTCTTCAGCACTAAATTGCCCAAGGAAGTCATTTTGACTGCTTTTTAATTTCAATGAGAAAAACAATGATGTATATAATGTCACAATTTCTTAGAATTTTGTAACTTTTTGTACAACAAATTTTTTTTTTTATTGTTAATATTTACGAATAACTTGTTATATAAATGTAAAGAATATTAAAAGTTAATTTAAAAAAAATTTCTTTACACATTAGTTATTCTTTCACAATCCAGTCATTTTGACTGCTTTTGTGCAATATAGGTGGTATACACAAAGTTTGTCTTTCTAGTGTTAAGGAAAAATTTTGACAACTAGTGAAATTTCAGTAGTTTTCACTAATATATATATATATATATATACACTCTAGAAATAACGCAAAATAAAGGAAGATGGACGTCACTGGGGTACCCGGGTACGTGAGGCCCGTATTTGCCTTAACTCTGCAATCTTTTATTCAGACATTAGTTCTTTTTTATAATTTTTTTTTTTTAATTTAGAAAATTTTATAAAAATCAGGAATATTTTAATTTAGGCATTTTTTCAAACTTAAAAATTGCATAAACTTGTAAAGAAGTATATTTTTTATTTCAAGAAAGCAAAATATTCGTAACAATTTGAAACATAATTTTAAAAATAAAAGATTTCACAAAAAAAAAAACCACATTGTAGAGTTAAAACAAACCCCCTGGGGGAAAAAATGAAGACTGTTTTATTTTTAAACAGAAAAGTTCATTATAGCTTTCTCAACTTCAATTTTAAATAAATTTTTAAGTCTCTATAATGAGCTATTGTTTTAAACAGGTCAGAATTCTGTTTTAGGGACAGCGCTTGCATCATGCATAATTTGCCCTTTAATAACAATATCCATAATAAAATGCAAATCATAAATTACATTCATTTGTGTAATACGCTCATTTGCGTCTCGTACACATTTTATTTATTTATTTATTTTTTGTATTCCTCTCTCTGAAGTTGGTCTTCTGAGTTTGATTCGAAATTTCTAGGTTTAGGAGTTACTTTTTTCATAAAAACTCGTCAAATTGAAATGCAATTTGTCACGCCAATTTATCTAGTTGTCGAAAACATATAGAGCACAATTCGTCGAGAAAGAAATTCATCAAATTTTCTTTATTAGTTTAATGCAAATTATTATGCAAATGCAAATTAGTTACTTGAACATTGTACTAACCGGATAATAATTTTATAATTGGAAGCTTTAAATACGAAAATACATTTAAATATTAGACATTTATTATTATTAGACATAAGTTAAAAATATTAGTTAACAGACAATAAGAACCTTAAGTTGTCAAAAAATTTTTTTTTTTTTAACATTTCATAACAGACAGCAAAACGATTGTGCATTTTCATGAAATTTCAAGCATTGTTTAGTTATACAACTCAGTAGAAAAATAAATGGAAAATAAATTTTAAAAATGTAATGTATGAAGAGAAAACAAGTCAATATAAATAAGCAAAACTTATAAAAAAAATAACAGTAATAAAAAAACTATTATGGACTAAAAAAGGAGAAAAGGATAAGGAAGTGATAAAAATAAATACATGAATTAAAAACGTTTTATATATATATATATATATATATAAGAAATTAGTAAGTAATATAATAGCAATTAATAAAATATTCATTAAAAAATATCAAGATATTAAAGAAGGAAACATGCAACAGAAAGTGAAAGAGTTAAAAGTGAAATATGCAAAAGGAAGTAAGCTTGATAATTGTGGATATGAATTTTAAATTTGACCCCCCTCCCTCATTTTAATATTACGCGTCAAAACGATAGCTATTCTAGCGGTAAAATAAATTTCGCGTTTTCGCAAGAAACAATCATGAGACCGTAGGTCTGATGTAATCACCTGCATACAATGAGTAATTGTATGCATTGGAATTATCGCTGCCCTCCCCCCTAATTAATGGAATGTCGCAGGCCATATGCATGGAAATACTACTTAATGAAAGCACCATCACTGTCGTACAGTTTCTACAGAGTAGAACGTTCTTCAGTGAAGCTGTCATCGAGTAGTGTGTCCAAAAGTTTGATCTCCGACATTCCGCTCTGAGACAAATGACAGATATTATAGTTCTCACTGAATGCGAGGGCAAAAAGAAAGTGGATGCGAAAGAGAACCTGATGGGTGAGTGTTTCGTTCAGCAATCAGGCTTTCCTCCGCAGCTATGAATTCGTATGCAGTGAGAACGGCCCCTTACATGCAGGTGTGCACATCAGATACTTTCAGGTGTCTCTTGCGAAAATACAAAATATATATTCCGTCATTGATTTGCTGCTGTTTACTTTCCTTTTGCTAACAATAACCATGAATTTTAAATTTAATGAATTGCAAAGAAAAGTAAAGAAAAAAGGTTAATTTACATTGCATTTACAAAGTCTAAAAATTTTTTATTTAGTTCATTGAGAAGACCTCGGAACTCCATCACTTCATTCATTGTTGCGGAAATGGAATTTTTCAAGGGAGCGTCTCAATTCATGTTAGAAACCCTCCTTATTTTTTCTCATGCTTTCGAAACAAGCAATAATTCTCGGTGAAGCATACTCATTTTAATTTCCCACGTCATTCAACCACATTCTTAAAATTGGATTTAACTCAGAGTAGCTGAATCTAACCTTTTCTTACATAAGCAGCAACTTTGAATTCTCCATAATTTCATTTTTGAAACGACTTTTATTTCTTTTTGATTAACATGCCACCACCGCTTTCCTGTTAACTATCTTTCACATATTATTTAAAACATAGCGATTCTCAAGCTTTTTATTGATAATCGAATCGGAGGGAAAAGGAAATGGCTTTTACAGGTTGATTAATGGTGTATAAAGAATTAGTATTTGATTTTATAGCTTGGTAATTTTTTATTTTTTAAAATGAAAAATAGAACACCAGATAATACGTATTAAACTAATTCTAATTAAATAGAGCGTATTATTATCCTGCAGTGACAATTTAAAGAAATACAAGTTTCTTTTTCCCTTTCATGGAAATTCATCTTTTAAGCAACGATTTTGCATCTATCGGATGCAGTTTCTTAAAAAAAGAAAAAGACAATCACGACTCTTTAAAAAAAATGTTTGAAAAGGTTAAAGCGATTACAGACAACTCTGCCCTATTTCAAAGTTATTGTTTTTTAATTTTTAATCCAAAAATCTCATAACAACTTGACAGATCTCAATCGAGAACTTAAACCAACTCATTGAGTTAGCGATAGGTACGTACGTCTTGCAAGGGAAGGTCCAAGGCAATATTGCACAGTTGAAAAATTTTGTTGTTGATTTTAATCATTTACTGGTTAAAGTGAAGAAAAAAAGAAAATGGTACTTACGATATTTGGAATAAAAGAGTTTCGTTTATTAACTATTTATTTCTACTGAACAACTATGAAGCGGGATTGAAATCTATTTTCATAACAAACTATCATTTAAATTAACTTAAGCTACTGTAAGAATTAATAAAACCTTTTAAATGTTTAGGGTAGTTGGAATATTATAATTCATTGATGCTCATATATTTATTCATAAATTATGTGCGTTTTTTAAAAAAATGTTCTCAGCCTAATAGTAAAATATAACATTCTCGCTACAGCCCACTGAGGGTCAGGCTAATCGTGGAATTAAAGGCTCTACAATCTCATGGTCAACGGCATGACTATGGCAATGCTCAGAACCCCTTTACTTAGAAGACAAGCTGACACCCATCGATCTGAAGCTGAATGTGCCGCCTCTTTGAATTGAACTCCATTCCTTCAGGATGGCAGTTTAGTGCCTTAAACATTGAGTCATCGCGACTCAACCTAACGCATGCCTTAATTTTATCAATAGGATGTAAGAAATCGACTGAAACATTATAGCCTGAAAATTATTTCCGGAATCCGGAAAGTAAAAAAAAAAATATTTTAAGCAATAATATTAACAAATTGAATATATTTTCTGGAGACAGTCAAAAAACAAGTGGGTGTAATAATGAAAAAAAAAAATTAGCATTCTGAGCAAGAGCAAGAATAGTATGACGTTATTACTTTATTTTAAATATCTTCTTACTTAAATATTTAAATTAATAAAAGAAAGTACTATGTTTTCAAATCAAATTTAGAGTTTATTAAATTTGTTAAATTCTAATAAATAAAGCAATTAAGAAAAAAAAATTAAACAAAGTCGTTTCGTATTTATTTTTTATAGCAGTTAAAAAAAATTCAGGAGCAAAACTAAAATTCTTCCAAAAGTGAGGATTATTCCCCTTTAAGCAGCTTAAGTTTTTAATTAGTTAGAGATTTAAATATTAGTTAATTAAAAAATATGTCATTTTCAGTATATCCACAACGTACAAACGCTTACGCAATCCACTCTATGCCTTTAGTAATGGGTATCTAAACACTGAAAACTATTAATAAAATATGACTATCAGTAAAAAGTAAATATAATTAATAATCTAATTAACTAATGTCAGAAAGAGTTAAAAAATTAATATTTTTACTCAACTACAAAGCTTTTCTATCCGCCTATTTAATGGATGAATATCTAGACTCCTTCTGAAATAAAATCCGCAAAACTCAAGTTTTAAAAACTATATTTTCGAGTCTGACTAAACATTCATTATTTCGGCTGATAAAATAGTCTTTTGAAAATAAAATCACTACATAAATTACATCAACTGAATGTGCGGCTATTTATGGAAGGCTTACAAATAATTTACTTCAAATATATTGAAAAATATAATATTTCTGTTTGCTTTCGAATCATTTTTAGAACTGTTTCTAAAAAAGAAATGAAAGTACTTATGAATTAAAAATGAATTAAGTTATTTTTATTTAATTGAAACGATTTATGTTTTAAATTGTGAATGGGAAGTCTAACCATAGGATGCGTACATCAACAATGATTAAGTACAAATATTTTGCCCAAAACCTCTTAAAATGTACATAGTTACATACCATAAAAAAAACTAAATTATACATCCAAAGTAATGTTTTGATAGGATAATTTAAATAAGGAAAATATCAGAAACAAGCATTCTTTGAATTTTGAAAAGATATTCCATATAAGAATTATCAAGAATTAAGATTTTATATATGACATAATGTTAAATATACAAATACATATAAGTTGGAAACAGTATTAACACTTTAGAAAGCCAAATTCATACCAAAAATAAGTTAATTCAATTAGAAAAAAGTTTATTAATTCTAAAACAAATATCCATCATATCCCCCAATACTGATATATTTAAATCACCTCTTTATAACTATAATAATAAATAATGCTTTCTATGCAATCAAAAGGACAGACTATAAATGAAAAATATAATATAAATAAAAACTTAAAACCCATTTAAATTGCAATTTTACGAATGAAAAATAGAATATTTTCCGTTAAATCTTACACAATTTGTTGTTACATAAAATATTAACACACTCTGGGCAATGCAGTATTATTTTTAAAATAATTAAATTTTTAATAAAAATTAAATTATTATGAAATTAATTTTAAAAAAGCTTAATAGTTATTGCTGTTTTTAAAACATATTGTGGGAATAGTTGTTAACTCAACCTTCATCTATGAAAAGGTATCCCACCATAGAATCGAGTTAACATGTCTTACTAGTGAATTGTAACTGTAATTTTGTAGTGGTAGACAAACTACAGTACTCCCCCACAAGAATTATACCTGTGACAGAATTCGATAAACGAATACCACTAGTTCATTCATTGCTGTTTTATCAGAAGTCTGGAGAACTGTATTAAGATCACCGTACTTTTCTGGTGCTGATCGTGAAAGCTATATTAAGTTCAAGGTCGTGGTCGCTCCTGTACCCTACCATAGAATCTGGTTAACATGTCTGATATATTAGAGAATAGGAATTGTAATTTTGTAGTGGTCAACACACTACAATATACTTGTAAGTTTAATTGATCTCGTTGGGTGGGTGTGGGGGTGACTAACTGAGAAAGGTTCTAAAAAAATTCCATTAAGCTTAACTTCGTTTAATCGATAATATAACTATTAACTCAAATCTTAAGATATATTTTGCAGATTTTTTTAAATTTTTTTTTTTACATATTTGCGACTTATCCAAGTTAGTTCACTTGCTGACTAAATTATAAGAATTTGATTACAAACCAGATATGGTTGATTAAATCACCTCTTTATAACTATATTATTTTTTTTATAACTATACTATTTTTTGAAACTATTTTTTTTCTATAAATAACCATCAATTTAAAAAATTTACAGAGCATTTGTATATAAGATTGTTTAATCTCTTTTATTGATTTTTAAAGTTTGAAATATATTTCAAATATATTGCTATTTTAACAAATTCTAATAAGCAAAATTTCATTAATGGGTTACTTAGCGTGTAAAATATTACAGCAAATTTAAATTAACATTCTAGAAATCTTAAATATTTTGAATTTTTCAGAATATAAATAACGAACACAATGAAAATTTAAAAGCTTTTTATACTATACATCTAAAAATGTAAGCATCTAAAGATTTTGTAGAAAATTTTTTTTTTTTTTTTTGCAAAAAAAAAAAAAAAAAAAAAAAAAAAGAATATTGGTAATGATAGTCCACCCTTTCCTAGTTTTAAGACACAATATTTAAAACACCATATTTAAATATTGCAGATATTTTTTGACTAAAAACATTTTACATTTTTTTAAAGGAAATTATCCTAACTTAGCACAAATTTTTTTTAAAAATAACCTGCAGTTAATTTATTGAGTTACACAATTCTGTCATTTCAAAAGTTTAAAAAAAAAAGACCTTCGAAATGTTTGATTCATTAATTTCAGCCTGCCTTTCAGTAGTTAATAATGATATATTTCTATTCCATTTTTAATAATTACAAATCATACATTTGGTTGCATTAAATAATTGTATTAATAGAAAACAATGTTTCGCAAAGTAATTAACTGAAAAGAAGAATTTTTTATTGCGCCATTTTCTCACAGATCATGGAACATATTTGTGGAGGTAATTAAAGAATGAATCTTGCCGTTCAAATTATTCGAAATAATGCTTGTGAATAATTAATGCTTGTAAAGCTAACGCCAATGATAGATTTGCAATTATTGATCGATTTATATTCAAAGATGAAATTTGATACCCTTGAAAATATATTTTAGCACTATTTTTAAATAAAAACACTTTTCTTCGTTTCTAAAACATTTTGAGTCAATCCACTTTAAAAATAGATGAGCAACCTTAATCTCGACACGCGCTTGAAGTTATATTAAAAAAAATTATCAAACTCTCGATTTCTAGTGGCCAGTCGGAAAAATCAAAGAATGCGCCATTCAATAACCTATTCAATACAGAAGAAAAGGCTCTTAGTTTTTTTGAATTTATTCCGAGTAAACAAATTAAACCGAGTAGTAAATTCAAAGAATTTCATATCTATTTATCCTTCATGCTAGATTTCTATTCACAAAAAAAAAAAAACAAAAAAAAAAAAAACTCGCGTGTATTTTTGAGATTTGGTATTTACGAATCAGTGATTTATTTCAATATTTACAGATAAGACGAAAAATAAACTTCGTTGACAAAATTTAGAGAATTTTGCATTTACTTAGTATGATTTCAGTTTTATTAAAATTTAGCGATTCCGAAAAATCTATTGGCAATTTCAGGGACTTCGTATTTTAATATATTACTCTTTATAAAGCATAATATGCTTTTTTAAAGATATTTACAACTATACAAATACTATCACAATTTTAAACACTTTCCAATAAACAATGCGTAACTATGAAACTCATTTCTTTTCTAGCACTTGTATTAATTTTAAATTGCAGAGACAAAAAATAAATGGGATAATTGTGAGAAAAATGAATCATATATCAAGAAATTAGTGGGGTGCATAACCTTGTTCAGGGGTGATTGTGATCCCAACTCAAAAATCATGAAAATTTCTTGAGTAAAATCATTAATGAAGCATTTCAAAAAATTTATGTCTCTATAAATTTAAATCATTGATATTTTCACAACATGAAATTCTAAATAAATTATATGCAGCATAATTTATTATGCATAAACGTGATCAATGATTTTTTTAAACTTCTGGATCTTGGATTTCTGGAAATTTCCGGATCACAGTTAGCAGAAAATCCGGATTTTTTCCGGAGCACAATCATCTTTGAAATTAAGTCTTGCGATTTATTTCACTGAATTGCGAAGTATTTGGTTGAAAATTGGATAACCCCTTACTTAAAGTATGTTTACATAGATCTAGTTTGCCTCTCCACGGAAATGACAGAATACAATTGTTTTAATTAAGTGTAATAAATAATCAGAAATAAAGCAAAAGAGTCGTCTATGCTGTTATACTTAACAGTCACTGTTTACATTCACAATAGTTTAACCCTATCTTTCATTCTTTAAGGAGATTTTTCTAATTTTAATTTCAATACTTATGAAATGGTTATTAACATTATAAAATGGTGCTTGACAAATCTAACGTGATTATTGGTTTCTTTTTTGAACATCGATTGAAAAATTCCTACCAAATTTTAAGCAATTTGTTAAATAATAAAAGCTCCTTGTAGTATTTTTTATAGTGATTCAATAACATGTTAGGGATAGGAACGTACATAAATAAAAAACATTCAATTAAATTCTAGATATTTTTATTCCCTTTCGCAATGCGACTTAATTGTTTTCAAATACAAAAAGAGAAAGTTTAGCAAGATAATCAACTGCCGCTATGATTATTGGTTTAATATTTAATCACGGATACTGAAGCACATTCACACGAAGAATTCACTTATTTCAGAATATTGCTTTGGCAATATGGCTAATTTAGAAATGGTTTAAAATGCTTTTGAATTAGTTAATATTTCAGTTTTAATCATTTATAAACTATGGAATTGTAAAAAGTGGAAGCACATTTAAACAAATATTGGTTTTCTTCTTGGAAATGTGACGAATTATTTAAAAGGACATTTGATTGAAAATTTTAAAAATATATATAAACTTAAACCATAGCCATCGGTCAATTATGAACAGACTGTTTTAAATTTGATATTAATTTTTTCATAAATCGTACCTAACCACTGTTTTCGATTTCATAATTGGTTTTTCACTTAGAGTACCATCCCGATTTAATTTATATTCCGTTTTTCGTACAAGGCTTTAAACCTCTACTTCTAAATGCACTATGTACAATCACTAAAATGAAAGCATTAATATTTCATTCTTATAATTTAATTAAAAAAATAATTCACCCCAAAATATTTTTTTTATAAATAAATTTAAAAAATAGTATTTTTTAGTTTAAATTTAGATAAAAGCACAAAAATGTTTTATTCCAGAGTTATATAACTGTCATTGAAGTGTTGAAAAATGTATTTGCATCGGGGGACTAAATTTTCCAAAAAAATAATAGTAAAATCGAAACTCCTAAGCCAATAATAGTTAGGATTACTTTTGATGTAAATTTTAGCATTTACGTACAATTACGCATAAAAAATGAAAGAGTTCTTACATAAGTACATGATTAGTCTTCAATTATTTATTTTGAAAAATACTTTGTTCAAAAAAGTTCCTGTTTACTAACTCAAGAACTTTAGAAATTTTTAAAAATAAAAATTTCAAAATTTTTATATGTAAATTGCATTTTTGAAGTACTTTTTGTTATGCATTGTGTGCTGTTTTAAAAACTAATATTGAATATTTGCTAATATTGAATATTTATTCTAAAATCATGAAAAAAAGATAGGCTTCAAAATTGGTGTGATAAATTGGTGAGGCTCTTAATTAAAGATAAAACAAAAGAATTGCTCTATTATGCTAACTTTTCACCCATTTCTTTACACTTTTCTCGTTGATATTTTAAAACTTTATCATTTCAATTTGTGATGAAAATGAATTAACAACTTTTAAATTTTCCGAATAAAAACATTTTATATATGCTAGAAATTCATCTACCAAAAATATGACTGAGCATCATTCAATAGATAATTTGGTACTCATTAAAAAAATATCTTAATCCGTCTATTAAATTCCAGTAACGGACTGGTAGTCCCCTGTATAAATCGGTATCAAATCATTCAGTCTAAATGATTTAATACCGGTTTAGGTATAGTTTATTATCAAATACTTTATACTGGCCTACCCGGAATACACGACTAAAATAAAATATTTCAAAATTTCATTATTTTCTCAATAACCGTCAAAGGATGTCTCGTTAAAAAAGACACGATTCTAGGATCTCTAGTAAATTCTGTAATTTGACACAAATACCTTTGTCTTCTTAGTTAAATTCAACATTAAAACTAGGTTGGGCGTTTAAAGAGCATGAAATTAACGAGTCTATTGGCTGTTTACCGAAAGTAATACAGCTAAAATAAGTAATAATAAAAATTAAAGTATTGATTTAAATATAATAACCATGATACATAATAACTGGAAATAAGTATTAACACTGTACGGTTTTAATAGTGACATTGGATTTTGGACTGAATTCAATTTTATACAAAATTTAGTAAAATTCATTTTCCATCACAGTTTATTGCATATTAGTTGCCTATATATTTTTTAAATTATGCTGGATTATTAACTGGAAAGAACAAAGCATTTCCTGCCACTTATTCGTAAAAGATCGCTTTAAGATTGAAGAAAAAATTTTTTGGGAACGACAGAAAAAAAATTTTTTTTTGAAACTAAAACTGTAAAATAATCGAACAGTTTATAAATATGGTCTTAAAATGTGAAGATTGGAATTTTAATTTGATATAAGGTGCGACTAATACAAAAAAAATTGTATTTAAGTACTTTTACTGTAAATTAATGATTGTGCTCAATATGAGAATTTTGTACAAACATTTTTTTTTTCGCAGTTTTTTTTTTTTTTTCCCTAATAAAATTTTTTTTTTAATTTTTTTTTTCTTTTTCTTTTTTTTTCCAATTTTTTTTTTTCTTTTTCATTTTTTTTCTTTTTCTGGGCAAACCGTTTTGTTGTTTACATAATTTTTTGCAAACAATTACAATCAAGAAAACAAGAAAATCACAATGAAATTACAAGATTATCAAACAGTCGAATCTAGGTAATAAATGTAAATAAAACTTTTAAACTCATAATTCTGTAAATTTTAAAAATTAAAGCGTTTTTAATTAAAGAGCATTTTTAAACTTACGATAGGGAAAATCCATTCAGACCGTAAATATTTTTTTAAAAAATACATATTTAAGGAAATAAAAAAAGTAAAATAATTTGAAATAAGAAACTATGCCCCATCTTTTTTTTTCTTACGATGGGGTGGAATGGATTTTCTTTATGGAATGAACTAACCATAAATAAGTGATTTAAATAAATATAACATTTCATTTAAAATATGTAAGAAAATCCATTCAGGCTGTAAATATTTTTTAAAAAAAATACACATTTAAGGAAATAAAAAAAGTAAAATAATTTGGAATGAGAAACTATGCCCCATCTTTTTTTTTTCTTACGATGGGTTGGAAGGGGTTTTCTTTCATTAAAAATAGTCAAACCTAGTATGTAAACATAATAGATATTTTACACATTTTATATTTAATCTCACAATAAAAAGAAATTTTTTTTTAAAAAATAACAATTTGCTATTGAAACATACTTGCTTATGATAAAACTAGGAGAGATTTTGAATTGAGATAACTGCAAATAAATGACTTGGATAAGTATAAACGCATTCTAAATCTAAAAATTGTCAATGCAAGCCGCTAAAGAAATTCTTTCATTACACTTAAAGAAATCAATAAAAGTAAAGATAATTCGGAATAAGAACAGATTAATTTCCATGCTTTTTTCAGTGAAAAACTAGAACTTGTGTGCAAATATTCGCACATTATCCACAATTTAGACACCTCAGACGTAAATAAAGGGATAAAGTATTCTCTTACATTGTTAAACTACAAATCCAAACGACAAAAGTAATTTGATTAGTATCTTTTTTTTTTGTTTCTGAAATCCAAGAGTATTCTGCGCACACAACTAAAATTTGAGTTTCAATGAATACCATCACTAACACTATTTTTGCCACACAGTCTTTTCAATCAAGAGACTTTAAGAGTTCAAAACGTTTCCTTATACTTTAGCTGCCACAACTTCCAAATTATTTTCTGGCTTATATGGAGGAATATTATTGCATAATGGTAGAATTCCTGTGTTGATGTTTTTATCGACTGACATGACTGGACATTACATAGCGAATTCTATCGCAGAAAATTGTAAGGCATTTATTCAGGAAAAAAAAAGTAATGACCATACAGTTTGCATATTAAATGATTTTTTTTTTCTTCCTATTTTCATGTTTTTTTTTATTTGTTACATATTGTTAATCTTATTATTATTATCTTTTATTTATTTTTATTTTATTTTTTCTTAATTTTTATGCAAACTCTATTATCTCTATTAAACGGAAGTAAGAAACAAGCAAAATGGTGCATTATAATATTTCAATCATTCATTTACTCGGAAAAATCTGGCATTATGTAAGTCACATTAGTATAATCAAAATCGTGTTAAAAATTTCCGTTGTCTAGCGTATACTCATTTTAGGCTTAAATTTGAGTGTTGCCATCAAAAATAGTTCCGATATTTTGTCAAACTGAAGGAAAAAAAATGGGTTTGAAAGATTTACTCTCAAAAAATAAATTTGTTAGATATAAGTCAACCCTAAAGTCTTTTTGATTGACTTCCAATAAATGAAATGACATGTTTTATTTCCGAAACGAAAGTTTCACTCTAATTTTAAATACGTTCTATTGATTTCATAACTAATGCTTAAGGATTGAATTCCACTTTTGAAAAACGTTCTCTTAATATCATTAAAATACATACATTCGATTGGTTGAAGCTAAATACCGAGATCTTAAGACATATTTCACTAATCAATCACCCATTCAAAACAATATTTTACCTTTCATTGATTGAGTCATTTGATTCGAATCTGTAAGAACATTATCAAGCATTTAAAAATGATTAAAAAGTTTCAACGATGATATTCTTAGAAGTAAAATTTGATTCATAGAATCAGAATCATTAATTTAATTTAAATAATAGTATTTTTCATATAAAATTACCAAATAATATTTTACCAAATTTGAATTATTATTTCAAACGACACAAAATGCATTTCACTTAATTATTTATGGTGAGAAAAAAGTATACTACTGATGCAAAGATGTACATTTTAAAAAAATATATAAACTCTGATGTTTTTTCAAATATATTTTATCTATACAAAAAATTTTTCAAAACATGTAAAATGCTTGAAAAAAATTAAGAAATGAATATATACTTAAAATTTTTTTTGAAAAAGTTTGCAAAATATTTTTTTAGCATTAGAAAATGTTAAAAAATAACTTGAAAGAATGCATAAAAAATTAATAGTGTAATAGTTTAAACATAAAGAATAAAATAATGAATGTAAATTTTCAATACAGTATTATACACTTAAAAAAAAAGAGAAAAAAACTAGATACATAGAATTTTTCACTTGAAAATTAATAGAGTGCATGGAACAAAGAATAAATTCAAATATATCATACAAAATACTCTAACAAATAGTTTGCTTTTTCTTTTTTATTTTTTTTCTTTCATTTTTTATTATCATTTTTTTTCCTTTTTTTTTTCTTTCATTTTTTGTTTAATTTTTTTCTTTTCCTTTTTTATTATTTTTTCTCTACTTTTTTTTTTTTTTTTTTTTTTTTTTTTTTAAATTTTTTTTTTCTTCATTTTTTGATTTTTTTTTAACACTTTTCATTTTTTTTAGCAAACTATTTTTGAATAACAGATTATCAAATAGTCGTAAACAGACAGGTAATAAATACAAATTAAACTGTTAAACTCATAGCTCAATGAATTTTGAAAACAAAAGGATGAATATTTTAATAAAAAAACATTTTTAATTAAAAATAACCTTCTAATAAATAGCAAACAAGATCAAACAAAATGCCCCTCCCCCCCGAATACGGTACTATAAAGACATAATAAAATTAAATACAAATACCAAAATGATTTAAACATATTTTTCTTAACATTTTTTTTGTCTTGATTTGTGAGGAATGAACTAACTATAAATAAGAGATATAAATAAATATAATAACATTTCATTTAAAATATGTAGGAAAATCCATTCAGACCGTAAAGATTCTTTAAAAAAAAAAAATATTTAAGGAAATAAAAAAAAAGTAAAATAATTTGGAATAAAAAACTATTCCCCATCTTTTTTTTTTTCTTACGATGGGGTGGAATGGATTTTCTTAATGGAAAGAACTAACTACAAATAAATGATTTAAACATATATAATAACATTTTCATTTAAAATATGTAGGAAAATCCATTCAGACCGTAAAGATTCTTTAAAAATATAAATATTTAAGGAAATAAAAAAATAAATATTTAAGGAAATAAAAAAAGGTAAAATAATTTGGAATAAAAAAACTATGCCCCATCTTTTTTTTTTCTTACGATGGGGTGGAATGGATTTTCTTAATGGAAAGAACTAACTACAAATAAATGATTTAAACATATATAATAACATTTTCATTTAAAATATGTAGGAAAATCCATTCAGACCGTAAAGATTCTTTAAAAATATAAATATTTAAGGAAATAAAAAAAAGTAAAATAATTTGGAATAAAAAAACTATGCCCCATCTTTTTTTTTTTTTCTTACGATGGGGTGGAATGGATTTTCTTAATGGAAAGAACTAACTACAAATAAGTGATTTAAACATATATAATAAAATCTCATTTGAAATATGTAGGAAAATCCATTCAGACCGTAAAGACTCTTTAAAAAAAATAAATATTTAAGGAAATAAAAAAAAGTAAAATAATTTGGAATAAAAAAACTATGCCCCATCTTTTTTTTTTCTTACGATGGGGTGGAATGGATTTTCTTTATGGAAAGAACTAACTACAAATAAGTGATTTAAACATATATAATAACATTTTCATTTAAAATATGTAGGAAAATCTATTCAGACCGTAAAGATTCTTTAAAAATATAAATATTTAAGGAAATAAAAAAAAGTAAAATAATTTGGAATAAAAAACTATGCCCCATCTTTTTTTTTTTTTCTTACGATGGGGTGGAATGGATTTTCTTAATGGAAAGAACTAACTACAAATAAGTGATTTAAACATATATAATAAAATCTCATTTGAAATATGTAGGAAAATCCATTCAGACCGTAAAGACTCTTTAAAAAAAATAAATATTTAAGGAAATAAAAAAAAGTAAAATAATTTGGAATAAAAAACTATGCCCCATCTTTTTTTTTGCTTACGATGGGGTGGAATGGATTTTCTTTCATTAAAAATAATCAAAACTCGTATGTAAACATAATTATTTAATAGATATTTTACACTTTTATATTTAATATCTCAATAAAAAGAAATTTAAAAAAAAAAAACTAATTTGCTGTTAAAAGAATAATATTAATAGCTTTCTAGTAACTAAGTAATACTAAAATTAGTAAATAATAAATATCAAAATTAGAATATGACAGAAGTATGTGTGTAATATTAATAAAATTAATAAAGCAAACATAATACGAGGAATAAAGGGGGCGGGGTAGATAATTGTTTAAAATAGAATTGGAAGTAATTACTGAAATAAAATTATGCAAGTTTAGAGAGTTTGTCAGCAGTCAAATTTTTTTCAATCACCCCCAATTTCGTTCTTAGTCATAAATAGGTTTACACTGTTCTTTACAGTTTTAATGGTTTAATCGTTAAAAGGAGAAGACACTTCACGTGTGACTATGTGTGTGGGAGTCGGGTCAGAGCTGTTTTTACCAGATAACGGAACAAATCTTGTCGGAAGACATTTCTATTCTAAAATGTTCTTCACATCAAAATATCTGTTTTATGTTGAAACTGATGGAGCACACATTTGATTTTGCTTTGGTAGTTTTATTTAAATAAATGTTATGCAATACTAATGTGCATGAGTACAAATGTCACTGGTTGTCTGTTTAAGGACAGGGTTCCGAAAGTCAGCATTGGAACCCTTTCTATCAATGATTGTATCTGAATGGTGGGACACAGCAAAAGTTTTACTAATCATAATCTCCCTTCCATTTTCTTTTTATCTCTGCAAACATTCTTCATTTAAAATTTTATAATCTTTTGACAGATAAATTTCTGTTTGTTTAAAACTAAACATTCTATTGTGAAAAAACTAAAGCTGAGGCAAAAGTTCGGACGTTTTCGATAACTTTTTTGGACATCTCAGATGTACAAATTCTTAGTTAAAATACAAATTCTGAAACTACAAATCCAAATGGCAACAATACTTTCGTTAGTATGTTTGCTTTTTGTTTCTTTTTTTGTTCCTGATATTGAAGTCCATTCTGTAGGCAGAACTAAAATTTGAGTTCCAATGGATACCATCACTTACACTTTCCTTTCAACGCATTCTTTTCAATCAAGCGATAATTAATCACTTCATTTTGTTTCAATGGAGTTCATAGTATTTATTAATACTTTAGCATTAACATCTTCCAACTTATTTTCCAGCTATTGTGCTGGAATAAGATAGTCCGGCATTAAGGGTAGAAATGCCGTTGTCATGTTTTTTAGACTGGCAAAACTGGACATTACAGAGTGAAAATTCAAAGGTGTGGCACAAATCAACAGAGTTTCGAAAAGTTCCTTATTGACGTGAGTTTGCTTGTTGCCTCTTTCCAAAGGAAAAAAATAATTTTACTAGCAACTTCGGTGTTTTTCTTTTTTTCTTTCTTCAAAACTAAGGTTAATGAGTTCTGCATGCAGAACTGAAATTTGAGCTTCAGCTTTTGTACAAAACCACTTTCTGTATCTCTTTAGTATACAGTCAACACGATATTTCTATCGTCAATCACTTTATCTGGTTTCACTCGAATTAAAAGCGAAACTACTAACAATTTAGTAGTCTAAAATTCCATTTCTCAAATATTTATTCTTGGTTCGCTTTCCGATTGTAATAACTGAACTCTACATTAACTCATTCAAGGTACTCAGATTTAAATTTTTCTTATGAATAAAATATTTTTTTCTTTTGATCTATTTCTTGTTATTTATAATGGTTGCTACAACAGGACATTCCATGGTAAAAGTTCAAAAGCTACTGCAAAAATAAATAGGTCATCGTTCACTTTCTTGGACGTTGCATACGTAAAAGGAACAGGACATTGCTGAAAAGAGTTAGCCCACTATTTATTTGTAAAGAACATATTTTTTTTTTTCCTGACTAATATCAACTTCGTTCCTTAAGTATAACTAAAATTTGAATTCCAATATTGCTTTATCAATTGTCAGATTATCAATCTCTCCATTTCATTATATATCATTTAAAAATAGAACTTCTTTCACTTGATACTTCAGATTATCCATTATGATTAAGCTGAGCTTTTACTTAAGGTTGGATGAGATTCTCTTCTTAAACTGAGTGACTCAGAAGGGATGGTAGTCCTCCTTAGTCAGGGCACTCTACAGGTCATCAAAGGAAAATTTCACATGACAATCCAAGAAGAACATGATGGAGGCTTTGACTGGAGAAGTGTCTCACTGGCCTTGAGGAGGCTGGCTGCGTTGGCTCTGTCTAAGTGGAATGTTTGGGCTTTTTAGGACTTGTGATCAGATGGGCTTTTTTGGCATTGCTAAAGGAACTGTTCAGCTGTTTCTTTTTTTTTTAAGCTGGAGCGAGTGACTCATTTTTCTAGGTTTCTCCAGTGGGCTCAACCGTTAAAACAGAGACTGGCTCTGATATTTTAAAAAACTCTCTCGGTAAATTCTTTTGATTGCACCACCTTTTCTGCGAACTGATTATAGTCAATGTCATAAAAGGAATCAGAAATATCAGAATAATCATCAGCAGATCATAAGATAAATATCAGAATAATCAGCAGCAGAGCATCAGATATATATCAGAATAATTAGATACTCAGCAAACTTCTTTTGAAGATCATCAGAGTCGCTGTCTGAGCAGACTAGTTCTATGTTCACTATGTTTCGTAGAAATTACTATATCACTGTACACAAGTACGGTTTCTTCATACGTAATAGTTCACTTTATTTCGAGTTCTATGATCACTATGTTTTGTGGAGATTGCCATATCCATGAGTTTACTGAGAGAAGATATTTTAAAAAACTCTCTCGGTAAATTCTTTTGATTGCACCACCTTTTCTGCGAACTGATTATAGTCAATGTCATAAAAGGAATCAGAAATATCAGAATAATCATCAGCAGATCATAAGATAAATATCAGAATAATCAGCAGCAGAGCATCAGATATATATCAGAATATTAGATACTCAGCAAACTTCTTTTGAAGATCATCAGAGTCGCTGTCTGAGCAGACTAGTTCTATGTTCATTTTGTTTCGTAGAAATTGCTATATCACTGTACACAAGTACGGTTTCTTCATACGTAATAGTTCACTTTATTTCGAGTTCTATGATTACTATGTTTTGTGGAAATTGCCATATTCACTGAGTTCACTGAGAGAGGAGATTTTAAAAACTCTGTCGGTAAATTCTTTTGATTGCACCTCCTTTTCTGCGAGCTGATTATAGTCAATGTCATAAGAAGAATCAGAAATATCAAAATAATTAGAAGCTTAGGGTCGCCTAGGAAACATCTTTTGAAGATCATCGGAATCGCTGTCCGAGAAGACGAACCTGCAGCCATTAGGCTAGGCAATGATGCCACCTCTTCCTTCATGAAGATGAGACATTTGTTAAGCAGAGTAAGACACTTCCGCCTTCCACGAGATCCAATGAGAGAATGAATTGGAATGTGAAACTACTTAACAAGTTCATATGTAATAGTCAATTTCTAGTTACTATGAATTATTTAAATCACTGCACGCAAGTACGCTTTCTTCATATGTTAATAGCAGTTCTACACAATTACACAACTTTCTACTACAACTAGTTCTACACAACTTTCGTAATAAATTTCTATATCAGTTTTAACTGTTGATCAATTAAGGAAATTCTGAATTTTTTGTATTTATTTTCATCCTTCTTTTAATTTGTGGGATTTTTTTTAAATTTTCTCTTAAGCAGTACTACTAGTGTAGTTGCGTTCTCTATTTATCCCTTTTTAAAACCTTAGATTCAGTTTTTTTTCTTATAATAAAGTTATCTTCTTTACTGAATCTAATTTCTGATATTTTTAATTATTGGGGAACCTGGAAGAATTATGAAACTTTTTTTCGCATTTTATTTTCAAGTGATGCTTTCAAAGCGATGATTACTCTTAATGGAAAGTGTAGATGGGCATTTGAAAGCAAAAATCCAAAATCTGGGGCACAGATGAACAAAAAACGTTGTTTCTTAGTCATTGCACATGTAAGGAGTCAGTACTGTACTAAATTTAGCAGTTATCTTCAGAATATCTGCAGCTTTGTGACCCAACTCAATGGCTGATACCTTAAGGCATTTGATTTAAACACAGGAATATTTGGGGGTGATCGTGATGTTCAATATATCTTTCGTTTTGGATAAATTTTTCTTTTGCATTCGTAGACACACAATAAAATTACAATTTTTCAAAGCAATGTAACTATATTTTTCAGAAAAAAAATATTTTAAGTATAAATTTTATGGTAAAAAAATATGCTTAAGCAAAAATTCTATTACATACAATTTAAAGAAAAGTTTTCAAATAAAACATAATAACCACACAGTTTGCATTCTATTTGTTTTTCCAATTTTTTTTTGGTAAATATTTTTTATTTAGTTTTGTTTTTCTTACTTTTAATTTTCATAATGAAAGCTGGTTAATTGGAAATAACAAACAATTATTATTATGTAGTGTAATAAATATAATCAAATCTTATGCTATAAGATTTTCAGAAAATACTACAGCTGCAGTTCCTAAGTGTATAACACATATATAATATTCTTTTTAGCTTTAAAACAAACTAAAACATAAAAAGGAAATAAATACTTTTTCTTAATTATTTAAAAGAATCTCATAAATGAACTATAGAAATTAATCTTTTTTTTTTACATAATTTACTAAAAAAATTTTTTTAAATAAAAATTTAAAAAATAATTAAATTTAAAAAAATTAATTACATTTTAAAAAAATGATTAATTTAAATAAATATCTGTTTAATAAATCTTTAACCTTTGGCATCAGTTTGTGTACTTTCCTTTCAACCATTTTTTAGGTTTTTTCAACCAAACAGAACTAAATATTAGAAATATTTAGTTCCATTGTTAAACGAGAATCGTAGTCTACTAAACGCAGTCTGACGAACATATTATAATTCCTCGAATGAGTGATGGAGTAGTATATAGTCTGAAATTGCATTCACCACTTTAACATTTCCAAATTAAGAAACGTTTACAGAATCAAAATAATGAGAAAAAAATCAGCATTATTGCTGTATTCAGAGGACGTTCTGCAAATACAGCGGAGATTCAAGATTTATTTTTATATATATTTAAAAAGATAAGTACTTTTACTGGAAATAATGTAGAAAATACGTTCGTAAAGTTTTGCTTTTAAATACTCAGCTTAGAAGAGTACAAAATTGCATCCATTTCATAAAGAGGAAACCTGCATCCATTTCATAAAGAGGAAACCAATAAAAAAGATTTTGGATAACGTGTCTTCGTCCACTTTTTCATTATTTTAATTTATTTTAAAAATAATTTATGAATATTGAATTTTCTTGTAAAGAAATTATTTAAAAAATCTCATATCCCTCAAATTCATGAATATGAATTTTCTGGAGAAAAAACCTATTTAAAAAATCTCATATCCCTCAAATTCATGCGTACTTTGAGTATCGCTAGATGTGTCTATCACGAGGAATTAGAAAAAAAAGGTTAAAACATAGATGAATTGCTAATTTAAAATTTTTAAGAGTTTAAACGAATATACTTATTAAACAAGCCTTCAGCAACCATCTATGCAAACGTCTACTCTTTGGAAGAAACAAACCAACAAAATGATACACAATCAAATCTTCTCACAAACCTCTCAGAAAATACTAAATCTGAAATGTTGAGGATACATCATATGTGTGTTATTTTTTCAGATTTAAAAAAGTTTAAAATATAAAAGTGACAAAGACTATTTCTCTTTTAATTCTTTAAAATAATCTCATAAAAGAAACTATTCATCTCTTCAAATAAACATTTTTTTTACATTATTTACTACAAAAAATTACATTTAAATTTAACAAAAAATAACAAATTAATTATATTTAAAACAAATAGCATTATTATATTAATATTTGAAAAAAAGAGTCCACGTAAAAATATTTATTAAAACAGCATTCAGCAAGTATAAGTCTTTTCATAGTTAATCACAGTTGATGATGATGATTTTGACTATGATTTTGATTTCAAATATACTTTGGTGAAGAAATATGCGAGTCCATATATTATGAGCGATATTTAAAAGAGTTTACTATGAGCACTTATGTACAAGTGAAAAACTGTTTTTAGTAGCTTAATTGTCTACTTATAAATTTGATCACATTACTACTCTGTTTCTAAAATTTCAAACTGAATAATAAACAACTAAGAACTTATCGAATAAAATGTAACAGAAAATGTATTTTGATAAAGACATATATAGATCTTACTAAAAAGTTTTATGCAAATTAAGAACAAAATGATTTCGGGTATTTATCTACCTATTTTTCTAACAGTTTGCTGTCAATTAGCAACAAAATAAATATTCTGGTGGCAGAAAATGCTTTTACTCTTTTGAAATATCTTGTCTAGTCGAACATTAAAAATTCACATGAAATTTTCTGTATGCGATTCAATTGTACACGAAAATCACAATGAAATTACAAGATTATCAAACATTCGAATCTAGTTAATAAATGTAAATAAAACTTTTAAACTCATAATTCTGTAAATTTTAAAAATTAAAGCGTTTTTAATTAAAGAGCATTTTTAAACTTACGATAGGGAAAATCCATTCAGACCGTAAATATTTTTTTAAAAAATACATATTTAAGGAAATAAAAAAAGTAAAATAATTTGGAATAAGAAACTATGCCCCATCTTTTTTTCTTTCTTACGATGGGGTGGAATGGATTTTCTTTATGGAATGAACTAACCATAAATAAGTGATTTAAATAAATATAACATTTCATTTAAAATATGTAAGATGTAATTTATCAATTACATCACCAAATTAGGTCGCATAGATCTAAAACATAGGAATCATAAATCTATTTTCTGCTCTTTTGAGATAAATAATAAAAACTAATATTTCATCAGAAGATCATAGTAGTCGAATTTTTCTATTTGTTCTTTGAGTTTTTCTGTATTTTTACTTACTACAAAAATTCAATTTCTACAAAATATTTTAAAAAACTACATAAATGGAAAGGTTACTGTGATATCGTAGTTTCGTCACAAGATTTAAATTCAAAATCAACTTTCTGTCTCGTTTTCTTTAATTATTTTAATTATTTATTTCCGATTTTTCAAAGTTATGAGTCTAATCGTGTACTTATTGAATGACTGAATATAGAATTTTAAAAACACTGTTCAAATTGCATGATTTGTAGATTTTTGATTATAACTATATTTAGCTCCTTGATTGAGTAGTTTCTAATTATAATATTATATGTTAAATAAACACTTAATTTCATCATAAAACTTTTTTTTTTGCTTAACAGTTATATCTAATAGAATAGTTTAGAAAAAAAAACTATTAAAAGTTAGTTTGCAAAAACGTTCCGGCTTTGATGCATCTAAGTCCAGACGAGGAACAAAAGAGCGTTTCAGAATTGAGTAAATTTTGTCTTAAATTTTCTTTCATAGGCAGGCACATAAAATAAGAAAAAAACTAAGTAAGTATTTAATGTAAACTTTGACCTTCAATGAAAAATTATTATAAATCACCCAATAGTTTTAAACAAAAATTTTTTAAAATTATTTTTCAAAACAGGTAAGTAATGAAATAATAAGTTTGACCAATTTTTAAAAACCTGCTTATTTAAAAAATTTTGAAGCCATCGATGTATCAACTTTAATTTCACATAAACTCAGAACAAAATATCACTTTTACTAAAAAAATCGATTCACCACATCCCCAAAACTTCAAAAATTAACTCCTTAACATACTTTATTTTAACACTTAAATATTATAATTTTTTTAAACCAAAAAAGACAGACATTTTAGATAGTATATATGCTTCCACTCTTTATAATAGAAACATGAAAAAAAAGTAACTCTACTAAAAAGCAACAAGGGAGCTTCAAGCATGTATTTTTTACGAATTTAAAATGTAAAATTGCTGCTCAGCAAACTAATATATACTTTTACATTTAAAGTTAAATGCGAATGAAAATTCTTATTTAAATTATTGATGAGTAGTTCAATATCCTGTATGCCATAAAAAAAAATCAAAATTTAATACTTTAAGCATTCTGAAAAGAAACCAATAATGCACCAAAAAATGAAATTTAAACTGAAAAATTGTAATTTTTTATAAGCTTTGAAATAAAATTGTAAACATAATCTTTTACGTAAACAAGTAGGAAATGTAAAACACATTTCTTTTAGTTTCAATATTTAATGGTAACTCTAGAAAACAGAAATAGTTCTCTTTCAGTTTAATATGCACTAGATGAATACCTATTAAAATTTAATTTCCTTGACAATTGAAATTTTAAAAAAAAATTAATGTTAAAAAAGTTTAAAATCTGTTAATTTACGGATGGATGAAATGTATAAAATTGTCGAAATGGGTTATATTGCACTAACCTTTTATGACAGTGGGTATACAAAACAAGGGAAAAATATGTCAGATGCAAAAAGAAAATAGAAAACCAAACAATTTGATATTCAACGTTTGCTTGAAAGAAAAAAAAAACACGATGGATTTTACAATAATTTGAAAAATTAGATTTTATTCTTTTATTTATTTATTTATCATTATTATTGTTTGGAAAATGTTAGCCCTTCTTGTGTTAAAGAGCAAGAGTTGTACAACCACATAAAACAGAGGTAGACTTTTTCCAAAACGTAAACTTCAAAAATTAAAAATGCAAAATACTGCATAAGATTTATACTTAAAAGAGTGAAACTATAATTTAAGAAAACATATTTACAATTGAACTAAATAAAAATAAGAAAATGTTTAAACAACTGATGCATGAATCATTTTTCAGAAAGATTTAGGTTAACGACAAGCACATTTTTCAGTCGAAAATTTATATTTGTGCTACCAAACCATTGCATATCAATTAACCCTTGAAGTTTCTAAAAGTAATTTGGAATAACTTAATTTAATTAACAATAAGCTTTTAAGTAATACTTATGCTACATTCCCTGGGATGACAATTGGGTATAGCAACGTAATATTACAAAATACAAACCGGAAGAAATTGCCAATCAGTATTATAGATTTAAACCTTTAATTGGATATTTATTAAAATTATAATTTGGAATAAATGCACGCATCACAAATCTTATTGATCCATTTGCCTTAGGCATGGAAAAATTCCGCACACACTTTTTTACCTTCCCTAAGCAGAGTTAAGGGAAAACCGGTACTGCTATACAAAATCTCTAAAATCTAATGAGGAATGACGTACAGTGCCGATTAAGCCCCCGATCAAATTTTAGTGAAAAACGCTAAGATGCCTTAAGGGAGCGTAGGAAACTACACTAAGGCAAATATTGATCGAGGTATAAAAATTCGATTGTACTCGTATTTTTCAAGAACTACATTTACTGAATTATATAAAGACGAAACTTAAAACTGAGGAAATAAAACAATATACTAAATCATGCTAATTTTCATTAAAAAAAAAAGTTTACCAAAATAGTTGTTACATGAAAAAACAATAAATTTAAAAATTCGAATAGTCGCACGAGAAAGAATTTATAATGCTTTATTAATATTTGTTTCAAATCTATAATAAAACGTGGCAATGCCAGAGCAGATAATTTTTTTAATGACTCAAAATTGTTTAAATTTCACTCCAACTTTTAATTTGTACTTCTTTTTGCCTTTTTTTTTCTCAATGTAAATCAAACAGTAATAAATTTCTTTAAAAAAAAGTTAAAATCTTACATCAAAACGAGCAAAAAAAAGCAATAGAGTTTATTATTTATATTATTTTATGATATTTTTCTATTTTGATTCGTTGTCTAATAATAATATAAGATAAATTTTAAGTCTCCAAGATATGAACCCTGCAGTGCAATGGAGCTGGCTACGATAATGCTACGTCTGATCAGATATCGAAAAAAAGTAAAATAGACAGCCAGGATATAAATTAAATTAATATGAAACAGATGTAGGAAATAAGTACAGCCAAGAAATTAATAAAATTATCATAGATTTATTGCGCAATTTATATTACTTAATGTTCAATTTATATTAATTTATAATAATTAATATCAATTTCATCAATGTTTCACTTCATTTTTCAGCATTTAAGTGGTCAAATCAATATAGTGCAGTCAAGAAAAAATGAAATCATTATCTTTTGTTAGTAAATCGCATTCAAAAATTAAACATAAAAACACTGAATTTTACAGAATATTAATATTTAATTTGAAAAAAGTTTTATTCGATGAAATTGAAAAATACTTAGTTAATAAAAAGAACAATTTAAGTACTAAAATTTTTAATAAAACAGGCTTTTAAAATTAAAAAAACACATACACAACGCTATAATTGGTTGCTCATCATCCTATTTGATATTGTTTCGGAAAACATAACAGAAGCGAAAGCCACTATTTTTTAAAAATTCTTTTTTTCATAATTAATTGACTCAACGAAAATTCGAATTAAACTTTAAAAAAAAAATTTTTATCCCTCATTGATATCCTCCTCTTTCTTTAAAGGAATAAAAAAAACAGTCGAGCTATTTTGTGTTAAGTTTGTACTGAAAAAATGGCTTTAAAAAAATGGCTTCAGTATGTTTCATTAGGGAAAATTTTGTAAAAATGAAATGCTGCAAAAAAAATCTATGTATAGATTTAACATTTTGCCGCCAGATGTCAGGTTGACGATCGAAACATTGCCGCAAAATATATAAATAAATTAGAGGACATTTTCATGTCTGTGTCATACTTAATTTCTGAAATAGTAAGCACTTGAATCCTGATTTCGAAAATGTTTCTTTGTAAAAAAGTGAAATATAAAGTTCAACCCAGGAAGCGATTGCTACACAGTAAATATTAAAGATTAAAAAAAAAATAAAAAATATAAAACAGTTCAAAAAACAATTTAACTAAATGTCCTTTAAAATTCCTAACAATTCTGTCAACATTTATTCTAGACACAAAATACTAAGTTTTTATCTCTTTTGGCACACGATATTTGGACGCTCGATATTTCTTTAAAATGGAGTACAGTAGCATTTTCCATTGTGCCGTATTTTATTATTTAAAAAAAAATATTTATTGCTTACGACTAATTGCTTTATAAATAATAAATTTCAAGGCAAGTGATCTAACTTAAATAATGCACGTCACGGGATCTATCCACAGTACAATAATAAGAAAGTTTCTTTTCTGAATGAAAATTTAATTCTTATATCGAAATATATTTCAAATAACAATGAAGAACACCTTTTATAAATTATTTTTGAGTGTTGCTTTACAAATGAAGCTCAACGAGTTTTTTTTTTTAATTTTTTTTTAGAGAAAATTAAATGAAATAAATATTTTTGGTATAGAAAACCATCTTAAAGCTATTCTTAAAATCACAAATAAATATTTACGTGTTTAGCTTATCGAAGAAAGAAATATCTCTCTTCAACTCTAATTCAACTAATTTCCAGTCAAGTTTACTTAGAGGTGTTTTAATAGATACTAAATTACTTAATAGTACTTACTTAGACAGTAATACTTAAAGTAGATTAGTTAATACTAGATACTTAAATTAATAGATACTAATCATTAAAAAATCAGCATGAAATAAAAATATCAAAATTAAATTGAATTAATTTTTTAAAAAACGCTAAATTATCCACACAAAAAAAGTTTAATTGGTATGTAACTATGTAACACCAATTTTAAGAGAATGAAATTTGGTGTATATGTCTACCTATTTCCTATAAACTCCAGCACGATTTGCGCCAGCTTCTTGAAGGTGCAAATTTAGCCCTCGATTTTAAAACTTGTACCAAAATCTCATTTGTTCCGTTCGAAAAACAAGTTAGAAAAATAAATATTTCTCAATGGATTTTTCTCGTTTTTCTTCTTAAGTTTTTATAAAATAATATCAGAAATGTTTGCTAGCCTACAGTCTTACTTAATCAAAATAGGAGTTTTCCACGTTCTTCAACATTTAATTATTTTATTAGTTACTAGGGGGCTAAGCCCCCTGCTCGCTACCGCTCACCAACCCCGATCGTCGTTTCTTTGCAGAACAAAATTTTTCCACTAAAGTTAAAATTATTCACTTAACATATATGTTGTAAAGGAAATTCTGTTTGCTTACACTTATACCTCTACTTCTCAAAATATTATTATTATCTATTAGTATTATAAATATTTAGATATATTGGCAAGCAGAAGTATTTTTTCTAAGTAATCATTTTTGAAAGTAACAATTATATTGTTTTAACAATATATAGTTATAACAATATATTGTACAATCAAATTTGATGAGTTCACAACCGTAATTTAAAATTTTTGCTTACCAAATGGGCGGATATATTAAATACTATGTTTGCTTGCATCTCATTGCTCATGAAGCTGATCATTAAGTTATAAATCATTTATAAATCTCTTTAATAATAAATTACTACAGTATATTAACGTTATTTGTATATTAACAGTAATAATTGTAAAACTGTTAATAAGATTTGACGACCTTTCTAACTAACTATCTTAAAATGTAGCGCAAAACATTATTGAAATGAATGAGGAAAAACTGGATCCTACCACGTGATTTTCCGGCCAATGAAAATGCACAGACAACAATTCAAATACTCAAAACAAAATAAAAATTTCAACAAACTTTAGCTGGTAAATTTAGTTGTAACAATTCAGCAGACAGCATTATTAAAAATTACTTTTTCACACTCATGCGTTCTCAATTTTGCTTGGCTGTTTTGTGCGTTATTAACCGCAACTCTTTTGTGATTGGTTATGTGTTATCATTTCACTCTCCTTATATTATATCAAGATATTAGATTAGCTAAATCATCAGCGTGGATAGAGAGGGATACCACATTTATTTTTCTTAAGTTATCTGAAACCACGCATATATTTCCCTTGTAGTTCCACTTCTAAAACGTGTTCTAATAAAAATAAGTAAAATAAAGGGTAATTGAAAAAGTATAGTTTATTTTTTCATCACTTGATATGTACTAAACTTACATATCACTTGATATGTACTAAAAAGTAAAATTAATCGATAAATAGTACTTATTCACCTAGAACCGTAAAAAAACGCCATACTATTCTTCACTCTAATGATGTTGAATTTTGATAATAGATACTATTGGCATTATCGTCATTGAAACTGTTTAATTAAGTACCAAATATACTAATAAAGGTACCAAGGTTGTTATTATGGGTACCATGAAAATAAGTATGATGCGGTGGGGCATGGGATTAGAGGGGGATTGCTAAAAGGATTAGGCAGGAAAAAACTGCACGATTGTGTTAAAATTTGGCCATCATGTGTTTTTCTCCAACAACATCATGCCATTAGATACTCAATATACTGTAAATCTTTATTTCGGAAAGATAAAATTTTAAAAATGTGTTTTGCTTCTTTTAATAATAAAGCCATAGGCAACAAATAATAATATTAAAAAAAACTAAATTATTCTAGCTTTACGAGTTTTATCGGTAGACATTTTTCAGCTTTGTTCATTATTTTATATTGTTGATCAACCACAAATTATCGAGCATTTATTTTTATTGATTAGCAAGTAATCAGATTGTTTAAATTACAGTATGATCAACAAACTTCATCTCTTTTTTTTTCTTTCGTTTCAAGGAAGTGGCCCTGTTTTAAACCAGTGACAGACCTCAAAAGAAACTTAATTTAAAAAAAAAGACTAGCCTTTTTTTTTTTATTGATTAGTATATACTGATGAAAAATTTTTTTCATAAGGGCCCTTTCAAGTATTCGTAAGTACCATTTTCTCTTTATATTACTTAAAATCGTTCGAAAAAATTTAACTTGAGTTTAATCATCATAATCCAGATAGAGACAGAATTAATGATAAGACTGAATTTAATGCAAGCTTAAAAGCAAAAGAGATCGACGCAAAACTCAAACTCCTAGCTTAGAAAAATCCAAGAATTTTATATATCTTAAAGTAAAATAAGGCTTTCCCGAAACAGCTCACTACTGTGGACCCTGGAATCAATATCTCCATAATTTCGTAAAATGGCATGATTGTGGCGATTTAGCGCTCTTATTTCCCAGACAAGTTAAGTGTCCATCGGTCTGACATCGGGTGGGCCTCAAACCATCACTGAAGATCGAACTTTTAAATAGAGTATTTTAATCTTACAAGAAAGAAAAGTAGGGGAACTTTTAATCTTGAATTGCAACGTTCCTTTTAGACATTGCCCAGGCAAATAGGCAACAAGACTTATCCTATCCACGGGTAAAATGTGCTTTCCATAGTTCAGAACAGGTTTGCTCTGGCTTGGAAACATCTTCCGCCGCTTTCAAAATGGCATTAAAAAAAATTAAAAAAACTCATCTCAACTGTACATAAATTAACTGTTCATAATTCTCTAATAAGTATACATTATTAAACAATTCCTTGAATATCCAAAGTTTGTCTCGAAACTGTATATTATTACTCCAAGTAACTATTTCAATTGGCAATTTGCAAAGTTTTAATGGGATGTTTTTCTTTATATTTGATGGATTTAATAGTCTTTCACCAGTTAAAATATTATAACCCTTTCTGACATGGGGTATTTCAGATTTAATCCAAACATCATATGAGTAATTGCAATCGTAATAATCATTATAATTGTAATCTTATTCTAAATAAAGAATTATACTTCAGTTCTCTGTTGCTTTAAGAGTGGTGGTTGTCAAAAAAAACCTTTAGAAATTTCAAATTATAATTGTTTGTATTTTTTTGTAACAGGAAAGGGTTAAGTGCTTTGTTAATATCCTTTATATTGAAATAATATTTAATATTAAATTCCTTATTTTTAACATTAATTTTTTTCAAGGAAAAAGCACGTTAAATAGATATATCATTGTAAAAGTTTAGATTTTAAAATCGTAGCTAAATTTTTCACCAAAAATTAAGCACCTTTTTAAGCACTCAAAAAATATTTTTAATCACTTTCCAAAAGAAAAATCACAATTAGGATCTATACAGCAATCAAAAATATTCTTCCTATCGTTTAAATTTCTAAATTTATAAACATAACATCGATAAAATTCAAAAACATTTTCAAAATCTTTGCACAATCATGATAAAATAACTAGTTTTTGATAAATATTGCAAGAAACTCATGCATTATTTGTAATTTAGAACGACAATCGACACGGCAAAGAAAAAATCTCTTTTTAAAAGATAGAACATTCAGCAGTTTTTACAAACGCTGAGTAAAAAAAAAAAAGCACCTTCAAAGGTTTTTAAAAAACGCAAATAAAAAATAAGCACCTTTTTTAAAAACACTACGCAGCTTGTTATTGGGAGTTTGAGTGAAACCATTTTCGCTCCTATTTGCGTCATCTGCAATCATTAGATTCATATAATCTACCTAAAATACAAAATTCACCTACAGTTTATTTTTAAAATACCATTAGGTAAAAAAAATCTAATTTTTTTTTCCTACTTAAGTTGATCGGTAATTTAATCTCAGCTGATCCGCCTCTTGCGAGTTAAATCCATTTTAGAAAACTGAAAAATATGATACAATAAAAATTCCGTATAACGAGAAGACCACTATCACATCGAATTTTCAATATGTAGGTAGGTTACTTTCATTTACGTCACACTCAAGCTGCACAATGGGTTATTAGCGACGGTGTGGGAAACATCCTTGAGGATGATCCGAAGACATGCCATCGCAATTTCGATCCTCTGCAGAGGGGATGGCTCCCCTTATTTGGTAGCCCGACGAACTGCGCGCGAAGTCGAGCACTTTATGGCAGAACAATTTAACAAGGACCGATACCGTACACCCTCGGTCCTTACGCAGGCAGCAGCCAGTTATGCTCGACCTTCTACATCGAACTGTGTCTTTACGATCAGTCCACTGCGGAACATCGAATTTCACTCAAAATGCTAATGTTAAAGATACCAAGAATTAACTGATATTAACGATTTAAAACTTACTATCCTTCCACTTTAACGAAAATTCTGTTTTTAAAGAAATACATTTTCCCGCTGTTTCAGCGAGTACAAAAAGGCTTAAATTAGATACTTTATTTTTAGTATCAATGTAAAAAACCGAATATCATTTTATTTTAACAATTTTAACCTTTTATTTTTATAAATGTATGAGCAACCACAAGCTAAGTTATATTCCTTCTAATAAAAGGCAAGTTCTGCTATTTTTAGAAATCCTGACAGGCACTTCAAGAGAATGTGCCTTTTGATCACCCCATATCTACCATGTCCTTTAATTTTCTTTCTGGACTAATTAAATAAACATTCACAGTTATGAAGGGCGTCAAAAGGTATTTCATTTTCTTCTTGCAAACGATTAGAAAATATTTTGTTCAAACATTCTTGTTGTAGACATTTCGCCTTGTCATAAAGTGCAACAAAGAGTTAGCATTAGGTACGTGTATTTGCTTATTAATGTCATCTCTTATTATAAAAAATTTTTACTGTATTTTTAAATTTCAGAATGGTGACCTTTTAAAAAGAACATACTCGCTTATGAGATATAAAATTACATTACCCAGCTACAGTTCACTAGAAGACCATAAATTAGAGCTTGTTTCGAAAATAGAAAAAAATAAGGAATCGCACTCTTGAGGGACACATCTCAAACTTGTGCAAATTAGACACCCCAAAATAATTTGATGAATGCGATTTTGAGTATTAAATGGTCCTTCGCCATTGAATAGATTTGCAACCTTTTAAAATTCGTACAGTATTAGTTTAAAACATAAAAATAAATTTAAGAATCGTGCCAGAGTAGAGTTCTATGAATCGTGCAATGAAAAAGGCTTATTGTGAAATTCTGTTAGAAGACCAATATTTTTTTCCTTCAATACGCAAATTTATTTTGATAGTAATATTATAACAAAAAACACTTAAAAATTTTTGAAAGATTATTTTTTGTAGGCTGGTGAATACAACCACAAATGAGTATTGAATTAAAATTCATTAAGAGTGTCATGCCCCCCAATATGCGAAGTTTAAGAGATATTTCCTGAGGTAGAGAACTAATTCCAAAATATTTAAAACAATTGAATTAGTTTAAAAAAAATTTCTTATTAAATTATGAGCACGAACATTTGTCAAGATGACGTCTGTTCAAATTATTCACATAAAAGTACGTACAAATATATAGTATTACGTACAAATTACATCATGGGCATTTCTTTCAATTTTAATGTCAGAATCATATATAATCTTCGCAAAAGGAAAAATATTTTCTGAAACTATGGAAATTCCATAGTAGAAGGTATTGATTGGTTTGGAATTCTGATTTTTTTAATCTTTTTTTTCTTTCGGTATATAGTTTCTCTACCTTTTTCCTTGTGGCTTGTCTTTCTTTCACAACAAGCCCTTCCATTTTTAGGGTTTCTAACAAACAAATGATTCTTAACACCTTTCTTCCTTTTTTAGCTCCTTCCTTGCTTCCAAAAATGGGTTACCATTTTTGCACCTTTTCATAACAGAGTTTGTTTTTAAAATCGCACTTATTATGGAAGTTCAAAATTACCTAGAACCCTAGACATTAAGGTGCGAAATGAAAAGATCTGGGCATTGAAAATTGAATGCAGTTAGGTGCAAAATAAATGCAGTTAGGTTTTGAAAAAAGCTGAAAATGTGAACAAGTAATCAAGCACTCTTAAGTGAAGGCTGTATTTACTTCAATTTAATATTTCAATGTTAGAATACTTAATCCCATTCATTAGCAAATAATATGATCATATTTAAATTTTTTATGTTTATGGTATAAAGCGATGCGTATTCACAACTCACTCACAACTATTTTCAACCATGTTTCTTACATTGAAAGTCGTGAAATCGATAAGAAAATTACTTTCAAAAATCTCAAGTGACTTCGATTTTTCTGAAAAAGCAGAAAACATGCAAACATGTTCGCCGTAAACAATGTAAAATTATATGAGCACAAGGAGAAAAAAAGATATTTTAGGAGTATTAACTGTCATTTTAGATGAACGTAAATAATTAATCGTTAACAAATTAACACCTATTTTTGGAAATACAAATTCTGGTTTTAAGCTTAACTTGAAAAAAAAATGCTTGAAAAAGGGTTTTTCAAACAAATTTTGCTCTTGCCTGCTTGTTATTAATTTTTAGAACCTTTTTTTAAAACAATCATAAGTTATATTTTCTCCAGTTATATTTTCATAAAAAAAATTTAAAAAAAATTCACGATGGTTATAAATGCAGGAAAATAGTTACTTTCATCTTAAAAAATCCTACAGTTCTGGTCGTACAATCCTACAACTCTTCTTTTCTTACTTAAAAACAAAAAATACTTGCAAGTAGGTATTACACTATAAAACGTGTTAAGAAAACGCTATTCAAAACAGTTTTCAAGTCTTGAAAGAAAAAACAAAGCGAAGAATGTTTGTGTCATACAGATGAAGCATTTAAATGTGTTCTGTAAATTTATTATTATTTTTTGTTGTTGTTCGCTTTAGTTTAGTACGCATCGCCTTATTCCATCACTACATTAATTATCATCTAATCAGAACGGGTTAAGAATCTATTGTTCCCCTTCTTTCGCCGAAAAATTCCATTTCCCCTTTAAATGACGAGATGGAGTTACTCGATCTAAACTACGTTAAAAAAAATATTTAGACGATACAAATACAGTATAAATTGACCTTTAACGCGCGTTCGTGCAATTTTAAATTTAAAGTTCATGGTTAAAAAATAATAATAAAAAATAAAAAAATAGAAAAAAACAAGATGTTAATAGGTGAAAAGATTAAGAGAAGTAATAAGAAAGAGCTGAAAAAAACAATACCTTGAAATTAAAAATGTATAACAAAGTTATTTAAAGTTAAGATTAAAAAAGTCTTCATTTAGTAAGACTAATTCACCATAGTGTCTACTTTTACCTCGTTTAAAATGTTATACAATTAAACTCACAATACACACTCTACCACTCACATTTCAATACCTTTTTTTTTGGTAAAGGAATGCACAAAATAAAAACCATTGCTTGAATGTAATCTTTTATTAAAAAAAAAAGACCATGCTGGGCCCATGTCGAGGGTTCGAATCCCGCTAGCCGAAGACTCCCCGTGTAGTAAATGGTGACTGATGCACGTTAAATCTGTCGAGTCACAAAGTCCTCCATATTCTCATAGCAAATCAATACCTCTGGGGGTACTGAATTGTAAATTGTTCGTTCTGTGATTCAGGTCAAAATTTCGATCTGTGAATGAATGAATAGATGTAATGGGTCCGCCCTATAAACGGGTGTGACGTATTAGTGTAGCAAAAATCTTGGCAGTAGATGGCGCTACTGGAAAACAAGAACAATATCAACCCTTAACAGGCATACGTCAACAACTACACACTTTAGTATAGCAACTTCGGAATCTTCCTTTTCAACGCAACACACTCTTGGTTTTCCATTAATTTGTCCGCTATTTCAATTAAATTATTACAGAGGAATGTAGCATTCAGTACAAATTTTCCACGACTCGTCTAACTAGGCTCTTCTGTAGTTTAGTAATACCAAATTTCAGCGCACTTTCTTCTTATTAAACAAAGTTTTATACTTATATTTGAGCCTTCCTGTTGTCGGATGAATTCCCGAGCAATGGATGGAGAACCAAATAAAGCTAACTGGTCCTATCAGTTTATATTAGTAATAGGACTTTATTTTTACTCTTTCTTGAAAAACTCACCTTCCGACATTATTGTTTTACATATTTACAGTATAACTTGAGTTAGAAATTGAATGGCAAATAGCACAACTTAATTTTAGTTGAAAACTATAATATGTCGCGAAATTAATTTTCTTAAAATGATTTATAACTAACAACCTTTATAGAATTGATATAATACAGATAAATCTTATGAATTGTAAAATCACTTGCAAACTTATATACAAATCTCGATACAAAAACTTCATATAATATCAAACCAGTTCACACAATAAGATGTTAATCAAGATGCCTTGGACATAATATAAGCGCCGGAAGTTTTGGAAATTCCGTTCCGGTTTCAGAATCTTGTTATTGTTTTCACTTAGTTGTGACATCATATAGAGTCCATTTCTAGAGAATCGTAATACCAAAGAATATTTTCCGAAACATAGAATATTACTCCATACTTTCAAAGGCATGTGGTATTTTAATAATTCAGGCCTGTATTTTTTTCCAACTGATAATGAGTAAATTTATTGTTGACTTTTCTTGTCGACAAACAGCCCTTCTAATCAGCGGTTCGGAGACTACGTTTGGGCTGGGTAAAATAGTAATGATACATTTTTTCAGCAGTACTATTTGCTCCTTGGCTGTTTTTTTTCCACAGATGATTACTTTACAAATTTCCAGAATCGACACAACTCTTTTGGTGGAATCTTGGAAGAATGAAAAGCAAAATTTCTTTAAAATAGGAACGCAAATCCAGGCGTAAAAAATTTTCTTCCAGGATCTCTATCATCTCGTTTTGCTTGAAACCTAAGCACATTGCAACTTCAATCGAGTAGTTTGCAATATGTAAAGCAAATATACACATCTCTACAATTTTTGTTTTGCAGCTGCTACTTTCAAAAACGGTAGTTCTAACGACCCATGTGCAGTCCAGAAATAAATGAAAACTACTAACAGTTACGGAAAATATAAAAAGATATCCACCCTGAATAACTTTTGCTCAAGTGTAGAGAACTTACGTGTTTTACAAAACCAAATTTAATAATTAAAGAGTCAACTTCAAACAATTAATATTACCTATTAAACGAGTAACAAAAACAGACACAAAAAAATACTCTTTGAATAAACATATCATTGTTAAACGCATTCGGATTTTTGACGATCAAAATAGACTAGGAGGTTGAAATCTGGAAAATATAGACTCATAAGTTTAGAACTTTTACAACTTTTTTAAAGGAATGAAACAACTTTTTCACTCAATTTATCGTTTCGTTTGTCCGTGTAAAAACGTTTTTTTTAATAATTATTTGTTAATTTGTTTCATTACTAATGAAGTAATAATTTTTATTTACAACGCGCTAGAGCTGCAGAATGGACTATTGGCGTTGGTATGGTAAACATTCCGGAAACAATTCGAAGATATACCACCACAATTTTGATTTTGTAGGAAGGAGATAACTCCCCCGCTTTGGTAGTCCGGTGACTTGGGCGGAAATTCAAGCACTTTATTACAGAATAATTTAACGTGGAATAATACTCCGCAGAATAATACTCCGGAGTATTATACTTTACAGAATAATACTCCGCAGAATAATACTCCGGAGTATTATACTTTACAGAATAATACTCCGCAGCCTCGGTCCCCTCGCTGACTGATCAGTATAGTCACCCATCCGCTCAGTGACAGCTACCAGTGATGCTTGATTTCGTTGACCTACTAAGAGCTGTGTCTTTACTATCAGTCCACTGTCAGAAAATAACTGATGATAATTTTACATTTTAAGATACGTTTTTTTTTTTTTTTTTGCATCGACTCATTCGTCATTTCAAAATTTTGATCGGAATAATCTGCACAATTTTTTCTAAGATTTTTTGAGAAATCTAATTTGAATTTTTTGAGAATTTCTAGAAAATACAAATTAGAAATTTCATTACTGACAGTTTATTCGCCCGATTTAGTTAAAATTTTGCATTTTGTTATTTTAAATAAATTAGTTTAAAATTAAGTTCTATTAAGTATTTAAAGTTCTATTAGTGATTTAAAGTTCTAGTAATAAGACGGAAAACACATTAAAAATTAATAAAATTAACATTATAAGGCTCAAACTTTTTATAGCTTTCCTAACTAAATAATAAGGACCCTATTTTCTAGTTTGTGGCTACTCAACTCGATATTTTAATAGTCAAAAATTTTATTCGGTATTAAAAAAAAGATATTTTACTAAAGGAAGAAAAAAAACTTTTTTTATGATTTAGTATTAATTACTTTTATTAATTAGCACTTAGCGATCAACCTTTTTGTCCATTAAGATAGGTTTTTATGATCTAAAATTCTGACCAAAAGAGTAAAAGTTATTCAGGGAGATTTTTCAAGGCTTAGTACTTTGCTAACAATTGTTTATGATGAAAAAATAATAAATAATGTAATCAAAGGTGTATTGAAATTTATGAGTGGTAGGGTTCACACAATAGCGGTCAAAATAAATCACCTTTAGATTTTTTCGGGGATAACTTTTATTATATTCTTCTCAAATTCAAATTTTACGATGATACAGATGAAGTGTATTCAAATGAAGAGGAACTACAGTTATATAAGAGGGCTATTTTTTTTAAGTAAGGACCGTTTGAAAATAAAAACGAAATGAAAGAAAATTTTCATAAACTTATTTTTTGATTCTACATACGTTTCTCTTTCTTTTTCCTTCAAAATAGTTGCGAAGCTTTCTTAAACACTTATCAAACCTTACATCTAGGTTTAGAATACCCTTTTTATTGTAACTTGCCGCCTGCTCCGATATTCAAGAGGTTACGACCGATTTCACGACTTCGCCATCGTTGTACTGGTTGCCATCAAAATCATGTTCGAAAACATCAGAAAAGATTAAAATCACTTTGAGCTAGGTCTGGTCTGTATTGAGGGGTGCTCCAAAACTTCCCAGCCAAAAGAGTCCATTAAAACTCGAGAGTCATTGTCAAGGAGTCGAAAAATTTCCTGTCAACAGGAGGCTTCCTAAACTTCAGAAATCTGCCGTAGAATTATGAAGCAGAGAGGTTTTTTGCCGACTAAAAATGTATCACTGACCTCATTCGTTAAACTTTAACGTTTTAAAGACAAAGAAATGACCGCACAGGTTACAAACACAGCTGTAAATGAAGCATAGTTATTCCCGAGGAAGGCACGCGTCACCTATTAGTGTACACAACAAAACGGCCGTTGTTCTTGGTGGTAAGCCGATTGACTTAACTAATCAAATGAGCCTGTGTTTATCCTCTTCTTAAATAGTTATTTCAGTCCAGGTCATTTGTTGTTAAGGTCCTATTTGTTTCAATCTGAAGCGACTGAGATCAGGAAAAAAAGCGCACGCCTTCCAAAGATTTCAAATCCCAGAGATGGCTGTAATGGATGGAATTCTGCCTCCAGTTCACACCGACCACAGTTCTGGTAAAAAAAAATACCCTAGTAGCAATATAACTTGGGTCCTCATTGGACCAATATTCACGAATCTTGGCTGAATAAGGGTTTAAATGGCCGTTGTTTTCCGATATTAGCCTTATATGGAATCATCATACTCATCCGATATTTCATAGCCGCTTTACAACTAATATATACCCTATAAAGAACTGTCAGATTCATTCGATATTTTATAATCATTATTCAGCCAATATAAGCCCTATGTTGGTTTTATATAAGTCGATATTGCCCTTAAATAGGACCAATATTAAAAATTCCAGACATCCCAATATTGATCTCTCAGGGCATGTTCTTAAAGGACCCATATTCTGCCAATTTTGAACCCAACTGGGACCAAGTTAATATTGTTGCTAGGGTATACTCAGTTGTAGACGAATCATAGGTTAGAATCTCCTTAACGTCGAGTTAACCGCGAGATGCTTTCGTTTTTTTCCCTAACCATGTGACACAAATGTGGCTAGTTCCACTTAAGAGTAATCCAAGAAGGCTAATTTGTGTATAATGCTTGATTTCACTATCCAATCGCCAAATTACAAGACTACAAAGTTTAAAATGCATAATCGTAAAACTAAATATGTGTCAATAGTTCAACGCCGGTTACAATATTAAACGAAAACATAAAGTAACCATGTATAAGTCACATTCGCTGATGGTGCTTCTTGTTTAAAATCTTTTCTTATAGTTCGCATTGTATCTATGTTATACTTCTGTCTGATCCATTGCAAATAATCTACTTTCGCCTATTCTATGCGAGTTTTTCTTAACAAGAACCTAACTTCTTCACTTGTGATACATTCACCTTTTATGATTCGTATTAGAATTTCGGAACTTCTAGTACCAAAAGCGATTGGAGTAGCAGAAGTTCTGTCGACTACCTGGCTAACAAGAATTCTTTTAAAGTAAATATCATTTGCGGACAGTGTTTCAAAATAGCTGTTGTAAACAGTTAAAGACGAGACAGTCCTTGGTTACAACAACAAGCGTTAGTTTTCTGTTGAGACTACATGCGTTTTATGTTTGTCCTTTAATTTCAAAAACAGGTATGATATGAAAATAAAAAAATAAAAATTAAAAAAATTATTATTAAGAGCCGCGATTAGCAGCATTATTTTGAGTTTGTATGAAAATGAGTAAAATGAAATATAACGAATCTTTACTAGTATCTTAAAAACTTGTCTGTTACTTAAAGGTAGGTCCCCATATTTGGCCGACTTTGATCAGAACATAAACAGTTATCCCCGAAAAACCGAAAGTGGTATATTTGTGGCCATTACAATAACAAATAAGGAAATGTTAACCCACTGACGGTTCTGCACGTAAAAAGTCGTATTTTAACCTGCAGTCTTCACTGCATAGCAAAATCGGTTTTCCCATGTTAATGGATAGGGAAACTGTGTGTAGGGGAGAAACATTCTCCCAATTTTGCCCATTTTCTTAACCGCCAGTGGGTTTTAATACAAACAATACTTACCCATAATGATACTTAAGACTATACTTGCCCATAATGACAAACAGTTTTACTTATATCAGTTGATCCATCACCCTATCAGTCCTAAACCAAGAAAAAGCGGAGGGGGCAAAAGGACCGCAGGGATCATTTAGTAACCTAGGCCAGTAAGAGATAAGTCAGCCGTTGGATAACTTATTCGCCATTCATCGATAACCTCAGCTTATTTTTATCATTATCAAATGACTGGCATGATTTTTAAACGCTTGATTTTTTTCGATAAAAATCCTTGATTTAAGCTACTGCTGATTGTACATTTTATTTCAACCCTTCTCTCATAGATTTTTTCAATCAAGAATTATATTTTTGATGCTAATGACACCACAGTTCTCCAACTGCAGTCATTTTTAATCTGAAACATTGAAAAAGTCTTTTACCTCTTCTCAAAGAATGAATGACATACTATCGACATACATAAATCGGGTGAATGACATACAAATGAATGACATACATAAATCGAGTGTATAACTGTCAAGCATTGAAAAAAAAAAAAAAAAAACATGAATCTGAAGCATCTATCAAATACTTTCAAGACTCATTTTCTGACTGTTCGTTGCCTTGTTTACATAGGTTTTCGTTTATGAAAAAATATGACAACCCTTAGAGGTTTTCACACGCCTTTGCTATTTATTCTAATACTTTCATCAATTCCAGGGGTCTGTCCAGACATTTTGTGAAAGGTCCGTCTTTGTAAAATTGTGAAAAAATTACTCGTAATTTCTGAATATAAAATAAACGTTAAGTCACATTCTTTCAACCAGGGTCCGCTTTTGTGAATGTGTGCAAATAGGGTCCGTTATTGCAAAAAAACTTTTTCAAGGAGTTTTTAAATCGTTAAGACATACAAGATTATGCTCCACACTGTAAAATTATAATTAAAAAATTTAATTTTAAAAAATAAACAGAAATTGCTGCTGTACTAAATTAGAGATGCAACACACAAATATTTGGTATTTAGAATATATACTGCTGAACGCAGAATATTCATTTCGGACGAACAAAGGAAGAAGCGTCTGCCGAAGACAAAACTTAATTCGTTTACATCCATCTTTCTTTTTTTCTGCCCTGGAAACGGTTTATTCAATTAACAAAACAATAATGAAGATAAATAAATTTGTGAAGGTTCCGATTATAAGAAAAATCATTTTGTGAAGGGTCCGTTTTTAAGTTAAAATATTTTGTGAAGGGTCCGTTTTTATGAAAAGATATTTTGTGAAGGGTCCGTTAACGGACCCAAATTTCTTCTAAACAGACCCCTGAATTTAAAGTAATTTACTTTAAAAATTATTTTAGTCAATTTTCCCGAACACTACAAATAACTTTAAATTACATAAAAACCTGTTTTTAACAACAACAACAAAAAATATTTAAAAATTGCACTTATCTATTTTTAAGGTTACTGCGTCCTTCATCCAGTCTTGCTTCCAGGAATTACAAAAAACAATTCTGTCATAAATCACCCAGTCAAATAATCTGCAAGAAACAAGACCAAATATAACAAACCAATTTTTTAAAAATATCTGAAGAATAGTAAGATTTCAATGACAATAAGCGAAACGAACATCAATAAAAACCATTGTGCAGTTTTGAACGGCTGGATAGTGGGAAAAGCAAGATTGGATGCAAAAAAGCTTTATTTTTTTTTTATAAGAAAAAAAAGTTTTTTTCAGCTTTTTTTTTAAAAAAAAATAAATGTTAAATAATATCTAAAGTCTCAACTTTAAGATAACTAAACTCGCGCGACATCCTATAGAGAGCCAAGGAATACTGTGCCCATCTCAGTTTTCTTGACCTTGGGCTCTGGGGTACAGGAGCAGATGATCCGGTTAGGGCAGATGTTCCGGCGATTCCTAACACAATATTTTTTATTGTTGATTTAATCAATATAAAAATAGAAGTGTGGGATGATCAAATAAAAAAAAAATTAGAAATTTTACAACAAAAAATGTCCCGAACTATCATTAGAAAGCTAGTTTTTCTTCGTATTTCCAACCGCGCGCATTTTTTATTTCATATTATAAATATAAATCATTTTTATTTCATAATACAAATTTAAAGGATTCTACGAGTTCTACTGATTAAATACATCATAATTACCATTTTTACTATCAATTATCTGCTACCTATTCATTCAGAATATTTTGAAACTATATACATTGTACGATTGCGTACTATTGTACAATACGAAAAAAAAAATCTTTCTAAAACACTTTCATTCTAATAATAGGATTTTCATGAACTAAGTGTATTAATTGTTGTGTCAAAATATGTACCAACTATTAAGTTACGAAATCGGATATAAAAACGTTCTTTTTCTGAATAAACATAGAACAACTCTGACAAGTTTATCATCATAAACTTCATATCTAATAAATGTTTTGTAACCATTTTGCATATTTACCTTAGCATATACGTTTAGTCCTTATAAATTCATGAAAAAAATTATAAAATGAAAATGTTGCTTTTTTATTATTATTATTCGCTTCAAATTTTCTGAATAACTTTTTTTTATGATTACAATTTCTATATTGTAAAACAAAATATTCCACTAAAACTTTTTTTTTAAACATTTGAAATATGTTGAGATTTAAAACGCGCAATAAAAAATGCGCAATTTATGAACTGATTTTCAGAAAAAAAGAAAGAAAATATTCAGCGAGAGGGTTAACATATTTTTTTTACAGAAGTTATAAACACATATTTTTTTTTCTTATATTTCAAGAAAGCTAATGCTCCATTGAACAGTCTCTCGTTAATCCTAGAATTGAAATTTGTTTGAAGAAACATTTTATTACTTGAAACTAAAACGAGAAACAATTTAACTCAGGCTGGGATAGCCTGGTTGGTAGGGCACTTGGACTATGCCCAAGAGCTCGTGGATTCGATCCCAACCGGCCGAAGACTCCCCGTGTAGTAAATGGTGACTGGTGCACGCTAAATCTGTCGAGTCACAAAGTCCTCCATGTTCCCATAACAAATCAATACCTCTAGGGGTACTGATCCAAGAATTTACCTTGTCTTCTGGATTAGGTTCAAAATTTCAAGGCTACGGAGTTGAGCATTAGTAGTCATAAACCCAGAATTGTGTCGGCTGTTTAACGACGGTTATAAAATAAAACAATTTAATTACTATTATTTATTTAAACTCATTTCTTTACTTTGTTCAAGGATAAAGAAAAGTGTTGGAAAACCCACCAGTTAACCATTATATTACACATGCATTAAATAATTTTAAATGAATAAGAAAACAATTAAATGATGCAAAAATAAGCTATCGTAGTATGCCTAAAGTATATCCTGAAATAAATCCAAAAGAATTTCGTGGTGGGAGTTGTTATCGACAATGTTAACCTGCATCTATGAAAAGGTACCTCACCATAGAATCGAGAAAAAAAGGCTTATATACTAGTGAATTGGAATTTTCTAGTGGTAGACACACTACAGTACTCTGCCCACCAGAATTATAGCTGTGATAGAATTCGATTAACGGATGCCACTAGTTGATTCATTGCCGTGTTGTGAGAAGCCGGGAGAGTTGTATTACGATCACCATACTTTTGAGTGCTGATCGTGAGAGCGGTATTAAATTCCCGATTGTGGTCGCTCCTGTGTTGCCTTTAGCAGTCGAGTGAATAAGATGTAAATGCCGTTGCAAATGCAAATAAGTTTTAAAAGCACATTTAGCAAGTCAATTGTTCAATGTGGACCATTCATAGAAGTAGGCGTGTTCAAATTGAAGTGGGTGTTACTGTCAAGGCAGGCATGTTCACATCACGTTTAAATGTCACCAATGTGGTGAGAGTAGATATATCGACATAATTGACTTGTTCTCGATAATTGACTTTTTAATTATTGAAGTTTGACTCCTGGTAACATTCCATTATCTCATTTGACTTTTGAAAATTCAGTGGTAAACATATTTTTTTGATGTCCTTAAAAAATGCTTTTAAAGCTAGCAGTAAAAATAATTGTAATTGTATATAAATAATTGCATTGATTTTTGAGAAAGTTGTAACTATTTATTTTTATTTCAATCCAAAAGAAAGTGTCACTATCGTATGTAAATTATATTTTAATAACACGAGAATAAATATACTGTGTTACTAAATGAATAATACCATGAAATTGAAGCGAAAAGATCAAAAACTTCAATGGCCTAAATAAATATGAAGGTGGTAAGAAGTTAATGTGTATCAAGCGTTCAAAATATCACGGGCTATTCACGCCATGCGAGTCTACAGAATCGGAGTCAATTTTTGAGCACTCGAAAAATGTCAACTTTTATTACCATCCTTATATTTTTGAAACAATTACTTCGAGCGCTCAAAACTAGGCTTCCAATCTCAAAATTCGATAGATGTGAATGAGGAAACCAAAAGTGATTTGGAACAGAAAATGTACGGTTGTCAACGAAAAATGAAAAATATAGAAATGCAAATCTAGAAATACCGCGGTAGCCGAGGGAGAAACAAAAAAAAATAAGTTTGCCAGTACAACCTTAGCAACATCGTACACACCAAACATGCATTAAAATTTACACTAAAACACCATGGAATTGCCTGTTATCAAAAAAGTGGTAAATCAGCTATTCCCGTACAATTTTATAATCTTGGGTACAAATTCCATAATTCTTCCTACCTCTGTCACAATCTGTTACCCTTGAATCTTGTTTTATTCATATGAATGCTGATTACTTTCTTAACGACATAAATGCCACCCACGCTCTCTCTTCCATATCGCGCGGAAATTCATTTTTTCACCTTTATTTTTCTTTTTCTATTTCACTCTCCACTTCCGCTGTTTTATATTTTTTTTCACCTTAATCTTTTTATTTTATAACCGTCGTTGAAAAGCTGACCCAATTTTTTGGGTTTACGACTACTAATGTTCAATTCCGTATCCTTGTCATTTTGAACCCAATCCAGAAGACAAGAAAACTTCTGGTTCAAGTATAGGGAGAAATTTTGCTTTCGTGGAGAACTTATTGATGGGGCTATAACCATCATTAGCGTTACATGGAGGAAAACCACGAGAACTTCCCACGGTTAACCTGATAGCAACGGGACTAACCCATGACCCGCCTACCGCTGAGGATATTTCACGTCAGCACTGTGGTCGGTGCAAGCCGGATACGGATTCGTATCGATCAGCCATCGCTGGGATTCGAGCCAGGTTCACCTTATTGGAATGCGAACGTTCGATCTCTTGAGCCATCGCGGATCCCACCTTAATCTTGCATTTTTTGTTAACAACTTAACATTTTCTTTTTCATTTACTTCATTCACGTCTGGCGAGACTGGTTTGATCATTAAATTTCATCAGAATTTCAAGTTCGTAGACATTTGCATTTTAATAGGATTCATGTAGTCCTTAAAAAAAGTAAGAAAACCGAAACGTTATTATTGTAATTTTGAAGTTATCTTTAACTTTAAATATAAAATTTCGAAGTTTAAGCTTTTCTAAGCAGATTGTTGGAGCTATTAAAATTGAATATTATGGTGAATATAAATATAATGAAATACATTTTATCTTATTAGGTTTGCTTCCACTATTTCAGTTTATTACGTTACGAACTCTGCTTAAAAGGTGACTACCGTATCGTCTATATGTATGTAGTGATGGTGAGAATCGTAAAACAAGTTTGTAATTAAAGGAAATAAAAAAAAATAATAATAATCGCCATCGCTATATTTGGAGATAAATGTAGCTGATCGTAATTGGGGGGCAATTTACGGCAAACTTACGAAAATCAGGTTCAGAATGTATAGAAACATCAGGATGCTACTCAAAAATCAAATTTTAGAAGTGATTTGTTTAAACAATGGATCATTGAATACTCTTAAACTTACATATATTAATGATTTTAAAATACCACAAAACATTAACTAATTTCTTCAGTTGTAGAAAAAGAAAGATCGTAAATCGTATAACATCTAGTGAATATGCATTAGAATTATACCTTTACATTTTTATTCCTGGGACTTTTTTGTCTTTAAAACTCCCTAACTGAAATATTCGATCCAAAGCGTACAAAAGATTAACCATACTACTCTGAATATAATTACATGAATTTATGGAAATTTGAGTTTGGTGTAAGATTTTCAACAAGTTAAAACAAAGTAAAGCACAAATAATGACATAAAAAGTTCGGGTGTTCCAATTCCAAAACCGTGAAAAATCGGAAATAATTGCTTTTTTGTCAGAAATCAGCCAAAAATTTTCTGTTGCTTAATAACATCCTGCTAATAAATAATCTATTAAGACAAAATGCTAATTTAAAAAAAGCTTCTGTTTTTATTTCATTCTTTTTTATTGTGTCAACTTGGTCGCTAAGCAACAAAAATTAGATAAAGTTCTTTTGTGACCTTTAACTTCTTTTGCTGTAGCGTATCATTTGCCGTTTTGTTTTGGACTATCGCAAAAAATATATATAGCTTCTTTATGTTCCTTAATATTTATGATCCAATTTTCTCGAAATTTTGACTATCCCATATTTTAAAGGCCAGGGAAATGCTGTATGTTTATTCAGAGAAGAATAAAGTACAAAATTGCCTGAATTAAAAAAAATAAAAGAAATATGATTATTTAGGGAAAAAAAGTTTTTGTGCCCGATTTTGTTACTTAATGTTAGTACTAATTAATCAGTATATTTGAGGTCACCCCATGAACTATTAAAATTGACAGTTAGTTCCTTAAAATCTGATCACTAATTTTTTTTTTTTTTTTTTGCGTACTGTACAGTGGCGAAGCATTACTTTAGTATAATGCTAATCGTAATTATCGTAAGTAAAATTAATACTAGAACCCTTTAACTTTTCCATGAAACCTTGGGGTTTCGGGAAACACCATTTTTGAACCACAGGAGCAGACGATAAATTCTCTACTTTTATCAACCTATTAGAATGCGCTATTTATAAACATTTAGACACAATCAAAACAACTAATCAAACACCTGCAGTAAGGGCAAATAGCTTTCTTATTTTCCTAACTCTGCGGCAAGCAACAAAAAAAAGTAAACTAGTATATAATTTCCATTTTAATATTTACATATATTTAGCTACAAAAATGAATGAGATTTCATGGCTCTGGTCGCACTGCATGCTAATCGTGCAATTTTTTTTCAATGCGTGAATTAGAACACAATGCGCAAGAAATGCGTCAATTAGAAAATGCGTTAGTTAGAATTTTTTTTTCAATGCGTGTTTTAGAAACATTAGCATGCCATGAGATATTTTTCTATCCCAAGTTTTCATAGGTTTTTTTAAAAATAATTTTTAGTAATTATTAATTAGTAGCAATTATTAGTATTATTCTTAGTGTGTAATTACAGCCCATAAGCGAAATCTCTAATTTATCATACCATTTTTTAAAAAAGAGAGAATTATTGTATGTAGAATGCAAGAAAAAATTAATGGATGAAAAACTAGAATTCATGTGAGCTTAGCAAAATTAATGACAATCAATTGCAAAATTTGAAATCTAAGTAAACAAATTTAATTAGTTCAAATTATTTCTTATTCGCATAAGTATTATTTAAAGATTTGGCCAAACATGGCAAAAAATAACATTAAAGGTTCCAAACTTTTTAAATTCTAAATTTAGTAAAATCATATAAGTTTAAAATAACATGGGACACTGAAGAAGGGACATTGTTCAAAACTGTGCACTTCAGATAGCAAAACCACATCCGGTAATCCTGACTTAAACTATGTCAGATGCAAAAACATAAAAAACGCGTGGAAATAAACTAACAAAAAATATCACTAGAGTGACTAGAACTCTTGTTTTTTTTTCTAAAGAAAAATATCCGTGATTTCAAATTAAGCAAATGAAGTAAAATATTTCAAAAATTGCGTTAAGTATCTTAAGTGGTTCCAAACATTTCAAATATCACTTAAAAAAGCATTCTCAAGATGCAGTCTTCACGAAAAAGTCAAAATATGTTTCCATACATTAAAATAAGCTCAAAGATTTAAAAGTTCTCCGATAAAAATAGCTTTTAAAAAAGGCTAAATCTACGGCAAATATAAAATCAGAACATTATCTAAATTATAGTTAAAATAACATTCATTAAAAAATAGTTAATAAAAAACATTAAAAATTAAAGATTACTTATATTCGGATTAAACACCACGCCAAATTTTTCCTGTAAGAAGATACTAACAGAACTGTTAAAACTGAAATAAAAAATGTATTTTAGAATACTGAATATCAAAAAAGAAAGAAAGATTTGCTTTGAAGTTATGTATGACGCAACAGATCAGTCGCCAATAAGAGATAGAAACTGCTTTCCCCCATTTCTGCTTCCCCCTTCTTCTCAATCGGAGTTTTAAAGAAAGAGTTTTTAAATGTCAATTTTGAATTTTTATGAATCTCGTATAATTCAACATTAAACGTTAAAAATTGTATATTCTGAAAAAAATTCTTTTAAATTTACCTTTCGGCTTTTTCAAAGCATATAATAAGTTGTATTTCAATTTCTTTTCAAACTCATATTTAAGAAAAAAAAAGACAATATAATGTGAGTTTGATTATTCAATAAATTCTCAACTTGTTTAATTGTCCTTCCCAAATTACCGATATGACTCTCTAGAAATAAATGGGTGTTTTGTATGCATTATATTACTTTAATGTTTTAATAAATTTCGTGCAATTTGAGTGAAATATATCTCTTATTCCACTCTCTACTTTCTAAAACAACTTAATTACACAAATACCTTTTGTTTTACAAATAAAAAAAAGTCATGCTAGCTCTATTCGTTAGTTAATAACTGTTTCTTTATTATAAAGTTTTATCGCTTCTTTTTACTCCTATTACTGTTTTTTTTTATATCGTTTAATTAAAGCAATAGCAAAATGGCGGTATTTTAACATGACCGATATTTTAACATGATATGAGATATTTTTATTTTATTTTATAACCGTCGTTGAACAGCCAATCCTATTTTATGGGTTTACGATTACTAATGTTCAACTCCGTAGCCTTGTCATTTTGAACACAATCCAGACGACAAGGGAACTCCTGGATAGAGTATTGGGAGAAATTTTCCTTCGGGGAGGACATTTTGATGGAGCTAATCCGCATTTGCGTTACATGGAGAGGAAGACCACGGGAACCTCCCGCGTTTAGCCTGACGGCAAGGGGACTCTAGCCTATGATCCGTCTACCACGGTGGATATTTCACGTCAGCACTGTGGTCGGTGCAAGCCGGATGCAAATAAACTTACTGAAAACACTTAGTGCCAAAAAAGAAGAATAAACATATTTTTAAAAAAAATCATTTTCTTATTAGTGGTACTCAGCGTTACGAAAAGTTTAGAAAGGGTCATAAGTTTAAAGTCATAAGTTTGGGAAACACTGACCTGAGCTATCGCGGCTCTGATCTGAGATATTCAAACTACCAGCTATATATATAAAAAAAAATCATTTTTAATTAATTTGGATGAAGAAAACTCAAAACTAACGGAAAGATTGACGAAACACGCAAGCTTTTTGACTTTGTGAAGCAATTGCGAAAACTACTTAACTCGAATTTACGTTTGCATTTTCGGTTTAGTTCAAGAAATATTTTGTTTTGACAGTGATTCTTTTTGCGGGTTTTTTTTTCCTTCACAATATAGTGAGGGGGGGGGATTAAAAAAGGAGACACCTTTTAAAAATTTTCAAACATAAGCATTTTTTTCATTTTACATTTTCTAAATGCAAATTTTTGCAACGACCAAAACTAAGTTGTCACTGTAATATCATAGAATCAACATTGGTAGAGGGGGAGTAAAACAGTTAACCAAAGCTTAAGAATTGTTTTAATGTCTAATTTTCTCCTCCCCCCCCCCAAACAAAATAATTTTTATTCGTTATAATAATTAAAAACTTCAAATAATTATTTTCTAGTAGTTACCTGTACTTGATTAAATAACTTCATAAAACAAAAATTGTCAAATGTGATGAAAGAAAGTTCAATGTCCAAAATAAATAAATAAATAAACACGGTGAATAACTTTCGATCTAAATCATCGGATTTTCACTTACTAGATCTCAATCATTATAGTTCTAAGGCATAATTCTAAATACGCTAACTAATTAGTGCAGACGATATTTTAAGTAATGAAATCAGAACAAACCCAAGATATTTCTTTGAGTAAACATATCCAATAACCAATAAGTTCAAACAGAAGAGCGGACTAGAGTTAGAATCTCAAAATATTAATTTCCCATTTGAGTATTTCGCTATGTGATAAAAATGTTTTAAGTGAAACGAAAATTTTTTACACCCAATTCCTAAACTCGTTTAGCCAAAGATAAGAAAAAAAAAATATTTATAATGATTATTTTTCTATTTTACTTAATAATAGTCGAAAAATTTTGAAATGTAAGGTATATTAAATTATAGAACTTAATGTTTAAATTTTAAAAAATTAAAGTATGCTATTCTAAATAACAAAACACAAAATTTTGTCGAATTTGGTGAAAATTAAGTATAATCTGAATCGGTGAATTGAATAATCGGCGAGTTATTTGTTAAATTTTAGTTAAGTAGCACATTTAAATATGTGAATTTTCGTGAACAATTTAACCGATTTTTTAAAAAGATTTTTCAACTATTAAATAATATAATAAAAAGGTTTTTAAACGAATCGAAATTTTTTTATAACTTAAAACTAAAATTCCAGATATTCCATTACTTACTAATAGTGAAGAGCAACTTTAAATTGTAAGGTATGCCAATTGTTACATCATTTTAAAAAGTAATTTTAAAGGGGAAAATACAAGATTCATTCAAATGGTAAATGCAAGAATCATTCTTTTTCAGAAAAGGCTTTCAAAACCTGGGTCTGGGTGTTCAGTAAAAACCGCTCTTAATCCATTTTCTTTATCTTTTTCAAAAATGAAAATAGAAATTAATATAAAAACGAGTAAAAAACAGAAACACCTACAAAATTTGAAAAATTACAGAAGAGGAAGGCGAATGTAACAAACATCAAAAGAGGTTTAATTGTATATTGAAACTGGAACCTTTCATTTCTCTGTTTCTTTCCGCAATCAAATCTGCCGTATTATTTACAGTTGTCCCCACTTAATCGTCCCTCGGATAATCGAATAACCCGCTTATACGAATCAAATTTAATGAAACAAAATCATTTTATATTAAACTAATGTTAAACTTCCCCGTTTAAACGGTTATTTGTTGCTTTTTGACCTCGCTTAATTGCATAAAGAAGTAGTACTGAAATGTTTTGTTTATTTTTTAGAAATGTTTCACCAGCTAAAATGGAATTTCTCGTTTTCAGTTAAGATAAGGATAGAAGTTGGTCATTTCAATAGGGACTTCTTATTAATAAGTAGATGTTTGGGATGAAGTTGAAAAATTAATCAAATCTTGCTGCCAGTTATACATTGCAGTAAACGAAGGGGGTTTTACACCTCTTTGACTTACTACACTCACACATCATTGGGTACGTAAAAAAGGGATAGAGTGATTTGTTTTTAGGTCAAGACTTGTGGTCCCCTCTTGATGCACTATCAGCTTTGATAAGAAAAAGTTTTAAAAACCGAATACACTAGTGTAAAGAGTGTCATTCTCTTTTGAATAATTTTGAGTTGGTTGCAAGTTGAGCGCGAAAAAAAAATGATTTAAATTAATTGAAAAAAAAAATGAATATTAGAAACAATAAATTTCAAAAAAAAAAAAATCCCCAACTAAAATAGCGCATTAATTAAGAATTTCCCAATTTTCAAAGATAAAAAAAAATCTGAATGTGTTTGAAAGGAATACGGACAAGTCATGAAAATTTTAGTAGAAACTAAAAGGGAATATCTAATTTTGATAAATTGACGAATTAAACTGGCATAAAAAACAGTCTTCAATTATAGAAATTTTCGGATGGGATCAAATAATATTTTAGTTCCTACAAGATACTTTTCACTAACATTGATTTATTTTTATGTAACTTTAAATGACATTTTTTTATGATACTAAGGCAGAAAGTTTTAATTTTAATTATTTATTGATCATAAAACTGAGTTTATTTAATCAAAACGCTATACTATGCATTAAATACCATTAAAAAGTAAAATTTAGAAAATATTCTGAATTTAAGATTGAATATTTCACTCCCCTTTTAATTGAATAACCCGCTTAATAGCATAGATTTGGCTGGTACCGATGGTATTCCTTTAAGCGGGGTCGACTGTATTACCAGGGGTCTGTTTAGAAGAAATTTGGGTCCGTTAACGGACCTTTCACAAAATATCTTTTCATAAAAACGGACCCTTCACAAAATATTTTAACTTAAAAACGGACCCTTCACAAAATAATTTATCTTCTAATCGGACCGTTCACAAATTTGTTTATCTTCATTATTGTTTTGTTAACCGAATAAACCCTTCCTAGTAAGGGGGGGGGGGGGAGGAGGAAGAAAGACAGATGTAAACGAACTAAACTTTGTCTTAGGCAGACTCTTCTTTCATTATTCGTCCGAAATGAATATTCTGTGTTCAGCAATATAGGCTAAATACCAAATATTTGTATGTTGCATCGCTAAGTTAGTAGCTGCAATTGCTGTTTATTTTTTAAAATTTAATTTTTTTAATTATAATTTTACAGTGTTGAGCATAATCTTGTATGACTTTACAATTTACAAACTCTCTGAAAAAGTTTTTTTTTTTTTTTGCAATAACGGACCCTACTTGCTCAAATTTATAAAAGCGGACCCTGGTTGAAAGAATATGACTTACCGTTTATTTTATATTCAGAAATTACGAGCAATTTTTTCACAATTTTGCAAAAACGGACCTTTCACAAAAAGTCTGGAGAGACCCCTGATTACATACGCTTTCCTTTTCTGTGATTGTCAGATTTCGATAAATTTAATCACTTATATATTAATTTGCGATCATGTAGAGTTTTTTTCGTTTTTGATAAGGATTTTTAAAATGCATATTAAGGGCAGTCTTCGCAAAACACCCTGTATATTGTCAAATATTTTTAAACGTTTAAAATGAAATAACGGTAATGATAGTCAAATAAATATATTTGAATGTATAGGTGTTTAATAAAAAACCAAATATCTATAAAATAACCTAATATTATACAGTGAATTGTTTAGAAATGTCATTAAAAATTATGAAGAAATTGTGTGCTACTTGAGGTATCTCTATTCTCTTAAGTCAGAACTGTTTCTCAATATTTTGTTAATTTCTCTGCTACAAAGAATGTAACTTAAGAAGTTGAATTTTAGTTTATTATGGTTCAGGGTTGGAGTAATGCCAAGCATTTTTGGTTTATGCTATTAACGTTTTAAATAAACAATTTTAAAAAAATCTATTCTAGTTCCATAAATATAGTATTATAACAAAAAAATATTAACTAAATATTTTAAATATGCTGGTATATTGTTTTAAAACTAAACTTAAAAAGTAAATAAACACTAAGCATCTGAATATTTCGCTAGTAATGCATGTAAAACAGTGATAAATATTTACAAATTTACATACCATTAAATATCAATTTTAATAAAGCTTAATAACTTTCTTTAACTAGCTCCTTAATAAAAAGCTATTTTTTTATTTCTGGAAGATGAAATGAGCTATTTTAAAAACTATGAAACTTTGCCAAAATAACTTAAAGCTGGGAAGCTGGGCTGATTTTTTAAACTAATAAAATCCTACGATGTATATTACATTTTCTGTGTATTTAATAATAGCGCGAGCTGCATCTTCAATATTTGTACTTCTGTAACTAATTGATAGTATTTCATTATTCTTCGTCGCCAATTAACACAATTTTTAAATGGGTTTATATAAAAAGAGAACATAAATCCTTCCAGTTCCAAGTAGATAATTTCGCAATGAAACAAATTTAAACAATTTAGTTGTTCTTCCTAAAACTACCTTATAAAAATGGAATAAGTTCAGTTCATTCAATACATGATAACTATTCAACAATAACGAATCAATAACCAATAGTAACCGATAACTATTCTATTTCCATCAAAATTTAATGTAAAGAAAAAAAATTCCTCTTTTTATAAAAACAAACTTTTTATAAAAACGAACTATTTATTGAAACAAAAAAAATCAATTAAATCACAATAGGAAACAAACAAAAAAATACTATAATAAACATAGCAACAAAAATTGAAACTTACTTGACAAATCCCAACCATCACTTTCTTTCTTTAAAAATGCCACTAATACGTTGTTTTAGCAAATAGATTATAAAAAAAATCCTAATAAATACGGATTTTACATTTTCAAACTAAAATTCATTGAAAATTGACCCATAATCTTCAGGGAAAGAGAATACTTCTCATCTATTTAAAAAAAAAAAAAATAAATAAATTTCAATTCTATTTAAGCTTTTGAAGCTTCTATTTAAGCTTCTATTAAGATTACACTTTACTCCCCCTTATTTCCGATTTGGAATGTTCCAGCTTAAGTCGCCAATTCAAAATCTCCGATTGAATGTTCCGCATCAATGTTTGAATTTAATGATATTTATTATTTTTACAACTAGAATTTTCTAAAGTATATTAAAATAAGTTACGAAATGCTTTACGATTTTAAAATATGCTGACTTAAATCAAAATTAGATGCAAAAACGAAGTATTTTTATTTCGAAATTTCAATCACATAGACGAAAAATATGAAAAAATAATAATGAATTATCACGTATACGAAAATCGTATACGTGATAATGATATAAAATAAATGACTTTATACGATCTTGGAAATGGCTTTCATTATCTCCAGTTTCTAAACAGTAGTTTCTAAATAAAAAACAATTTATATATATCCAAATTTTTAAGAAGTTTTTCTACAGCATCATTTTATTACTACCTTTTAGTTAACTTGTTTCCGTACCTGTGAGGATAGAAACTTGATCAAAAATTCATCACTTTCCCGATTGACTAGAGCGCTCAAATATCATCTGGAGCACTGCAGATAATACTAGTTTTAATAGTTTCTTGTTTGCATTTATGACCAAAATGAGTTAGCGTCAATGAAAATTTGGACCAGTTTCCGACTAACTAAAGTGCTCAAATGTTATCTTAAACTTTATGCCTAATAATAATAGTTAAGTTCAAATTCACTTATTTTACATTTTATGTTGATATTTTGGATTCTAATTTTATATCTATATTTTTTTAATTCTACATTTATATTGATTTTTCATAATTGAAATTTCTATTTTATCTCCTTCATAGCTTATGAAAAAAAGATCGAAAACTTATGTTCTGATTTAATAAATTAAATGTCTTAGACAAAGAATCAACAAAGAATATAAATTAATTTCGAAATAAAATGATGGATATCTGTATTAAATTTCATTTATCTCTTGAATAAAACTTTCCTTTCATTTTAATTATTTAGGAATTTGTTTTATTTAAAAAATAAATTATTAAAAAAAAATTCTGATAAAAACATACTCTTCATTCAAAACATTCAAAAAATTTTCAGGCAATTTAAATAAAAAAAAATTCAAAACATTCTGATTTCAAAAATTAAAAATGTTTTTTCTCAAATGATTAAGTAGCTGAAAAGTACAAATGCTAGTAAATTTCAAAGAATTACTAAATACTAAATTTACTAATTTAAATTACACTCTTTAAGTAAATCGTGAACATGAAAGTTACCTTTACTTCATCTTGAGAATTGCACTATATATAAATTTTTAAAAGAGTTTCAGAATAATAGTTTGAAAATTAATTCGCAATAATACTTGCAAAGTTAATTATTGAAGGTTCCCGCGCTTTGCGCAAGAGGGAAATTATGTCAAATTTGATACATTTAAAAGCAGTTATTAAATTAAAATTATGACTTAACAAAACGTTTACCAATTTATTAAAATAAAAAATGCCTCCCCCTACTCTTGGACAAACCAAATTTTCTATGTTTAATTTTAACTTCTACACATTTCGAACAAAAAAATAATTACCTTTTCTTTTCATGAGGTTCCATGCTGTGGGTGTTGCGTCAGGCAGACATTTTTAAAATGCTTGAACTACATCTGCGCTCGTCGTTCTCTATACAATTTCTGATAGTGAAGACTTCTTTTTAATCTAAAACTGTTGTTAGGAATTGCTCCAACAATTTTGTCATAACATCCGATTTAAAAATCGGCAAAGCTCCGTTAGTAAAAACAGGTCAGTCCATTGTTCGCGAACGCTACTCGAAGAAATTTGGCGATAGAGCAGGTTTGAATTGAAAGGTTTTCGCCAAGAATGCCAAGTGGTGACTATTAACATAGTAAGCATTTAAAGCTGGTATAAAATACAAACTTTTAAAGCAAATTTAATATTTTATTTTCAAAACTTGTTTACATAAAGCTGATGTTAAACCAAATTTCTTTTTGTTTCCCCTTAGAATATTATTTAAAAGATTATTTCTTTTACTTTTTATACATTAAGAACTTCCAGTAAGCATGAAAATTGAATTAAACGAAAATGAAGACCAAAATTTAATTAAAATAAGTCAAAATGGGAAAGTTCTATATGCAGCTAAAACCAAATTGTCTTAAGTAAGCAATTTAAATTAAAATATGAGAATTTAACAAAAAAAACCAAATAAATTTTAAAGATACGCAAGCTAGCACAAACAGTACTTCATCAGGGGACTATTTTTTGGTTTTTAGTTAAATTCTAAAATTTTTATTTCAATTGCGTACTTTATTTCAAATAATATTAGTTTTAAATATCTGTAAATTCCAGCGTTATTAGATTATCTCGATTAATTTATCCTTTTTGCTTTGTGCTTTTTTTGGTACTGTTGGCGAGATTCAAATTAAATTGAAAGAGTTTGTATTCTGCACTTTTCGTCAAATGGAAGAAGATTGATCCGTGGTTGCTTCAGGGATAAAGAATTTTTCTCTGAATGAGGTGGTTCAAGTTCGAATCCCCAGAATTGGATGGTGTATACAAATCCTGGTACTCGCACAGACCACAGTACTGACGTAAAACATTCTGAGTGGTAGACGGATCGTGGGTTAATAACCCCATGCTATCGGCCTGAGCCGTGATGGCTCAGGGGATAGAGCGTTCATCTTCCAATGAGGTGAACCGGGTTCGATTCCCAGAGATGGCTGGCGCCAACCACAGTGCTGACGTAAAATATACTCTGTGGTATTACGTGTTAGATTCCCCTTGCCGTCAGGCTAACCGTGGGATCTTCCTCTCATGTAACGCAAATGCGGGTTAGTTCCATCTAAGGTACTCCACGAAGGCAAATTTCTCCTAATATTAGAACCAGGAGTTCCTTTGTCTTCTGGATTGGGTTCAAAATTACAAGGCTACGGAGATGAACATTAGTAGTCGTAAACCCAACAATTGGGCCGGCTGTTCAATAGCGATTATAAAATAAAATACTGTCGGCCTCACCGTGAGAAGTTTTCAAGGTTTTCCACTCCACGCAACACAAATGCTGGTTTGTTGTATCAAAAGTCCTCTATGAAGGCTAGTTTTGCTTCGAGAGTTCCCTTGTCTTCTGGTTTGGGTTCAAATGTGCAAGGTTATGGAGCTGAGCAATAATGATGATAAATCCAGAAATGGATCTGCTGTTTAATGCCAGTTGTATAATAAAATAAATTTATTCATATTTTTGCACTAAATATAACTGCTTTCTATTTATTAAAAGTTTGAAAGAATGAGATTTACGTGGTTCCTACTATAAACCCTGAAATGAAATGTAGAATTCTCGTTTAAATCATAGCTTATTTAGTTATAATATGTTAATGTCTTTAGGTCTTATGAAGTTTTCCGTAGTACATAGTTTTCCGTAACTTGTTTTTGATGAAGGACACTATGCAAGTTAATGAAGAAAATCACATTTTTTTCTTCAAAGAAAGAAACTATTATACATGATCAGTAAAATATTTAGAAATTCATATATATCCAGAGCCTTTAGACTTCAATAAATAGTGTTTCATAAAAGAGAGATAAAACGGGAACATTTAAAAATCTATTGGTAAAGAGCAAACTTGCGATCGCAGCGTGTTGTAAAGTGTGGCAATTAGTAATAGCATATTTAGAACTAATACAAAAACAAAATGTGTCAAATGTATATAAAAAGCTTATATACGATACCTTCAAGACAATAATATTTAAGATACAAAAAAATGCCAGCTGCCGTATTCGCGAAGGACCGAGAGCTGTGCTAAGTTTACCGGCTGTTGAGCGCTTGTGGTGAGAGCTGTATTTAAGTTAACTGAGTTTTGAGCGTTTGTCGCGTGAGAGCTCACAGTTGTGTGTCTCCTGTGTTGCTATTAGCAGTAGATGATGTGCAGGTTTCTCATTGTGTAAATGAGACTGAGAAGCAAACAACGAGAGGTCGGTGATGCAAACCCAAATAGCAAGCCAACTTCTCAATGTGCAATCCGATATAGGGAGTTATCACGTCTGGGTCACCAATATGGGGAGTGGGTTATCGTTATCAACTATGCCAACCTTCTGATATCAAAAGTTACCTCGAGATCGATCTGATCACGCCAGGGTCACGCAGCAGCCCATCCATCTTGTACTACTTATCGTTGTGTAGGTTTTTTGAGATCAGTAGACTATGTGTTAGCTGTCAAGGGGATTCAAGTACTTTGCTTGAATATCGAGACTGAATCAATTTTGAGAGTCTTATATACTAGTCTTATTGATATTTAATAATCGTAGTTGTTGTGATCCGCCACAACTTGATCATAATTTACAAAAATATATGAACTGAAAAAAAAATCAATAAAACAAGAAAATTTTTGACACTAACATTTTATTACAAAATCATGTACAGAAGTAAACTTGTGCTTCGTTCAACTTGCATTACAGTTATACACTGAGTTTAATACTAGAAACAAATGGTATAGTTATGTACATATTTTGCAGAATAAAAATCACATCACTCACAATCAGACACACTCAATAAAACACTTGCTATAAAGATTATACATGACCACTTAATGATAATGTACGTACAACTGCTATAAATAAATGAAAATACATTCACTCGTCATTAAATACGCTTTTCAAGTACTGGAAACAACACAATTTTGTTTTAATTAGAATACACACAAAAGAAACGTTTTATTGTTATCACTTCCTTAAAAATAATGTTTTCCATTTCAATAAAAACTGATAAATGCTAACTCCATTTTTTCCCATTGTGATTGCATTTATACGAATTTTTAGCCATCATTAAATAAATATTACATTTCTAGTTCGTCGATGGTAAGAACTCCCCCCGCCACAATGTCTGAGGCCGTCTGATGCTATGGAAACAAGAATAGCGCATTTAAGGGAGGGTAGCTTCTCTTCACTCTAGTGCTAGACAGAAGAAAAAGTTTACCTTCCTCTGGCCAATATGAGCCAAAACATATTCTAAATAATAATCACACACCCCTACTTGAAATAGTTACACCTCGTTACCATAGTCACTGCCACTTGTCCAGACGATTGGCTAGGGGAGTTCTTACTTTAGACAAATTATACTGTAGTGTAAACAATGTATTTTAAATAATTTTTTCTTGGTTTCCTTTTAAATAAATTATTGGTTTCTACTCATCAAAAAAAGATTGTTTTATATTTCCATGAAAACAATTTCTTCATTAACATAACTCGTTTATTCCTGGTGAAAATAAAGCCTTTACTAATGATGAATTTAAAATTTTTTTTTATCCTGGTGAAAACAATGTCGTCATTAAACGAAATTCTTTTATTTCAGATGAAAACAATACTGAACTCTCTTCTTATTTCCTGAAGAGAACTGATGTTTTTATCAATGATGAACTTAAAAAGTAGATTTTATTCCTGATAAAGACTATAACATAATAGTACTCTTTTTCCTGGTGAAAATATTCTTTATCAATGATGAATGTACAAATAACTCTCTTATTACTGATGGAAACAATGTCTAAATATATTTTTTCGATTTTTCGGTGAAATTCGTCTTCATTAATGGATTCTTTTTAATTATAATAAAAAATTTTGTAAGTTTGAAATAATTTTTTTTTGTTTGCATTCTTATGAAAACAATGTCTTTATTTAAGAATTTTAAAATAATATGAGTGGCACATGATAAAAGACAGAAATATTTAATTCATTATAAATTTACATTTTAACAGGGTATGTGCTATATTTTAGATTTTCAAATTCATGACTTTTCAGACTTTCCATGAATAATTTCAAGAATTTTTCATGACTCACCAAAGTTCTTATTTCTACCCCAAAAACACAACAATAAATTTAAAAAAGCATTGTAATAACATTAATTTAAATGATAGATATAACCAAAACTGTTATACTCTTTATCTTCATATTTATTGATTTTAAACTTAAAAAACAGAGTAAAGAAAGAGTTGAAGCAATAAAATAGCTGAAAAAAATACAAAAGCAAATAACTTAATACAGTCAAGATATATGTAGTTATTTAAAGCTGTTTTATTTCTTCTTTAAAGTAAGTGTAATATAAAAAGCCTGAACTAGAATTTTAAATTGATAAAATAAAAAAAAATTCTGAAATCACAGAAGTTTGAAAAATAATTCGCTCTTGAAATGATGTTTTTTTTCTCATTTTCTGAAAGAACACCATAATTTTTAAAGAACTTGATAAAAACATTTATATTTTTTTAGAATATGACTATGAGTGGGGCTTTTGCTACAAATTTAGATATTAGGAACATCTGAATGTTGTGAAATGGTGGGGGGGGGGGGTAAATTCCATTTTAAAAATAAGATTTTTCGGTGACGTAAACCCATGACTTACCATGATTTTTTTTAAAAAAAATACTTAAAATCATGACATTTCATGACAAATTTAGTTTAATACCGAAAACCATGACTTTCCAAGATTTTTCATGACCTTCCAGGTGCACAGATACCCTGTTTTAATCATAAAGATATAAAATTAACTTAAATCCAAAGGCGATTAACAGTATTTCTTCCCTTGCAGATGACATATCCAGTGAAAAAAATATCACACCAGTCCATTTAGTGCAGATTCATTGCCATATATTCACATTAAAATAAATATCTCTTATACAAATAAATAAATATTTACATATGCCATGCTACAAAAGGAATGATAAATTATGTCGCATCATAAAGGGTAAAATGCAGCTAAATAAAAATGTATTATCTCAATTAAAGGCGATATTCACAAAAGAAAAAATAAAGTTTAGAAAAAAAAATATTCTAAAAACATCACACCTGAATAATATATTTCTAAATTTTAAAAGCAAATTATTTTCCTTTAATGCATTAATGAGTTAGATAAGCACATACTGTACAAACTTAAGTACAGCTGGACGATATTTTTCTAAATCACGGTAACGATATTTAAAGTATTCTAATGATATATCATCAGAGGTACCCACTTTCCACACTAATGCAATTTTAAGTTGTATATGCTACTTAATTATAAGTAGATATAACACATTTTTACTTGAATTTATTGTTAAATAAAGGTACTAAATAAAATTTTTTGAAGACACAAGCATGCTTGGTTCTTCATTATAAAATTGAAATAATTATTTGTAGTAAAGGTTTTTGGTTAAATTATAACTAGCTGTTATTGCCTTTATATCATCATGGAACGAAATTGAACCAATATAAAGTTAACTTCTAAAAAGTGAATTGAACCACTAAAAAGTAATAATTCTTTTAAGTTAGGAAACTATATGGAACTGAAAAGTATATAAAACATAGTTGTAAAAGAAAGTGTAATGGAAATTTAAAAAAATATTTTTTGACGATTAAATACGTAAAATATTAAGAAAAAGAAAATATTCCTATACAACTAAAAAGAGGAGGAGAGGGGAAAGGGCATGGAACAAGTTTTCACTGGCGTATTCGAGCGTTGCTATCACCTAATTGTGTTGTGTTGTGATGTCGGTTAAGATAAGGGTTGCAGCAACTGAAGCAGATGAAGAGGAACTACAACTGGCAATTTTGAAATAATGTGAAAATTTTCTGTATTGACACTAATCGTATATATTTTTGCAGCAAGTTCATAATTATTTCCAATTTCAGTTTTTTATACTTTTTTTTAAAATTAGTTAAAATTCAAATCCAAAACATCGTAATTATTTTTGGTACTTTATCCAGTCATTAGATATTTTATGTTTTTGCGCATTAATCGTTTCCCTCTTGGCAATGAATGGTTTCATGTGAAAAAATCCAGGTTTTACCGTAATTATACTTTTATGCATCCAGAAATAAATTTTAAAAAAAAATCTTCACTTGATCGCAACTTAGCTAAATATGAACATTTTACTCTTAATGTTGACACGTTAAAAAAAAAAGAGCAATTTTTGCTTAAAGACGAGAAACAAAACAATTCAGCTGTTGGAAGAATATATTATCAAAATAAATAATTAAAAAAAAAAGATTTGAGAGAAACGTAACTCGAGTTTCACGGGCTAATGTTGTACAACATGAGCTTAATTAATCATAGACGCAGAAAGAATTTCAATTTGTAATTTTGAGAACATATTTTTTAGATGTTAGGCTTTTAAAGTTGGAGAAAAAAAATACACTTTAATGCTCAAAAATGGAAACTATAGTTATGCAGTTCTTCATAGTAATTTACACGTTTTTGCATTATCTAAGACACACTCGGTGTAAATTTATAAAAAAATGAGTCTCCTTCTGAAAAAATTAAAATGTGTCCTTCAGCATGATTATTTCAATTAAAGAAAGTTTTATGTATAACGTATTTTTTTATAGTATGCAGTCAAACTACTTCAGTGAGCTAATATAAACAAAACAAAATTTTATATTTGTTTGGTACATTTTTCAATTGCATCAATTTATTTTATGCTTTTCAGTAAATTTCCTATAAAGTTGTATCCATTAATGCAATATCATATCAATGAAATTTCCATACTGTTATACAATTTAAAATCATTTTTCAGACAACTGGATTCAAAAATCAATTAATTTGATTTTCACAGAAACATTTAAAAAGAAATAATCATTTAATAAAAAAATGTTTATTTTAAGAAAAAATAATCAAGCCTTAACTACATTTTGTACCCAAAGAGATTATTTCACACTTGCAGCTTTCAACCTCTTCAACACTGCACTAAAATAAATATGAAAAGCTCTATAAGTAAAAATGAGTATACGCTACCCTACGATAATCGAAAAGACACTTTCAGTTTTTGACATTTTTTAAAATTTCTAAAAAAATACTTAAAGGATTATTTCGTAACTTTAGAGATGTTTAGTTCAGGTAATTTTTCATATTTAGCAATAAAAGTTAAAGCTTTCAGATGTAAGAAAACTAGTATTTTTGAGCTCCCTACGCCAGAAAATTAAGCAATAAGCTTGTATCAATTTATTTAATTTATTTTTAATATCTGCATAAAGTTTCGTAACTCTAGAGTAGATATTTATAGAGATATGGACATTTTTATAAAAAAAAAAATTTTTCCACCGTATGTTTTTTTAATTATAACTTTATAGATATTCAATGAAAGTAAACAAAAACGTAAGGCGAAAATTAATTTTTTTATATGAATTATTAATAATTTAATTTTCTTATACTTTATAGATATTCAATGGAATTAAACAAAAACGTAAGGCAAAAAATAAATTTTTTTATAAAAATGTGCAAAAGACAATCTTATAAAAAATTAGTTTTTTTCAACTTACGTTTTTTCATTATAACTTTACAGATATTCAATGGAATTAAACAAAAGCGTAAGGCAAAAAATTAATTTTTTATTAAAATGTCCAATAGTTCCATAAATATTTACTTTAGTTTTACAATATTTCATGCAGTTATTTAAATGAACAACTAAAGTAATTGATACAAGTTACTGCTTGATTTTCCGCCATAGGGTGTAATATACTTGTTAAATCTTTCTGCCATAGGGTGTAAAATACTTATTTTCTTTCGCAATTTATTATCGGTCTCCCAAACCTCTAAAAGCTTTAAATCTTATTGCTAAGTATATAAAAAAATCGCATGAACATCTCTATAAGTATAAAATAATCACTTAAGTATTTCTTGAGAAATTTGAAAAAAACCTCAAAAACGAAAGTGAATTTTCCATTATTGTGTATATATATATATATATATAGTCTCAAATTAAAGCTATTTATATCTAAGTTTTTATTTGGATAATATGTACATGCAATAACAAAAAACAGCATTTTAACAACCTCTGCATCAATTGAAAAAGTAAATCTTGAGTCATTAAATTTTTAAAGAAATTGGATTATCTTTTTTAAAGAGTACAATACTAACAAAATGCTTAAAGTGGAAAAAAATTGCAAGAAACATAGTCAGACAGGTTTGAAGGCGCGACCACAATCCTGAAGGCGTAACCAGATGCATAATCTTATTTCATTTGAAAACAGCAATGAGATTTTTAAATATATAAACAGTAATTCTTGATTTACTTAAAAGTAAAACTAAACATTTTTATTTATCAGAAACCTTCAAATGCGGTTTGTCGACATACAATTTGCGCATGAATATGATACGCCAAACTAAATATAAGATCCTATTTAAAAATTAATTTCTAATTATAAAATTAAGTTTTTTTTTATTGAATCAATTCTGGGAAAGAAGTATAATTTATAAAAATATGCTGCAACAGTCAGCACTTACAAAAAATTTCACTGCGGTTGGCAGCATTTAAATTACATAAAAAGTCACGACTTTTGAAGGCAAATTCTTTGATAATTTAAACAAGCCATATATGGATTTCTAAAAATAGATAGAAGCTGCTGTCTAAAAAATAATTTCCAATTAATAAATTAGTTCACTAAAGGCTCACTCATCGAGGAAAATGGATTTAAACTAAAAATTTAGATAGTTATCGCTAAGTTGGGTACTTGAGTACCGGCTCAAAAACTTACATAATAGAGGGTACATGTCTTCTAAATATATGTTCTAAGTACTATGCTGTTTCAATATTCATTACAGAGTTCATCTTTGAAAAGAAATAAATTATCTGGTTAAAGGAAACAACTCTCACAGTTTGTTTTCCTCAAAATATTGGAATCTTTACAACAAAAGAAAAAAGTTCCAGAAGAATTAATTTTTTTCATGTTATGCATATACAGAGCGGTTGTTGGTGAGTATTTCCAATCTTTTCTGCACAGCATCTCGATCTGCAGAAAGAAGAGAAAAAAACTTATTAAGTTAGACAAAATGAACACTAGAAAGGCTGAAACTTAAGTATATACCTATATTGCCCAAAAGCAGTCAAAATGACTGCATTGTGAAAGAGTAACTAATGAGTAAAGAAATGTGTTTAATTAATTTTTAATATTTTTTATATTATTTACAGTTATGTAACAAGTTATTAGTAAATATGAACAATAACAAAGTTTACTTCAGTTGGAAAGAAAATATTAATTTATGCATTATTATTTGTACATTTTTTGCAAATAAATAATTTCAACAAATTTCATTTGGTTTTTCAACAAAAAATAAGAATCTTTTAAGTACTTTTTAAGCACACAAAAAATATTTTTAATCACTTTCCAAAAAAAATATCACAATAAGGATCTGTGCAGTGATAAAAAAGAATGTTTTTTTATTGTTTAAAATTCTTATTTTATTAACATAAAATCAATAAAATTTAAAAAAACTTAACCTAATCATGATAAAAAAGCTGGTTTCTGATAAATATTGATAAATATGTGAAAATCATGATTTTATTGTAATTTAAAATGACAATCGATACGGCAAAGAAAAAATCTCTTTTTAAAAGATAGAAAATTTAGCACTTTTTACAAACACCAAATGAAAAAAGCACCTTTAAGAGCTTTTAAAAAATGCAAATTAAAAATAAGCATGTTTAAGCGCTTTTTAAAAACGCAGTTAAATTATTTATTAAAAATTGATTTAAAAAGAAATATTTTTGCTACAGAAAATTTTATTTAAATTTAGACAAGGCAAACTCTTTAAAACCAGTAAATTATTTGCACAAGAGCTTTTTAAAAATAAATCTTTTTTCTTATCTCTTTCAATACAATGTGAAAATACAATTTATTTAAAAGAATCTTAAGTATTATGTACAGCTCCTTTTAAACAGTAATTAGATAACACCTAAATTAAATTTTAATGAAAATCCCTTAAAACAACAATATGTATATTCAACAATAATGTATATGTTACGGCCAAAGCCCGAAGTCCGGCCAAAGTCCGAAATTTTCTTGATTTCGGGAATTGGACGGCCAGATCACGAAGTGGCCGAGGATGGCTGGCCAAAGTCCGAAATAATTGAAACGATCAGTGAATATTTTACTTTAGCGGTCTTCTATAATTATATAAATAATTCTTATAAATCTTCTAATTTGAAAATATAAAAAATAGAAGTTTTCAAATTGTCTATTAAATAATCAATAATTTAATAATCATTATTAAATTGTCTATTTAAGTGTCTAGTCATACATACACCAAAGGTCTAGTCATACTAGGTCTAGTTCAGTGCCACTGCCCGGTTTTACATTTGCCCGATATACCCTACACTGATGTTTTTTAAGGTTCAGTGCCACTGCCCGGTATACATTTGCCCGGTATATAATACACTGATGATTTTTTAAGGTCAAGTGCCGGTGCCCGGTATGCATTTTCCCGGTTTGCCCGGTATAATGATTTTTTCTTCCAACTTTGGCTGATCTTCCCATGCCAATTCGCGATTTGGGCGGCCAATTCCCAAAATCAAGAAAAATTTCGGACTTTGGCCAGCTAATTTACAGCGCTCTTGGCCAATTCGGACTTTGGCCGTAACATATATAAAATCAACAATTATGTAGATCAATATATATAATATACATTCTCGATATCTCAAAGGTGAAGGGACATAAATAAGCTCAAAATTAAATATATTCTAAAAAGTCGAAAAGTATATATTAAAATATTACTCTAAAAAGTAGAGTCATAAGAATAACTACTAATAAATTTGTATGTAATGATAGTTGACTGTACGTTTAAATACAACAAATAAAATTTTATTTCAAAAGTAAGATAAAAATAATTATTCATTAAATAGAAAATAATTGGTTAACAATAAACACACATTGTGGTTTTTCCAAAAAAAAGAATTTTCGATTTCTATAAAAAAAAATTGCGTAACAAGGTCTTGAGAAAAATTTCGCCCTAAGAATTCAAATTAACATTAGGAGGATATATAATGACAGGGGGGGGGGGGGAATATTTTTTTTGTTTGTGACATAACAAGATTTTCCAAATATCTAGAGTATATATATAAGTTACGCTAAATGATGATGTATTATAATAAATGGACGAAATAAATTTTATAAAAATTTAAACAGAAAATTAACACAAGTGGTAAATTTATAAAAGAAAAGAAAAAAATGAATGAAAAAGAAATAAAAAGATAGAGGAAAAAAACTGAACTTCCATTCTGACGATGTCAACTTGCTAACTCAAGAGCTCACAAGGCAGATCAAACAGTCGTTTATAAGAATGATTTATTTAATTTTGAGTGCATGGCATTAATAAAAGTTTAAAATGTTCATAATTTAAGAAATTAAGATTAATCTCAACTTGAGTACATAACTTATAATGACAAGTTTAAATTTATCATAATTTAATTATGCTAGAATGATTTATTTAAACAGGAGTCATTTGGTTAGAATGTCCTTTTAAACTGAAGTGTACAATTATAAACGATTTTTTTCTCGCATTTTACTGAAATAATAAAATACTTACATTTATGTAGAAGTTCTTTATCACTGAGATCATTAACTTGTTGTTCTGAAATGTGGTATGAATTTTGTGCCGTCTGATAGCGATGGAAGCTCTCTGGGAAAAAAAAAAAAAAAAAAACAGAAATACATTTATAGTGTGGAAATAATTTGCTTTACTAACTCATGTACTTGAATAATAATAGTATGTATAAGGAACAAGTTTTCATGGTTACATTTTATACTAAAAATGAATTAAATAAAATTTATAATTTACAAGACAAGCAATTGGGTACTTTCACTTCATAGCCACACGTGTGACCTATGACGTCAGCTAATCTTTATCACCAAAATGGAGTATTAAAATTGAGCCAAGTTTCTCTACATAAGTTAGAATGTTAATTAACGATAGGTTAATATCGTACATCAAATTAGCTGAAATATAATTCTTTCTTGTCTACTTCTTTAACTTTTTTGATTTATTATTTATTTGTGTGTTTTATTGCAACCGTGATATATTTTTGTTTTGCATACCTGGCCACTTCGAAGCATAATTAGCTTGCTTATTTACCTCATGGCTTCCTGCCTGTCATTGTGTTAAGTCTCTCTGTAAATATATAATGAATGAATTGAAATCTTTGAGAAAGAATTAAGAACGTGTCACTTAACACCCCCTTGCTGTCAGACTATCCGTAGGAGGTTTTCTTCTCTATGTAAGTTACTTCCATCAAAAAGGCAAAATTTGCCCAATACTTGATCCAGAAATTCTCTTGTATTTTAGATTGGGTACGAAATGACAATGCAATGGAGTTGAACATTAGAGTAGTAAACACAAAATTGGGTTGGCTGTTCAATGACGGAGAAACTTTTTTTTGGGGTCAACTTGTGAATCGCATTCTAGACTAATATGACTTATTTCAGAAGTCAACATATAAGTTCATACAAAGTGGTCAAGTTTTGTTTTGTTATATGGGATAAATTAGGTTCAGGAATGTGGGGAGAGTAGATATCGACCTTCATCTATGAAAAAGTATCCTAACATAGAATCAAGTTAGCACACTAGTGAATTTGAATGTAGTGGTAAATACACTATAGTACTCCCCCACCAGAATTTAATCTGTGATAAAATTCGATGAATGCTAGTTGATTCATTGCAGTTTTGTGTAAAGCTGTGAGAGCAGTATTAAGATAACTGAACTTTTTGAGCGCTGATCGCGAGAGCTGTATTAAGTTCACGGTCGCTCCAGTGTTGCCTTTAGCAGTCGAGTGTATACAGGCCAACGCTATACGTGATCGAGACTGACTAGCAAAAGCGTGAGGAAGTGGAAAATGTTATAGTCACTAATAGCAAGTCAACTGTTCAATGGGGACCATCCATCGACGTAGGTGAGTTCAAATCGAAGTGGGAGTTTCAGTCAAGGTAGGCGTGTTCACATCTCGTCCCAAGGTCACCAATATGGGGAAAGTTGTTATCGACAATGTAAACCTTAATCCATGAAAAGGTACCCCTACATAGAACCGATTTAACATGTCTTATATACTAGGGAATTAGAATTGTATTTTGTTGTGGTAGATACACAACAGAGGTCAACTTTAGACAGATTGCACAGTACATATTGTTTTATAAAAAACTGTAAAGAACAAATTTGGAACGATTAAGGGTATACCTCTTTAGGCTCTCCAAAAAGCTCTTTCAAGGCAGCAGACTGACACTGTAATTAGAATATTAAGAAAAATTTATAATTAAGTGTACGCATCCACATATATCAGATAATAAAAAAGCCTTAATTTATTTTTACATAATTGTTGGCAATAAGCAGAAGGTAAATATAATTTTTTATTTTATGTTTTATAAAAATCACAAAAATTGAGGAAAAAACAGGTAGGTAGCCCTGTTGTAGAATTTTTTTTTTTAGCTATCTGCGATAAAACTATCTAGCACTAACTTTCTGCAAGATATTTGTTTGATTTAAAACAACTTACTAATTTAAAAAAGCAAAAAAGCTGTGTTTACAAGAAAAAAAAACTATAATTTTTTTTTAATTGAACATGTAATAATTTTTTATTCTAATATTATGGGTGATATTCTCACATGTAGTTGGGGGTGGAGATGGTCAAATCAGTTTCCTCTTCGCATTTTGTAAATTAATCGAGTAATCGCTGAAATCGCGCAAATTGGACAGCTCAAATGTGTGTGTTTCGTTTGGAGATTAGGTTGTTGAAATAAAAAATATCGGATTTAAAAACTAGAAATCAATAGCAATAACTACCAAACATTCGATAGAATTACTGCTTTAAAAAGTAGATACTCAAATGCACGATTCGAATATTCAATATTATGTGAAAAATATAGGGATATTTAAAATCCACATGAAAATCAATAACTGCCGAAAATACAATCGAAACATTACACCAATTTACGATACTATCGGAGTAAATTGAGCACATCAAAAAGTGATTATCTAAATCTATGATTCAAATATTAAGTGTAAATTTCAATAGAAAAGAAAAGTGCCTTTTTTAAAAAACTTTTGCCTTTAAAAAACTAGTGCCTTTTTTAAACACCAAGACAGGCCCCCATGGCGTAATGAAATAATAATAAACAAAAAATTTTTAAAAAAAAACGAAATGTCGAGAATAGGGTACAGGCTTCGAGACCTTCTAGCTCCCCTTAATATTAAGTTATAATTTTCAAACTCGGAACAAAGGTAGGCAACCATGTTCCAATCATGGCTGCCGAAGAAAATTTTTATAGGTGATTTAGGGGGCTCCCAGTGGGCCCCTAAGGGTCTATTGCATAGGTGACCGAGAGAGGGCTTTTGAAGCGAAACTGTGGCAGGCTTCACGTGTTCAAGTGGTGTGCTGGTAGGACAACTGACTGGCATGTCGAGGCTGGAGGAAGGGGTCAGGGGTTCGATTCCCAGCTGTGGACACTTTCTTAAAAAAAATTCTTTTTTTTCTTTTGTTTATTTTATATTATATTATTTTTTAAATATGTTTTTTGATATTTTGTTGGTTCCTGCAGGTAGGAAATAAGTTTTTTTGTTCTTAAAATGGGAAAAAACTGGAAAAATCGAGGAAAATCAGTTTATTTGTTATTTTTCGACTCCCTTTGCAACATTTTAGGCATTCTATCATGTATAAGGTGCTCTGTGTATAAAGTCGAGCATCTTTCTTTGTTAAAGAACACGTAATGGAATAATAATAATAATAATAATAAATGAAAAAAAAGAAGACGAAATGTCGAGAATAGGGTCCAGGCTTCGAGACCTCTTAGTTTCCTTTAATATTAAGGTATAATTATCAAACTCAGATCCAAGATAGGCCCCCATGGTTCAATCATGGCTGCAGAAGGAAATTTTTATAGGTGAATTAGGGGGCCCCCAATGGGTCCCTAAAGGTCTATAGCATAGGTGACCGAGAGAGTGCTTTTGAAGCGAAACTGTGGCGGGCTTCACGTGTTCAAGTGGTGTGCTGGTAGGACACTGACTGGCAAGTCGATGCTGGAGGGTCCTGCTGGTAGGAAATAATTTTTAAAAAACTGGAAAATCGAGGAAATTCAGTTTATTTGTTATTTTCGACACCTTTTGCAATATTTTAGGCATTCTATCATGAATAGAAACCTATAGGGTCGCATTATTGACCCCCCATATTATGCCTATAATTGTTTCCCTTGGTAAGGTACATTTGTACCAGGAAATATAATAGCTGGTTCGCTAAGAATATTATGGGTCAATATAAAGGATTGTTATAGAACAATGTTTATAAGCAGAATATTCACTTCGAATTTCCTCATTTTAACGCTATTTATCTCAGTCTTATATATATATGCATGCATAGTAACCTATAGGATCACATTGTCGGCCCCCTATTATGCCTATAAATGTTTCCTATGGTAGGGTACACTAGTACCCGGTATTATAATACTTGGTGCAATACGATTATTATGGGTCAATATTAAGTGTTGATATGGGATCATAAAGTAATAAAGAATATTCACTTCGAATATCCTCATTTTAACGCCATTTAACTGACTCTTAGATATATACTAGCATAGTAGTCTACAATTTCGCATTGTGGGTCCCTTATCAGGCTTATTAATGTTTCCTTGAGCAGGGTACACTAGTACCTGGTATAATAATACGTGAAGACCTTAAATTAACCCTTAATATTTTAATTGGACCAGGTATCATATTATCGGGTACTAGCGTACCCTACCAAAGGAAATAATCATGGACCCCGTAGGGGTCCCACAATGTGACCCCGCATTTTAATATTTATGTATATCTAAATCAGTGCATTTTTCAATATTAAGATAATGCCTCATATCAGACCTTAATATTAACCTTTAATGTTATAACTGGACCAGGTATTTTATTACCTTGTAATAGTGTACCCAAACAAAGGAAATAATTAAAAACCTCATAGGGGTGCCACATTGTGACCCCGCATTTTACTATTTTTCAATATCTAAAATAGAGTTGCGAGAAGCTTTATTTTGAGGAAATTCGCCTTCTATATAGCGTTAATACGGGGATATCTGAAGTCTTTTCTCAAAGTTAACCAAAGGCTTTATATCAGACCTTTATATTAACCCTTAATATTTTAATTGGACCAGGTATTATATGACATTTTTTTTTTCTTCTTCTCATAGTTCCATTACGTGTCTTTAGCAAAGAAAGATGCTCCTTTTTATACAAAGAACACCCTATGCATCATAGACTCCCTAAAATGTTGAAAAATGACAAAAAAGCTGACTTTCTTTGATTGTTTGAGTTTTTTCCCATTTTCCCAATTTTTTTTATATTTCTGACATGCAGGAGGCTGCAGAATACCGAAAAACACATTAAAAAATTATATAATGCAAAATAAAGGAATTTTAAAAAAAGGAAAAAAAAGCGAAAAACTGCCCGGCACTGGGGTTCGAGCCCGGGACCCCTTGCTCAACCCACCAATCCAGTCAATCAAGCAAGCCACTGTTTCACATCAGGCCTGCAGCAGCTTCCCTTCAAATGCCTTTTCTCAGTGAAATATGCAATAGGCTTTTAGGTTCCCACTGGGACCACCCTAATTAACTTCTCGAAATTTCCTTCGGTAGCCATGGTTGGACCATGGGGTCCTGCCTTAGGTGCGAGTTTGAAAATTATAACTTAATACCAAGGGGAGCTAGGGGGTCTCGAAGCCTGAACCTTATACTCGACATTTCGCCTTTTTTTTCTTCTTTTTTTTACTCATTGTTCCATTATTTGTTCTTAAGCAAAGAAATATGCTCCATTTTATACACAGAACACCTTATGCATGATAGACTCCCTAAAATGTTGCAAAAGGAGTTGAAAAATGACAAAAAAACTGATTTTCCTGGATTTTTCAAGTCTTTTCTTATTTTTCCGAAAAAAACCAAATTTTTCTGCCAAGCAGGAGCCTGCAGAATACCGAAAAACACACTAAAAAAATAATATAATGCAAAATAAAAGAATTAAAAAAAAGGAAAAAAAGTGAAAAACTGCCCGGTCCTGGGGTTCGAGCTCAGGAATCCTGGCTCCAGCCACCAGTTGACATTCCAACACTCTACCAAACAGGCCACTGTTTCACGTCAGGCCTGCATCAGCTTCCCTTCAAAAGCTTTTTAGCGCTAAAATATGCAATAGACATTTAGGGGCCCACTCGCAACCCCCTAATTCACAAATAAAAATTTCCTTCGGTAGCCATGGTTGGACCATGGGGACCTACCTTGGGTGCGAGTTTGAAAATTATAACTTAAAACCAAGGGGAGCTAGGGGGTGTCGAAGCCTGAACCTTATTCTTGACATTTCGTCTTTTTTCTCTTTTTTTTTCTCTTTGTTCCATTATGTGTTCTTTAGCAAAGAAATATTCTCCATTTTATACACAGAACACCCTATGCATGATAGACTCCCCAAAATGTTGCAAAAGGAGTCGAAAAATGACAAAAAATCTGATTTTTCTTGATTTTTCCAGTTTTTTCCTATTTTTCCAAAAAAAAAAATTCTGAAATGCAGGAGCCTGCAGAATACCGAAAAACACATTAAAAATATAATATAATGCAAAATAAAAAAATTAAAAAAAAGAAAAAAAAAGTGAAAAACTGCCAGGTCCTGGGGTTCAAACCCGGGACCCCAAGCTCCAGCCACCAGTTGTCAGTTCAACACCCTACCAAACAGGCCACTGTTTCATGCCGGGTGTGCAGCAGCTTCCCTTCAAAAGCCTTTTCTCGGTGAAATATGCAATAAACCTTTAGGGTCCCTCTGCGACCCCCCTAATTCACTTATAAAAATTTCCTTATGTAGCCATGGTTGGACCATGGGGACCTACCTAGGGTGCGAGTTTGAAAATTATAACTTAATACCAAGAGGAGATAAGGGGTCTCGAAGCCTGAACCTTATTCTCGACATTTCGTCTTTCTTTTCTTTTCTTTCTTCATTGTTCCATTACATGTTCTTTAGCAAAGAAATATGCTCCATTTTATACACAGAACACCCTATGCATGATAGAATCCCTAAAATGTTGCAAAAGGAGTCAAAAAATGACAAAAAAAACTGATTTTCCTTGATTTTTCCAGTTTTTCCCATTTTTCCAACAAAAAAAAATTCTGCCATGCAGGAGCCTGCACAATACGGAAAAACACATTAAAAAAATAATATAATGCAAAATAAAAGAATGAAAAAAAAGAAAAAAAAAGTGAAAAACTGACCGGTCCTGGGGTTCGAACCCGGGACCCCTGGCTCCAGCCACCAGTTGACTGTCCAACACTCTACCAAACAGGCCACTGTTTCATGTAAGGCGTGCAGCAGCTTCCCTTCAAAAGCCTTTTCTCGGTGAAATATGCAATAGGCCTTTAGGGGCCCACTGGGACCCCCGAATTCACTTATAAAAATTTTCTTCAGTAGCCATAGTTGGATGATGGGGACCTACCTTGGGTGCGAGTTTGAAAATTATAACTTAATACCAAGAGGAGATAGGGGGTCTCGAAGCCTGAACCTTATTCTCGCCATTTCGTCTTTCTTTTCTTTTTTTTTTCTCATTGCTCCATTACATGTTCTTTAGCAAAGAAATATGCTCCATTTTATACACAGAACACCCTATGCATGATGGACTCCCTAAAATATTGCAAAAGGAGTCAAAAAATGACAAAAAAAAACTGATTTTCCTTGATTTTTCCAGTTTTTCCAAATAAAAACTAATTTTTCTGCCATGCAGGAGCCTGCAGAATACCGAAAAACACATTAAAAAAGTAGTATAATGCAAAATAAAGGAATTTTAAAAAAAGGAAAAAAAAGTGAAAAACTGCCCGGTTCTGGGGTTCGAACTCGGAAACCCTGGCCCAAGCCACCAGTTGACAGTCCAACACTCTACGAAAGAGGCCACAGTTTCACATCATGTGTACAGCAGCTTCCCTTCAAAAGCCTTTTCTCGGTGAAATATGCAATTGACCTTTAGGGGCCAACTGGGACCCCCCTAATTCACTTAAAAAAAATGTCTTTCGGCCCCTAAAATCCAGGACCCCAGGCTCAAGCCACCAGTTGACATTCCAACACTCTACCAAACAGGCCACTGTTTCACGTCAGGTGTGCAGCAGCTTCCCTCCAAAAGCCTTTTCTCGGTGAAATATGCAATAGACCTTTAGGGGGCCACTGGGACCCCCCTATTTCACTTATAAAAATTTCCTTTTGTAGCCATGGTTGGACTATGGGGACCTACCTTGGGTGCGAGTTTGAAAATTATAACTTAATACCAAGGGGAGATACGGGGTCTCGAAGCGTGAACCTTATTCTCGACATTTCGTCTTTTTTCTTATTTTTTTTTTGCTCATTAATCCATTACGTATTCTTTAGCAAAGAAATATACTCCATTTTATACACCGAACACCCTATGCATGATAGACTCCCTAAAATATTGCAAAAGGTGTCGAAAAATGACAAAAAAAACTGACTTTCCTTGATTTTTCCCATTTTTCCAAAAAAAAACAAATTTTTCTGCCATGCAGGAGCCTGCAGAATACCGTAAAACACATAAAAAAAATAATATCATGCAAAATAAAGGAATTTTAAAAAAAGGAAAAAAAGTAAAAAACTGCCCGGTCATGGGGTTCGAACCCGTGACCTCTGGCTCCAGCCACCAGTTGACAGTCCAACACCCTACCAAGCAGGTCACTGTTTCATGCCAGGTGTGCAGCAGCTTCCCTTCAAAAGCCTTTTCTCGGCGAAATATGCAATACACATTTAGGGGCCCACTGGGACCCCGCTAATTCACTTATAAAAATTTCCTTCGGTAGCCATGGTTGGACCATGGGGACCTACCTTGGCTGCGAGTTTGAAAATTATAACTAAATACCAAGGGGAGCTAGGGGGCTCGAAGCCTGAACTTTATTCTCGACATTTCGTCTTTTTTCTTCTTTTTTTTTCCTCATTGTTCCATTACGTATTCTTTAGCAAAGGAATATACTCCATTTTATACACAGAACACCCTTTGCATGATAGACTCCCTAAAATGTGTTAAAAGGGGTCGAAAAATGACAAAAAAACTGATTTTCCTTGATTTTTCCAATTTTTTTTCCATTTTTCCAGAAAAAAAAAATTTTCTGCCATGCAGGAGCCTGCAGAATACCGTAAAACACATAAAAAAAAATAATATCATGCAAAATAAAGGAATTTTAAAAAAAGGAAAAAAAGTGAAAAAATGCCCAGTCAAGGGGTTTGAACCCATGACCTCTGGGTCCAGCCACCAGTTGACAGTCCAACACTCTACCAAACAGGCCACTGTTTCACGTCAGGTGTGCAGCAGCTTCCCTCCAAAAGCCTTTTCTCGGCGAAATATGCAATAGACATTTAGGGGCCCACTGGGACCCCGCTAATTCACTTATAAAAATTTCCTTCGGTAGCCATAGTTGGACCATGAGGACCTACCTTGGGTGCGAGTTTGAAAATTATAACTAAATACCAAGGGGAGCTAGGGGGCTCGAAGCCTGAACTTTATTCTCGACATTTCGTCTTTTTTCTTCTTTTTTTTTCCTCATTGTTCCATTACGTATTCTTTAGCAAAGGAATATACTCCATTTTATACACAGAACACCCTTTGCATGATAGACTCCCTAAAATGTGTTAAAAGGGGTCGAAAAATGACAAAAAAACTGATTTTCCTTGATTTTTCCAATTTTTTTTCCATTTTTCCAGAAAAAAAAAAAATTTCTGCCATGCAGGAGCCTGCAGAATACCGTAAAACACATAAAAAAAAATAATATCATGCAAAATAAAGGAATTTTAAAAAAAGGAAAAAAAGTGAAAAAATGCCCGGTCATGGGGTTTGAAACCGTGACCTCTGGCTCCAGCCACCAGTTGACAGTCCAACACTCTACCAAACAGGCCACTGTTTCACGTCAGGTGTGCAGCAGCTTCCCTCCAAAAGCCTTTTCTCGGCGAAATATGCAATAGACATTTAGGGGCCCACTGGGACCCCGCTAATTCACTTATAAAAATTTCCTTCGGTAGCCATAGTTGGACCATGAGGACCTACCTTGGGTGCGAGTTTGAAAATTTTAACTAAATACCAAGGGGAGCTAGGGGGGCTCGAAGCCTGAATCTTATTCTCGCCATTTCGTCTTTTTTCTTCTTTTTTTTTCCTCATTGTTCCATTACGTATTCTTTAGCAAAGGAATATACTCCATTTTATACACAGAACCCTCTATGCATGATAGACTCCTTAAATTATTGCAAAAGGAGTCGAAAAATGACAAAAAAACTGATTTTCCTGGATTTTTCCAGTTTTTTCCCATTTTTCCAAAAAAAACAAGTTTTTCTGCCATGCAGGAGCCTGCAGAATACCGAAAAACACATTAAAAAAATAATATAATGCAAAATAAAGGAATTTTGAAAAAAAGGAAAAAAAGTGAAAAACTGCCCGGCCCTAGGGTTTGAACCCGGGACCCCCAGCTCCTGCCACCAGTTGACTGTCCAACACTCTACCAAGCAGGTCACTGTTTCATGCCAAGTGTGCAGCAGCTTCCCTTCTAAAGCCTTTTCTCAGCGAAATATGCAATAGACATTTAGGGGCCCACTGGGACCCCGCTAATTCACTTATAAAAATTTCCTTCGGTAGCCATAGTTGGACCATGGGGACCTACCTTGGGTGCGAGTTTGAAAATTATAACTAAATACCAAGGGGAGCTAGGGGGGCTCGAAGCCTGAACCTTAATCTCGACATTTCGTCTTTTTTTTCTTTTTTTTTCTCATTGTTCCATTATGTGATCTTAAGCAAAGAAATATGCTCCATTTTATACACAGATCATCCTATGCATGATAGACTCCCTTAAATAATGCAAAAGGAGTCGAAAAATGACAAAAAAACTGATTTTCCTGGATTTTTCCAGTTTTTTCCCATTTTTCCAAAAAAAACAAATTTTTCTGCCTTGCAGGAGCCTGCAGAATACCGAAAAACACATTAAAAAAATAATATAATGCAAAATAAAGGAATTTTAAAAAAAAGGAAAAAAAGTGAAAAACTGCCCGGCCCTGGGGTTCGAACCCGTGACCCCTAGCTCCAGCCACCAGTTGACTGTCAAACACTCCGCCAAACAGGCCACTGTTTCACGTTAGGCCTGCAACAGCTTCCCTTCAAAAGCCTTTTCTCGGTGAAATATGCAAGAGAAATTTAGGGGCCCCTTGGGACCACCCTAATTCACTTATAAAAATTTGCTTTTGTAGCCATGGTTGGACCATGGGGACCTATCTTGGGCGCGAGTTTGAAAATTATAACTTAATACCAAGGGGAGCTAGGGGGTCTCTAAGCCTGAACCTTATTCTTGACATTTCGTCTGTTTTATCCTTTTTTTCTCATTGTTCCATTACGTGTTCTTTAGCAAAGAAATAAGCTCCATTTTATACACAGAACACCCTATGCATGATAGACTCCCTAAAATATTGCAAAAGGTGTCGAAAAATGACAAAAAAAACTGACTTTCCTTGATTTTTCCAGTTTTTCCAAAAAAACCCACATTTTCTGCCATGGAGGAGCCTGCAGAATACCAAAAAACACATTAAAAAAATAATATAATGCAAAATAAAAGAATTAAAAAAAAAGAAAAAAAAGAGAAAAACTGCCCGGTCCTGGGGTTTGAACCCGGGACCCCAAGCTCCTGCCACCAGTTGACTGTCCAACACTCTACCAAGCAGGTCACTGTTTCATGCCAGGTGTGCAGCAGCTTCCCTTCAAAAGCCTTTTCTCGGCGAAATATGCAATAGACATTTAGGGGCCCACTGGGACCCCGCTAATTGACTTATAAAAATTTCCTTCGGTAGCCATAGTTGGACCATGAGGTCCTACCTTGGGTGCGAGTTTGAAAATTATAACTAAATACCAATGGGAGCTAGGGGGGCTCGAAGCCTGAACCTTATTCTCGGCATTTCGTCTTTTTTCTTCTTTTTTTTTCCTCATTGTTCCATTACGTATTCTTTAGCAAAGGAATATACTCCATTTTATACACAGAACCATCTATGCATGATAGACTCCTTAAATTATTGCAAAAGGAGTCGAAAAATGACAAAAAAACTGATTTTCCTGGATTTTTCCAGTTTTTTCCCATTTTTCCGAAAAAAAAACAAATTTTTCTGCCATGCAGGAGCCTGCAGAATACCGAAAAACACATTAAAAAAATTATAAAATGCAAAATAAAGGAATTTAAAAAAAAAGGAAAAAAAGTCAAAAACTGCCCGGTCCTGGGGTTCGAACCCGTGACCCCTAGCTCCAACCACCAGTTGACTGGCAAACACTCTGCCAAACAGGCCACTGTTTCACGTTAGGCCTGCAACAGCTTCACTTCAAAAGTCTTTTCTCGGTGAAATATGCAAGAGAAATTTAGGGGCCCCTTGGGACCACCCTAATTCACTTATAAAAATTTGCTTTTGTAGCCATGGTTGGACCATGGGGACCTATCTTGGGTGCGAGTTTGAAAATTATAACTTAATACCAAGGGGAGCTAGAGGGTCTCGAAGCCTGAACCTTATTCTCGGCATTTCGTCTTTTTTCTTCTTTTTTTTTCCTCATTGTTCCATTACGTATTCTTTAGCAAAGAAATATACTCCATTTTATACACCGAACACCCTATGCATGATAGACTCCCTAAAATGTGTTAAAAGGGGTCGAAAAATGACAAAAAAACTGATTTTCCTTGATTTTTCCAATTTTTTTTCCATTTTTCCAAAAAAAAAAAATTTTCTGCCATGCAGGAGCCTGCAGAATACCGTAAAACACATAAAAAAAAATAATATCATGCAAAATAAAGGAATATTAAAAAAAGGAAAAAAAGTGAAAAACTGCCCGGTCATGGGGTTTGAACCCGTGACCTCTGGCTCCAGCCACCAGTTGACAGTCCAACACTCTACCAAACAGGCCACTGTTTCACGTCAGGTGTGCAGCAGCGTCCCTCCAAAAGCCTTTTCTCGGTGAAATATGCAATAGACATTTAGGGGCCCACTGGGACCCCGATTATTCACTTATAAAAATTTCCTTCGGTAGCCATGGTTGGACCATGGGGACCTACCTTGGGCGCGAGTTTGAAAATTATAACTTAATACCAAGGGGAGCTAGGGGGTCTCTAAGCCTGAACCTTATTCTCGACATTACGTCTGTTTTATCCTTTTTTTTCTCATTGTTCCATTACGTGTTCTTTAGCAAAGAAATAAGCTCCATTTTATACACAGAACACCCTATGCATGATAGACTCCCTAAAATATTGCAAAAGGTGTCGAAAAATGACAAAAAAAACTGACTTTTCTTGATTTTTCCAGTTTTTCCAAAAAAAACCACATTTTCTGCCATGGAGGAGCCTGCAGAATACCAAAAAACACATTAAAAAAATAATATAATGCAAAATAAAAGAATTAAAAAAAAAGAAAAAAAAGAGAAAAACTGCCCGGTCCTGGGGTTTGAACCCGGGACCCCAAGCTCCTGCCACCAGTTGACTGTCCAACACTCTACCAAGCAGGTCACTGTTTCATGCCAGGTGTGCAGCAGCTTCCCTTCAAAAGCCTTTTCTCGGCGAAATATGCAATAGACATTTAGGGGCCCACTGGGACCCCGCTAATTCACTTATAAAAATTTCCTTCGGTAGCCATAGTTGGACCATGAGGTCCTACCTTGGGTGCGAGTTTGAAAATTATAACTAAATACCAATGGGAGCTAGGGGGGCTCGAAGCCTGAACCTTATTCTCGGCATTTCGTCTTTTTTCTTCTTTTTTTTTCCTCATTGTTCCATTACGTATTCTTTAGCAAAGGAATATACTCCATTTTATACACAGAACCCTCTATGCATGATAGACTCCTTAAATTATTGCAAAAGGAGTCGAAAAATGACAAAAAAACTGATTTTCCTGGATTTTTCCAGTTTTTTCCCATTTTTCCGAAAAAAAAACAAATTTTTCTGCCATGCAGGAGCCTGCAGAATACCGAAAAACACATTAAAAAAATTATAAAATGCAAAATAAAGGAATTTTAAAAAAAAGGAAAAAAAGTCAAAAACTGCCCGGTCCTGGGGTTCGAACCCGTGACCCCTAGCTCCAACCACCAGTTGACTGGCAAACACTCTGCCAAACAGGCCACTGTTTCACGTTAGGCCTGCAACAGCTTCCCTTCAAAAGTCTTTTCTCTGTGAAATATGCAAGAGAAATTTAGGGGCCCCTTGGGACCACCCTAATTCACTTATAAAAATTTGCTTTTGTAGCCATGGTTGGACCATGGGGACCTATCTTGGGTGCGAGTTTGAAAATTATAACTTAATACCAAGGGGAGCTAGAGGGTCTCGAAGCCTGAACCTTATTCTCGGCATTTCGTCTTTTTTCTTCTTTTTTTTTCCTCATTGTTCCATTACGTATTCTTTAGCAAAGAAATATACTCCATTTTATACACCGAACACCCTATGCATGATAGACTCCCTAAAATGTGTTAAAAGGGGTCGAAAAATGACAAAAAAACTGATTTTCCTTGATTTTTCCAATTTTTTTTCCATTTTTCCAAAAAAAAAAAATTTTCTGCCATGCAGGAGCCTGCAGAATACCGTAAAACACATAAAAAAAAATAATATCATGCAAAATAAAGGAATATTAAAAAAAGGAAAAAAAGTGAAAAACTGCCCGGTCATGGGGTTTGAACCCGTGACCTCTGGCTCCAGCCACCAGTTGACAGTCCAACACTCTACCAAACAGGCCACTGTTTCACGTCAGGTGTGCAGCAGCGTCCCTCCAAAAGCCTTTTCTCAGTGAAATATGCAATAGACATTTAGGGGCCCACTGGGACCCCGATTATTCACTTATAAAAATTTCCTTCGGTAGCCATGGTTGGACCATGGGGACCTACCTTGGGCGCGAGTTTGAAAATTATAACTTAATACCAAGGGGAGCTAGGGGGTCTCTAAGCCTGAACCTTATTCTCGACATTACGTCTGTTTTATCCTTTTTTTTCTCATTGTTCCATTACGTGTTCTTTAGCAAAGAAATATGCTCCATTTTATACACAGAACACCCTATGCATGATAGACTCCCTAAAATATTGCAAAACGTGTCGAAAAATGACAAAAAAAACTGACTTTCCCTGATTTTTCCAGTTTTTCCAAAAAAAACCACATTTTCTGCCATGGAGGAGCCTGCAGAATACCAAAAAATACATTAAAAAATAATATAATGCAAAATAAAAGAATTAAAAAAAAAGAAAAAAATAGTGAAAAACTGCCCGGTCCTGAGGTTTGAACCCGGGACCCCCAGCTCCTGCCACCAGTTGAGTGTCCAACACTCTACCAAGCAGGTCACTGTTTCATGCCAGGTGTGCAGCAGCTTCCCTTCAAAAGCCTTTTCTCGGCGAAATATGCAATAGACATTTAGGGGCCCACTGGGACCCCGATTATTCACTTATAAAAATTTCCTTCGGTAGCCATGGTTGGACCATGGGGACCTACCTTGGGTGCGAGTTTGAAAATTATAACTAATTACCAAGGGGAGCTAGGGGGCTCGAAGCCTGAACCTTATTCTCGACATTTCGTCTTTTTTCTTCTTTTTTTTTCCTCATTGTTCCATTACGTATTCTTTAGCAAAGGAATATACTCCATTTTATACACAGAACACCCTTTGCATGATAGACTCCCTAAAATGTGTTAAAAGGGGTCGAAAAATGACAAAAAAACTGATTTTCCTTGATTTTTCCAATTTTTTTTCCATTTTTCCAAAAAAAACGAGTTTTACTGACATGCAGGAGCCTGCAGAATACCGAAAAACACATTAAAAAAATAATAAAATGCAAAATAAAGGAATTTTGAAAAAAAGGAAAAAAAGTGAAAAACTGCCCGGCCCTAGGGTTTGAACCCGGGACCCCCAGCTCCTGCCTCCAGTTGACTGTCCAAAACTCTACCAAGCAGGTCACTGTTTCATGCCAGGTGTGCAGCAACTTCCCTTCTAAAGCCTTTTCTCAGCGAAATATGCAATAGACATTTAGGGGCCCACTGGGACCCCGCTAATTCACTTATAAAAATTTCCTTCGGTAGCCATAGTTGGACCATGGGGACCTACCTTGGGTGCGAGTTTGAAAATTATAACTAAATACCAAGGGTAGCTAGGGGGGCTCGAAGCCTGAACCTTATTCTCGACATTTCGTCTTTTTTTTCTTTTTTTTTCTCATTGTTCCATTATGTGTTCTTAAGCAAAGAAATATGCTCCATTTTATACACAGATCATCCTATGCATGATAGACTCCCTTAAATAATGCAAAAGGTGTCGAAAAATGACAAAAAAAACTGACTTTCCTGGATTTTTCCAGTTTTTCCAAAAAAAACCACATTTTCTGCCATGGAGGAGCCTGCAGAATACCAAAAAACACATTAAAAAAATAATATAATGCAAAATAAAAGAATTAAAAAAAAAAGAAAAAAAAAGTGAAAAACTGCCCGGTCCTGGGGTTTGAACCCGGGACCCCAAGCTCCTGCCACCAGTTGACTGTCCAACACTCTACCAAGCAGGTCACTGTTTCATGCCAGGTGTGCAGCAGCTTCCCTTCAAAAGCCTTTTCTCGGCGAAATATGCAATAGACATTTAGGGGCCCACTGGGACCCCGCTAATTCACTTATAAAAATTTCCTTCGGTAGCCATAGTTGGACCATGAGGACCTACCTTGGGTGCGAGTTTGAAAATTATAACTAAATACCAAGGGGAGCTAGGGGTCTCGAAGCCTGAACCTTATTCTCGACATTTCATTTTTTTCTTCTTTTTTTTTCCTCATTGTTCCATTACGTATTCTTTAGCAAAGGAATATACTCCATTTTATACACAGAACACCCTTTGCATGATAGACTCCCTAAAATGTGTTAAAAGGGGTCGAAAAATGACAAAAAAACTGATTTTCCTTGATTTTTCCAATTTTTTTCCATTTTTCCAAAAAAAACAAAATTTCTGACATGCAGGAGCCTGCAGAATACCGAAAAACACATTAAAAAAATAATAAAATGCAAAATAAAGGAATTTTGAAAAAAAGGAAAAAAAGTGAAAAACTGCCCGGCCCTAGGGTTTGAACCTGGGACCCCCAGCTCCTGCCACCAGTTGACTGTCCAAAACTCTACCAAGCAGGTCACTGTTTCATGCCAGGTGTGCAGCAGCTTCCCTTCTAAAGCCTTTTCTCAGCGAAATATGCAATAGACATTTAGGGGCCCACTGGGACCCCGCTAATTCACTTATAAAAATTTCCTTCGGTAGCCATAGTTGGACCATGGGGACCTACCTTGGGTGCGAGTTTGAAAATTATAACTAAATACCAAGGGTAGCTAGGGGGGCTCGAAGCCTGAACCTTATTCTCGACATTTCGTCTTTTTTTTCTTTTTTTTTCTCATTGTTCCATTATGTGTTCTTAAGCAAAGAAATATGCTCCATTTTATACACAGATCATCCTATGCATGATAGACTCCCTTAAATAATGCAAAAGGTGTCGAAAAATGACAAAAAAAACTGACTTTCCTGGATTTTTCCAGTTTTTCCAAAAAAAACCACATTTTCTGCCATGGAGGAGCCTGCAGAATACCAAAAAACACATTAAAAAATAATATAATGCAAAATAAAAGAATTAAAAAAAAAAGAAAAAAAAAGTGAAAAACTGCCCGGTCCTGGGGTTTGAACCCGGGACCCCAAGCTCCTGCCACCAGTTGACTGTCCAACACTCTACCAAGCAGGTCACTGTTTCATGCCAGGTGTGCAGCAGCTTCCCTTCAAAAGCCTTTTCTCGGCGAAATATGCAATAGACATTTAGGGGCCCACTGGGACCCCGCTAATTCACTTATAAAAATTTCCTTCGGTAGCCATAGTTGGACCATGAGGACCTACCTTGGGTGCGAGTTTGAAAATTATAACTAAATACCAAGGGGAGCTGGGGGTCTCGAAGCCTGAACCTTATTCTCGACATTTCATTTTTTTCTTCTTTTTTTTTCCTCATTGTTCCATTACGTATTCTTTAGCAAAGGAATATACTCCATTTTATACACAGAACACCCTTTGCATGATAGACTCCCTAAAATGTGTTAAAAGGGGTCGAAAAATGACAAAAAAACTGATTTTCCTTGATTTTTCAAATTTTTTTTCCATTTTTCCAAAAAAAAAAAATTTTCTGCCATGCAGGAGCCTGCAGAATACCGTAAAACACATAAAAAAAAATAATATCATGCAAAATAAAGGAATTTTAAAAAAAGGAAAAAAAGTGAAAAAATGCCCGGTCATGGGGTTTGAACCCGTGACCTCTGGCTCCAGCCACCAGTTGACAGTCCAACACTCTACCAAACAGGCCACTGTTTCACGTCAGGTGTGCAGCAGCTTCCCTCCAAAAGCCTTTTCTCGGCGAAATATGCAATAGACATTTAGGGGCCCACTGGGACCCCGCTAATTCACTTATAAAAATTTCCTTCGGTAGCCATGGTTGGACCATGGGGCCTACCTTGGGTGCGAGTTTGAAAATTATAACTAAATACCAAGGGGAGCTAGGGGGCTCGAAGCCTGAACCTTATTCTCGACATTTCGTCTTTTTTCTTCTTTTTTTTTCCTCATTGTTCCATTACGTATTCTTTAGCAAAGGAATATACTCCATTTTAAACACAGAACCCTCTATGCATGATAGACTCCTTAAATTATTGCAAAAGGAGTCGAAAAATGACAAAAAAACTGATTTTCCCGGATTTTTCCAATTTTTTCCCATTTTTCCAAAAAAAAACACATTTTTCTGCCATGCAGGAGCCTGCAGAATACCAAAAAACACATTAAAAAAAAATATAATGCAAAATAAAGGAATTTTAAAAAAAGGAAAAAAAGTGAAAAACTGCCCCTGTTTCACGTCAGGTGTGCAGCAGCTTCCCTCCAAAAACCTTTTCTCTGTGAAATATGCAATAGACCTTTAGGGGCCCACTGGGACCCCCCTAATTCACTTATAAAAATTTCCTTTTGCAGCCATGGTTGGATCATGGGGACCTACCTTGGGCGCGAGTTTGAAAATTATAACTTCATACCAAGGGGAGCTAGGGGGTCTCTAAGCCTGAACCTTATTCTCGACATTTCGTCTGTTTTATCCTTTTTTTTCTCATTGTTCCATTACGTGTTCTTTAGCAAAGAAATATGCTCCATTTTATACACAGAACACCCTATGCATGATAGACTCCCTAAAATATTGCAAAAGGTGTCGAAAAATGACAAAAAAACTGATTTTCCTGGATTTTTCCAGTTTTTTCCAATTTTTCCAAAAAAAACCAAATTTTTCTGCCATGCAGGAGCCTGCAGAATACCGAAAAACACATTAAAAAAATAATATAATTCAAAATAAAGGAATTTTAAAAAAAAGGAAAAAAAGTGAAAAACTGCCCGGTCATAGGGTTCGAACCCGTGACCTCTGGCTCCAGCCACCAGTTGACAGTCCAACACTCTACCAAACAGGCCACTGTTTCACGTCAGGTGTGCAGCAGCTTCCCTCCAAAAGCCTTTTCTCGGTGAAATATGCAATAGACCTTTAGGGGCCCACTGGAACCCCCCTAATTCACTTATAAAAATTTCCTTTTGTAGCCATGGTTGGATCATGGGGACCTACCTTGGGTGCGAGTTTGAAAATTATAACTAAATACCAAGGGGAGCTAGGGGGGCTCGAAGCCTGAACCTTATTCTCGGCATTTCGTCTTTTTTCTTCTTTTTTTTTTCCTCATTGTTCCATTACGTATTTTTTAGCAAAGGAATATACTCCATTTTATACACTACACAGAACCCTCTATGCATGATAGACTCCTTAAATTATTGCAAAAGGAGTCGAAAAATGACAAAAAAACTGATTTTCCTGGATTTTTCCAGTTTTTTCCCATTTTTCCAAAAAAAAACAAATTTTCCTGCCATGCAGGAGCCTGCAGAATACCGAAAAACACATTAAAAAAATAATAAAATGCAAAATAAAGGAATTTTAAAAAAAAGGAAAAAAAGTCAAAAACTGCCCGGTCCTGGGGTTCGAACCCGTGACCCCTAGCTCCAACCACCAGTTGACTGGCAAACACTCTGCCAAACAGGCCACTGTTTCACGTCAGGCCTGCAACAGCTTCCCTTCAAAAGCCTTTTCTCGGTGAAATATGCAAGAGAAATTTAGGGGCCCACTGGGACCCCCCTAATTCACTTATAAAAATTTGCTTTTGTAGCCATGGTTGGACCATGGGGACCTATCTTGGGTGCGAGTTTGAAAATTATAACTTAATACCAAGGGGAGCTAGGGGGTCTCGAAGCCTGAACCTTATTCTCGACATTTCGTCTTTTTTCTTCTTTTTTTTTGCTCATTGTTCCCTTACGTATTCTTTAGCAAAGAAATATACTCCATTTTATACACCGAACACCCTATGCATGATAGACTCCCTAAAATGTGTTAAAAGGGGTCGAAAAATGACAAAAAAACTGATTTTCCTTGATTTTTCCAATTTTTTTTCCATTTTTCCAAAAAAAAATTTTTTTCTGCCATGCAGGAGCCTGCAGAATACCGTAAAACACATAAAAATAATAATATCATGCAAAATAAAGGAATATTAAAAAAAGGAAAAAAAGTGAAAAACTGCCCGGTCATGGGGTTTGAACCCGTGACCTCTGGCTCCAGCCACCAGTTGACAATCCAACACTCTACCAAACAGGCCACTGTTTCACGTCAGGTGTGCAGCAGCTTCCCTCCAAAAGCCTTTTCTCGGCGAAATATGCAATAGACATTTAGGGGCCCACTGGGACCCCGCTAATTCACTTATAAAAATTTCCTTCGGTAGCCATGGATGGACCATGGGGACCTACCTTGGGTGCGAGTTTGAAAATTATAACTAAATACCAAGGGGAGCTAGGGGGCTCGAAGCCTGAACCTTATTCTCGACATTTCGTATTTTTTCTTCTTTTTTTTTCCTCATTGTTCCATTACGTATTCTTTAGCAAAGGAATATACTCCATTTTATACACAGAACCCTCTATGCATGATAAACTCCTTAAATTATTGCAAAAGGAGTCGAATAATGACAAAAAAACTGATTTTCCTGGATTTTTCCAGTTTTTTCCCATTTTTCCAAAAAAAAACAAATTTTTCTGCCATGCAGGAGCCTGCAGAATACCGAAAAACACATTAAAAAAAAATATAATGCAAAATAAAGGAATTTTAAAAAAAGGAAAAAAAGTGAAAAACTGCCCGGTCATGGGGTTCGAACCCGTGACCTCTGGCTCCAGCCACCAGTTGACAGTACAACACTCTACCAAACAGGCCACTGTTTCACGTCAGGTGTGCAGCAGCTTCCCTCCAAAAGCCTTTTCTCGGTGAAATATGCAATAGACATTTAGGGGCCCACTGGGACCCCCCTAATTCACTTATAAAAATTTCCTTTTGTAGCCATGGTTGGATCATGGGGATCTACCTTGGGTGCGAGTTTGAAAACTATAACTAAATACCAAGGGGAGCTATGGGGGCTCGAAGCCTGAACCTTATTCTCGGCATTTCGTCTTTTTTCTTCTTTTTTTTTCCTCATTGTTCCATTACGTATTCTTTAGCAAAGGAATATACTCCATTTTATACACAGAACCCTCTATGCATGATAGACTCCTTAAATTATTGCAAAAGGAGTCGAAAAATGACAAAAAAACTGATTTTCCTGGATTTTTCCAGTTTTTTCCCATTTTTCCAAAAAAAAAACAAATTTTTCTGCCATGCAGGAGCCTGCAGAATACCGAAAAACACATTAAAAAAATAATAAAATGCAAAATAAAGGAATTTTAAAAAAAAGGAAAAAAAGTCAAAAACTCCATTCCTCGGTCCTGGGGTTCGAACCCGTGACCCCTAGCTCCAACCACCAGTTGACTGGCAAACACTCTGCCAAACAGGCCACTGTTTCACGTCAGGCCTGCAACAGCTTCCCTTCAAAAGCCTTTTCTCGGTGAAATATGCAAGAGAAATTTAGGGGCCCACTGGGACCCCCCTAATTCACTTATAAAAATTTGCTTTTGTAGCCATGGTTGGACCATGGGGACCTATCTTGGGTGCGAGTTTGAAAATTATAACTTAATACCAAAGGGAGCTAGAGGGTCTCGAAGCCTGAACCTTATTCTCGACATTTCGTCTTTTTTCTTCTTTTTTTTTGCTCATTGTTCCCTTACGTATTCTTTAGCAAAGAAATATACTCCATTTTATACACCGAACACCCTATGCATGATAGACTCCCTAAAATGTGTTAAAAGGGGTCGAAAAATGACAAAAAAACTGATTTTCCTTGATTTTTCCAATTTTTTTTCCATTTTTCCAAAAAAAAAAAATTTTCTGCCATGCAGGAGCCTGCAGAATACCGTAAAACACATAAAAATAATAATATCATGCAAAATAAGGGAATATTAAAAAAAGGAAAAAAAGTGAAAAACTGCCTGGTCATGGGGTTTGAACCCGTGACCTCTGGCTCCAGCCACCAGTTGACAATCCAACACTCTACCAAACAGGCCACTGTTTCATGTCAGGTGTGCAGCAGCTTCCCTCCAAAAGCCTTTTCTCGGCGAAATATGCAATAGACATTTAGGGGCCCACTGGGACCCCGCTAATTCACTTATAAAAATTTCCTTCGGTAGCCATGGTTGGACCATGGGGACCTACCTTGGGTGCGAGTTTGAAAATTATAACTAAATACCAAGGGGAGCTAGGGGGCTCGAAGCCTGAACCTTATTCTCGACATTTCATATTTTTTCTTCTTTTTTTTTCCTCATTGTTCCATTACGTATTCTTTAGCAAAGGAATATACTCCATTTTATACACAGAACCCTCTATGCATGATAAACTCCTTAAATTATTGCAAAAGGAGTCGAAAAATGACAAAAAAACTGATTTTCCTGGATTTTTCCAGTTTTTTCCCATTTTTCCAAAAAAAAACAAATTTTTCTGCCATGCAGGAGCCTGCAGAATACCGAAAAACACATTTAAAAAAAATATAATGCAAAATAAAGGAATTTTAAAAAAAGGAAAAAAAGTGAAAAACTGCCCGGTCATGGGGTTCGAACCCGTGACCTCTGGCTCCAGCCACCAGTTGACAGTACAACACTCTACCAAACAGGCCACTGTTTCACGTAAGGTGTGCAGCAGCTTCCCTCCAAAAGCCTTTTCTCGGTGAAATATGCAATAGACATTTAGGGGCCCACTGGGACCCCCCTAATTCACTTATAAAAATTTCCTTTTGTAGCCATGGTTGGATCATGGGGACCTACCTTGGGTGCGAGTTTGAAAACTATAACTAAATACCAAGGGGAGCTATGGGGGCTCGAAGCCTGAACCTTATTCTCGGCATTTCGTCTTTTTTCTTCTTTTTTTTTCCTCATTGTTCCATTACGTATTCTTTAGCAAAGGAATATACTCCATTTTATACACAGAACCCTCTATGCATGATAGACTCCTTAAATTATTGCAAAAGGAGTCGAAAAATGACAAAAAAACTGATTTTCCTGGATTTTTCCAGTTTTTTCCCATTTTTCCAAAAAAAAAACAAATTTTTCTGCCATGCAGGAGCCTGCAGAATACCGAAAAACACATTAAAAAAATAATAAAATGCAAAATAAAGGAATTTTAAAAAAAAGGAAAAAAAGTCAAAAACTCCATTCCTCGGTCCTGGGGTTCGAACCCGTGACCCCTAGCTCCAACCACCAGTTGACTGGCAAACACTCTGCCAAACAGGCCACTGTTTCACGTCAGGCCTGCAACAGCTTCCCTTCAAAAGCCTTTTCTCGGTGAAATATGCAAGAGAAATTTAGGGGCCCACTGGGACCCCCCTAATTCACTTATAAAAATTTGCTTTTGTAGCCATGGTTGGACCATGGGGATCTATCTTGGGTGCGAGTTTGAAAATTATAACTTAATACCAAGGGGAGCTAGGGGGTCTCGTAGCCTGTACCTTATTCTCGACATTTCGTCTTTTTTCTTCTTTTTTTTTGCTCATTGTTCCCTTACGTATTCTTTAGCAAAGAAATATACTCCATTTTATACACCAAACACCCTATGCATGATAGACTCCTTAAATTATTGCAAAAGGAGTCGAAAAATGACAAAAAAACTGATTTTCCTTGATTTTTCCAATTTTTTTTCCATTTTTCCAAAAAAAAAAAAAATTTCTGCCATGCAGGAGCCTGCAGAATACCGTAAAACACATAAAAAAAATAATATCATGCAAAATAAAGGAATATTAAAAAAAGGAAAAAAAGTGAAAAACCTTCCTTTTGTAGCCATGGTTGGATCATGGGGACCTACCTTGGGTGCGAGTTTGAAAACTATAACTAAATACCAAGGGGAGCTAGGGGGGCTCGAAGCCTGAACCTTATTCTCGGCATTTCGTCTTTTTTCTTCTTTTTTTTTCCTCATTGTTCCATTACGTATTCTTTAGCAAAGGAATATACTCCATTTTATACACAGAACCCTCTATGCATGATAGACTCCTTAAATTATTGCAAAAGGAGTCGAAAAATGACAAAAAAACTGATTTTCCTGGATTTTTCCAGTTTTTTTCCATTTTTCCAAAAAAAAACAAATTTTTCTGCCATGCAGGAGCCTGCAGAATACCGAAAAACACATTAAAAAAATAATAAAATGCAAAATAAAGGAATTTTAAAAAAAAGGAAAAAAAGTCAAAAACTGCCCGGTCCTGGGGTTCGAACCCGTGACCCCTAGCTCCAACCACCAGTTGAATGGCAAACACTCTGCCAAACAGGCCACTGTTTCACGTCAGGCCTGCAACAGCTTCCCTTCAAAAGCCTTTACTCGGTGAAATATGCAAGAGAAATTTAGGGGCCCACTTCGACCCCCCTAATTCACTTATAAAAATTTGCTTTTGTAGCAAGGGTTGGACCATGGGGACCTATCTTGGGTGCGAGTTTGAAAATTATAACTTAATACCAAGGGGAGCTAGGGGGTCTCGAAGCCTGAACCTTATTCTCGACATTTCGTCTTTTTTCTTCTTTTTTTTTGCTCATTGTTCCCTTACGTATTCTTTAGCAAAGAAATATACTCCATTTTATACACCGAACACCCTATGCATGATAGACTCCCTAAAATGTGTTAAAAGGGGTCGAAAAATGACAAAAAAACTGATTTTCCTTGATTTTTCCAATTTTTTTTTTCCATTTTTCCAAAAAAAAAAAATTTTTCTGCCATGCAGGAGCCTGCAGAATACCGTAAAACACATAAAAAAAATAATATCATGCAAAATAAAGGAATATTAAAAAAAGGAAAAAAAGTGAAAAACTGCCCGGTCATGGGGTTTTAACCCGTGACCTCTGGCTCCAGCCACCAGTTGACAATCCAACACTCTACCAAACAGGCCACTGTTTCACGTCAGGTGTGCAGCAGCTTCCCTCCAAAAGCCTTTTCTCGGCGAAATATGCAATAGACATTTAGGGGCCCACTGGGACCCCGCTAATTCACTTATAAAAATTTCCTTCGGTAGCCATGGTTGGACCATGGGGACCTACCTTGGGTGCGAGTTTGAAAACTATAACTAAATACCAAGGGGAGCTAGGGGGGCTCGAAGCCTGAACCTTATTCTCGGCATTTCGTCTTTTTTCTTCTTTTTTTTTCCTCATTGTTCCATTACGTATTCTTTAGCAAAGGAATATACTCCATTTTATACACAGAACCCTCTATGCATGATAGACTCCTTAAATTATTGCAAAAGGAGTCGAAAAATGACAAAAAAACTGATTTTCCTGGATTTTTCCAGTTTTTTCCCATTTTTCCAAAAAAAAAACAAATTTTTCTGCCATGCAGGAGCCTGCAGAATACCGAAAAACACATTAAAAAAAAATATAATGCAAAATAAAGGAATTTTAAAAAAAGGAAAAAAAGTGAAAAACTGCCCGGTCATGGGGTTCGAACCCGTGACCTCTGGCTCCAGCCACCAGTTGACAGTATAACACTCTACCAAACAGGCCACTGTTTCACGTCAGGTGTGCAGCAGCTTCCCTCCAAAAGCCTTTTCTCGGTGAAATATGCAATAGACCTTTAGGGGCCCACTGGGACCCCCCTAATTCACTTATAAAAATTTCCTTTTGTAGCCATGGTCGGATCATGGGGACCTACCTTGGGTGCGAGTTTGAAAACTATAACTAAATACCAAGGGGAGCTAGGGGGGCTCGAAGCCTGAACCTTATTCTCGGCATTTCGTCTTTTTTCTTCTTTTTTTTTCCTCATTGTTCCATTACGTATTCTTTAGCAAAGGAATATACTCCATCTTATACACAGAACCCTCTATGCATGATAGACTCCTTAAATTATTGCAAAAGGAGTCGAAAAATGACAAAAAAACTGATTTTCCTGGATTTTTCCAGTTTTTTCCCATTTTTCCAAAAAAAACCAAATTTTTCTGCCATGCAGGAGCCTGCAGAATACCGAAAAACACATTAAAAAAATAATAAAATGCAAAATAAAGGAATTTTTAAAAAAAGGAAAAAAAGTCAAAAACTGCCCGGTCCTGGGGTTCGAACCCGTGACCCCTAGCTCCAACCACCAGTTGACTGGCAAACACTCTGCCAAACAGGCCACTGTTTCACGTCAGGCCTGCAACAGCTTCCCTTCAAAAGCCTTTTCTCGGTGAAATATGCAAGAGAAATTTAGGGGCCCACTGGGACCCCCCTAATTCACTTATAAAAATTTGCTTTTGTAGCCATGGTTGGACCATGGGGACCTATCTTGGGTGCGAGTTTGAAAATTATAACTTAATACCAAGGGGAGCTAGGGGGTCTCGAAGCCTGAACCTTATTCTCGACATTTCGTCTTTTTTCTTCTTTTTTTTTGCTCATTGTTCCCTTACGTATTCTTTAGCAAAGAAATATACTCCATTTTATACACCGAACACCCTATGCATGATAGACTCCCTAAAATGTGTTAAAAGGGGTCGAAAAATGACAAAAAAACTGATTTTCCTTGATTTTTCCAATTTTTTTTCCATTTTTCCAAAAAAAAAAAATTTTCTGCCATGCAGGAGCCTGCAGAATACCGTAAAACACATAAAAAAATAATATCATGCAAAATAAAGGAATTTTAAAAAAAGGAAAAAAAGTGAAAAACTGCCCGGTCATGGGATTTGAACCCGTGACCTCTGTCTCCAGCCACCAGTTGACAGTCCAACACTCTACCAAACAGGCCACTGTTTCACGTCAGGGGTGCAGCAGCTTCCCTCCAAAAGCCTTTTCTCGGCGAAATATGCAATAGACATTTAGGGGCCCACTGGGACCCCGCTAATTCACTTATAAAAATTTCCTTCGGTAGCCATGGTTGGACCATGGGGACCTACCTTGGGTGCGAGTTTGAAAATTATAACTAAATACCAAGGGGAGCTAGGGGGCTCGAAGCCTGAACCTTATTCTCGACATTTCGTATTTTTTCTTCTTTTTTTTTCCTCATTGTTCCATTACGTATTCTTTAGCAAAGGAATATACTCCATTTTATACACAGAACCCTCTATGCATGATAAACTCCTTAAATTATTGCAAAAGGAGTCGAAAAATGACAAAAAAACTGATTTTCCTGGATTTTTCCAGTTTTTTCCCATTTTTCCAAAAAAAAACAAATTTTTCTGCCATGCAGGAGCCTGCAGAATACCGAAAAACACATTAAAAAAATATATAATGCAAAATAAAGGAATTTTAAAAAAAGGAAAAAAAGTGAAAAACTGCCCGGTCATGGGGTTCGAACCCGTGACCTCTGGCTCCAGCCACCAGTTGACAGTACAACACTCTACCAAACAGGCCACTGTTTCACGTCAGGTGTGCAGCAGCTTCCCTCCAAAAGCCTTTTCTCGGTGAAATATGCAATAGACCTTTAGGGGCCCACTGGGACCCCCCTAATTCACTTATAAAAATTTCCTTTTGTAGCCATGGTTGGATCATGGGGACCTACCTTGGGTGCGAGTTTGAAAATTATAACTAAATACCAAGGGGAGCTAGGGGGCTCGAAGCCTGAACCTTATTCTCGACATTTTGTCTTTTTTCTTCTTTTTTTTTCCTCATTGTTCCATTACGTATTCTTTAGCAAAGGAATATACTCCATTTTATACACAGAACCCTCTATGCATGATAGACTCCTAAACAAAAGGAGTCGAAAAATGACAAATAGTCTGATTTTCCTGGATTTTTCCAGTTTTTTCCCATTTTTCCAAAAAAAAACAAATTTTTCTGCCATGCAGGAGCCTGCAGAATACCGAAAAACACATTAAAAAAATAATATAATGCAAAATAAAGGAATTTTGAAAAAAATGAAAAAAAGTGAAAAACTGCCCGGTCCTGGGGTTCGAACCCGTGACCTCTGGCTCCAGCCACCAGTTGACAGTCCAACACTCTACCAAACAGGCCACTGTTTCACGTCAGGTGTGCAGCAGCTTCCCTCCAAAAGCCTTTTCTCGGTGAAATATGCAATAGACCTTTAGGGGCCCACTGGGACCCCCCTAATTCACTTATAAAAATTTGCTTTTGTAGCCATGGTTGGATCATGGGACCTACCTTGGGCGCGAGTTTGAAAATTATAACTTAATACCAAGGGGAGCTAGGGGGTCTCTAAGCCTGAACCTTATTCTCGATATTTCGTCTGTTTTATCCTTTTTTTTCTCATTGTTCCATTACGTGTTCTTTAGCAAAGAAATATGCTCCATTTTATACACAGAACACCCTATGCATGATAGACTCCCTAAAATATTGCATAAGGTGTCGAAAAATGACAAAAAAAACTGACTTTCCTTGATTTTTCCAGTTTTTCCAAAAAAAAACCACATTTTCTGCCATGGAGGAGCCTGCAGAATACCAAAAAACATATTAAAAAAATAATATAATGCAAAATAAAAGAATTAAAAAAAGAGTGAAAAACAGCCCGGTCCTGGGGTTTGAACCCGGGACCCCCAGCTCCTGCCACCAGTTGACTGTCCAACACTCTACCAAGCAGGTCACTGTTTCATGGCAGGTGTGCAGCAGCTTCCCTTCAAAAGCCTTTTCTCGGCGAAATATGCAATAGACATTTAGGGGCCCACTGGGACCCCGCTAATTCACTTATAAAAATTTCCTTCGGTAGCCATAGTTGGACCATGAGGACCTACCTTGGGTGCGAGTTTGAAAATTATAACTAAATACCAAGGGGAGCTAGGGGGGCTCGAAGCCTGAACCTTATTCTCGGCATTTCGTCTTTTTTCTTCTTTTTTTTTCCTCATTGTTCCATTACGTATTCTTTAGCAAAGGAATATACTCCATTTTATACACAGAACCCTCTATGCATGATAGACTCCTTAAATTATTGCAAAAGGAGTCGAAAAATGACAAAAAAACTGATTTTCCTGGATTTTTCCAGTTTTTTCCCATTTTTCCAAAAAAAAACAAATTTTTCTGCCATGCAGGAGCCTGCAGAATACCGAAAAACACATTAAAAAAATAATAAAATGCAAAATAAAGGAATTTTAAAAAAAAGGAAAAAAAGTCAAAAACTGCCCGGTCCTGGGGTTCGAACCCGTGACCCCTAGCTCCAACCACCAGTTGACTGTCAAACACTCTGCCAAACAGGCCACTGTTTCACGTCAGGCCTGCAACAGCTTCCCTTCAAAAGCCTTTTCTCGGTGAAATATGCAAGAGAAATTTAGGGGCCCACTGGGCTCCCCCTAATTCACTTATAAAAATTTGCTTTTTTAGCCATGGTTGGACCATGGGGACCTATCTTGGGTGCGAGTTTGAAAATTATAACTTAATACCAAGGGGAGCTAGGGGGTCTCGAAGCCTGAACCTTATTCTCGACATTTCGTCTTTTTTCTTCTTTTTTTTTGCTCATTGTTCCATTACGTGTTCTTTTGCAAAGAAATATGCTCCATTTTATACACAGAACACCCTATGCATGATAGACTCCCTAAAATATTGCAAAAGGTGTCGAAAAATGACAAAAAAAACTGACTTTCCTTGATTTTTCCTGTTTTTCCAAAAAAAACCACATTTTCTGCCATGGAGGAGCCTGCAGAATACCAAAAAACACATTAAAAAAATAATATAATGCAAAATAAAAGAATTAAAAAAAGAGTGAAAAACAGCCCGGTCCTGGGGTTTGAACCCGGGACCCCCAGCTCCTGCCACCAGTTGACTGTCCAACACTCTACCAAGCAGGTCACTGTTTCATGCCAGGTGTGCAGCAGCTTCCTTTCAAAAGCCTTTTCTCGGCGAAATATGCAATAGACATTTAGGGGCCCACTGGGACCCCGCTAATTCACTTATAAAAATTTCCTTCGCTAGCCATAGTTGGACCATGAGGACCTACCTTGGGTGCGAATTTGAAAATTATAACTAAATACCAAGGGGAGCTAGGGGGGCTCGAAGCCTGAACCTTATTCTCGGCATTTCGTCTTTTTTCTTCTTTTTTTTTCCTCATTGTTCCATTACGTATTCTTTAGCAAAGGAATATACTCCATTTTATACACAGAACCCTCTATGCATGATAGACTCCTTAAATTATTGCAAAAGGAGTCGAAAAATGACAAAAAAACTGATTTTCCTGGATTTTTCCAGTTTTTTCCCATTTTTCCAAAAAAAACAAAATTTTTCTGCCATGCAGGAGCCTGCAGAATACCGAAAAACACATTAAAAAAATAATAAAATGCAAAATAAATGAATTTTAAAAAAAAGGAAAAAAAGTCAAAAACTGCCCGGTCCTGGGGTTCGAACCCGTGACCCCTAGCTCCAACCACCAGTTGACTGGCAAACACTCTGCCAAACAGGCCACTGTTTCACGTCAGGCCTGCAACAGCTTCCCTTCAAAAGCCTTTTCTCGGTGAAATATGCAAGAGAAATTTAGGGGCCGACTGGGACCCCCCTAATTCACTTATAAAAATTTGCTTTTGTAGCCATGGTTCGACCATGGGGACCTATCTTGGGTGCGAGTTTGAAAATTATAACTTAATACCAAGGGGAGCTAGGGGGTCTCGAAGCCTGAACCTTATTCTCGACATTTCGTCTTTTTTCTTCTTTTTTTTTGCTCATTGTTCCCTTACGTATTCTTTAGCAAAGAAATATACTCCATTTTATACACCGAACACCCTATGCATGATAGACTCCCTAAAATGTGTTAAAAGGGGTCGAAAAATGACAAAAAAACTGATTTTCCTTGATTTTTCCAATTTTTTCTCCATTTTTCCAAAAAAAAAAAATTTCTGCCATGCAGGAGCCTGCAGAATACCGTAAAACACATAAAAAAAAATAATATCATGCAAAATAAAGGAATTTTAAAAAAAGGAAAAAAAGTGAAAACTGCCCGGTCATGGGGTTTGAACCCGTGACCTCTGGCTCCAGCCACCAGTTGACAGTCCAACACTCTACCAAACAGGCCACTGTTTCACGTCAGGTGTGCAGCAGCTTCCCTCCAAAAGCCTTTTCTCGGCGAAATATGCAATAGACATTTAGGGGCCCACTGGGACCCCGCTAATTCACTTATAAAAATTTCCTTCGGTAGCCATGGTTGGACCATGGGGACCTACCTTGGGTGCGAGTTTGAAAATTATAACTAAATACCAAGGGGAGCTAGGGGGCTCGAAGCCTGAACCTTATTCTCGACATTTCGTCTTTTTTCTTCTTTTTTTTTCCTCATTGTTCCATTACGTATTCTTTAGCAAAGGAATATACTCCATTTTATACACAGAACCCTCTATGCATGATAGACTCCTTAACAAAAGGAGTCGAAAAATGACAAAAAAACTGATTTTCCTGGATTTTTCCAGTTTTTTCCCATTTTTCCAAAAAAAAAACAAATTTTTCTGCCATGCAGGAGCCTGCAGAATACCGAAAAACACATTAAAAAAATAATATAATGCAAAATAAAGGAATTTTAAAAAAAAGGAAAAAAAGTGAAAAACTGCCCGGTCCTGGGGTTTGAACCCATGACCCCTAGCTCCAGCCACCAGTTGACTGTCAAACACTCCGCCAAACAGGCCACTGTTTCACGTCAGGCCTGCAGCAGCTTCCCTTCAAAAGCCTTTTCTCGGTGAAATATGCAAGAGAAATTTAGGGGCCCACTGGGACCCCCCTAATTCACTTATAAAAATTTGCTTTTGTAGCCATGGTTGGACCATGGGGACCTATCTTGGGTGCGAGTTTGAAAATTATAACTTAATACCAAGGGGAGCTAGGGGGTCTCGAAGCCTGAACCTTATTCTCGACATTTCGTCTTTTTTCTTCTTTTTTTTTGCTCATTGTTCCATTACGTATTCTTTAGCAAAGAAATATACTCCATTTTATACACCGAACACCCTATGCATGATAGACTCCCTAAAATGTGTTAAAAGGGGTCGAAAAATGACAAAAAAACTGATTTTCCTTGATTTTTCCAATTTTTTTCCATTTGTCCAAAAAAAAAAATTTCTGCCATGCAGGAGCCTGCAGAATACCGTAAAACACATAAAAGAAAATAATATCATGCAAAATAAAGGAATTTTAAAAAAAGGAAAAAAAGTGAAAAACTGCCCGGTCATGTGGTTCGAACCCGTGACCTCTGGCTCCAGCCACCAGTTTACAGTCCAACACTCTACCAAACAGGCCACTGTTTCACGTCAGGTGTGCAGCAGCTTCCCTCCAGAAGCCTTTTCTCGGTGAAATATGCAATAGACCTTTAGGGGCCCACTGGGACCCCCCTAATTCACTTATAAAAATTTCCTTTTGTAGCCATGGTTGGATCATGGGGACCTACCTTGGGCGCGAGTTTGAAAATTATAACTTAATACCAAGGGGTGCTAGGGGGTCTCTAAGCCTGAACCTTATTCTCGACATTACGTCTGTTTTATCCTTTTTTTCTCATTGTTCCATTACGTATTCTTTAGCAAAGAAATATGCTCCATTTTATACACAGAACACCCTATGCATGATAGACTCCCTAAAATATTGCAAAAGGTGTCGTAAAATGACCAAAAAAAACTGACTTTCCTTGATTTTTCCAGTTTTTCCAAAAAAAAACACATTTTCTGCCATGGAGGAGCCTGCAGAATACCAAAAAACACATTAAAAAAATAATATAATGCAAAATAAAAGAATTAAAAAAAAAGAAAAAAAAAAGTGAAAAACTGCCCTGTCCTGGGGTTTGAACCCGGCACCCCCAGCTCCTGCCACCAGTTGACTGTCCAACACTCTACCAAGCAGGTCACTGTTTCATGCCAGGTGTGCAGCAGCTTCCCTTCAAAAGCCTTTTCTCGGCGAAATATGCAATAGACATTTAGGGGCCCACTGGGACCCCGCTAATTCACTTATAAAAATTTCCTTCGGTAGCCATTAGTGGACCATGAGGACCTACCTTGGGTGCGAGTTTGAAAATTATAACTAAATACCAAGGGGAGCTAGGGGGCTCGAAGCCTGAACCTTATTCTCGACATTTCGTCTTTTTTCTTCTTTTTTTTTCCTCATTGTTCCATTACGTATTCTTTAGCAAAGGAATATACTCCATTTTATACACAGAACCCTCTATGCATGATAGACTCCTTAACAAAAGGAGTCGAAAAATGACAAAAAAACTGATTTTCCTGGATTTTTCCAGTTTTTTCCCATTTTTCCAAAACAAAACAAATTTTTCTGCCATGCAGGAGCCTGCAGAATACCGAAAAACACAATAAAAAAATAATATAATGCAAAATAAAGGAATTTTAAAAAAAAGGAAAAAAAGTGAAAAACTGCCCGGTCCTGGGGTTTGAACCCGTGACCCCTAGCTCCAGCCACCAGTTGACTGTCAAACACTCCGCCAAACAGGCCACTGTTTCACGTCAGGCCTGCAGCAGCTTCCCTTCAAAAGCCTTTTCTCGGTGAAATATGCAAGAGAAATTTAGGGGCCCACTGGGACCCCCCTAATTCACTTATAAAAATTTGCTTTTGTAGCCATGGTTGGACCATGGGGACCTATCTTGGGTGCGAGTTTGAAAATTATAACTTAATACCAAGGGGAGCTAGGGGGTCTCGAAGCCTGAACCTTATTCTCGACATTTCGTCTTTTTTCTTCTTTTTTTTTGCTCATTGTTCCATTACGTATTCTTTAGCAAAGGAATATACTCAATTTTATACACAGAACCCTCTATGCATGATAAACTCCTTAAATTATTGCAAAAGGAGTCGAAAAATGACAAAAAAACTGATTTTCCTGGATTTTTCCAGTTTTTTCCCATTTTTCCAAAAAAAAAAACAAATTTTTCTGCCATGCAGGAGCCTGCAGAATACCGAAAAACACATTAAAAAAAAATATAATGCAAAATAAAGGAATTTTAAAAAAAGGAAAAAAAGTGAAAAACTGCCCGGTCATGGGGTTCGAACCCGTGACCTCTGGCTCCAGCCACCAGTTGACAGTACAACACTCTACCAAACAGGCCACTGTTTCACGTCAGGTGTGCAGCAGCTTCCCTCCAAAAGCCTTTTCTCGGTGAAATATGCAATAGACTTTTAGGGGCCCACTGGGACCCCCCTAATTCACTTATAAAAATTTCCTTTTGTAACCATGGTTGGATCATGGGGACCTACCTTGGGTGCGAGTTTGAAAACTATAACTAAATACCAAGGGGAGCTAGGGGGGCTCGAAGCCTGAACCTTATTCTCGGCATTTCGTCTTTTTTCTTCTTTTTTTTTCCTCATTGTTCCATTACGTATTCTTTAGCAAAGGAATATACTCCATTTTATACACAGAACCCTCTATGCATGATAGACTCCTTAAATTATTGCAAAAGGAGTCGAAAAATGACAAAAAAACTGATTTTCCTGGATTTTTCCAGTTTTTTCCCATTTTTCCAAAAAAAAACAAATTTTTCTGCCATGCAGGAGCCTGCAGAATACCGAAAAACACATTAAAAAAATAATAAAATGCAAAATAAAGGAATTTTAAAAAAAAGGAAAAAAAGTCAAAAACTGCCCGGTGCTGGGGTTCGAACCCGTGACCCCTAGCTCCAACCACCAGTTGACTGGCAAACACTCTGCCAAACAGGCCACTGTTTCACGTCAGGCCTGCAACAGCTTCCCTTCAAAAGCCTTTTCTCGGTGAAATATGCAAGAGAAATTTAGGGGCCCACTGGGACCCCCCTAATTCACTTATAAAAATTTGCTTTTGTAGCCATGGTTGGACCATGGGGACCTATCTTGGGTGCGAGTTTGAAAATTATAACTTAATACCAAGGGGAGCTAGGGGGTCTCGAAGCCTGAACCTTATTCTCGACATTTCGTCTTTTTTCTTCTTTTTTTTTGCTTATTGTTCCCTTACGTATTCTTTAGCAAAGAAATATACTCCATTTTATACACCGAACACCCTATGCATGATAGACTCCCTAAAATGTGTTAAAAGGGGTCGAAAAATGACAAAAAAACTGATTTTCCTTGATTTTTCCAATTTTTTTTCCATTTTTCCAAAAAAAAAAAATTTTCTGCCATGCAGGAGCCTGTAGAATACCGTAAAACACATAGAAATAATAATATCATGCAAAATAAAGGAATATTAAAAAAAGGAAAAAAAGTGAGAAACTGCCCGGTCATGGGGTTTGAACCCGTGACCTCTGGCTCCAGCCACCAGTTGACAATCCAACACTCTACCAAACAGGCCACTGTTTCACGTCAGGTGTGCAGCAGCTTCCCTCCAAAAGCCTTTTCTCGGTGAAATATGCAATAGACCTTTAGGGGCCCACTGGGACCCCCCTAATTCACTTAAAAAAATTTCCCTTTGTAGCCATGGTTGGATCATGGGGACCTACCTTGGGTGCGAGTTTGAAAATTATAACTAAATACCAAGGGGAGCTAGGGGGGCTCGAAGCCTGAACCTTATTCTCGGCATTTCGTCTTTTTTCTTCTTTTTTTTTTCCTCATTGTTCCATTACGTATTCTTTAGCAAAGGAATATACTCCATTTTATACACAGAACCCTCTATGCATGATAGACTCCTTAAATTATTGCAAAAGGAGTCGAAAAATGACAAAAAAACTGATTTTCCTGGATTTTTCCAGTTTTTTCCCATTTTTCCAAAAAAAAACAAATTTTTCTGCCATGCAGGAGCCTGCAGAATACCGAAAAACACATTAAAAAAATAATAAGATGCAAAATAAAGGAATTTTAAAAAAAAGGAAAAAAAGTCAAAAACTGCCCGGTCCTGGGGTTCGAACCCGTGACCCCTAGCTCCAACCACCAGTTGACTGGCAAACACTCTGCCAAACAGGCCACTGTTTCACGTCAGGCCTGCAACAGCTTCCCTTCAAAAGCCTTTTCTCGGTGAAATATGCAAGAGAAATTTAGGGGCCCACTGGGACCCCCCTAATTCACTTATAAAAATTTGCTTTTGTAGCCATGGTTGGACCATGGGAACCTATCTTGGGTGCGAGTTTGAAAATTATAACTTAATACCAAGGGGAGCTAGGGGGTCTCGAAGCCTGAACTTTATTCTCGACATTTCGTCTTTTTTCTTCTTTTTTTTGCTCATTGTTCCCTTACGTATTCTTTAGCAAAGAAATATACTCCATTTTATACACCGAACACCCTATGCATGATAGACTCCCTAAAATGTGTTAAAAGGGGTCGAAAAATGACAAAAAAACTGATTTTCCTTGATTTTTCCAATTTTTTTTCCATTTTTCCAAAAAAAAAAAAATTTCTGCCATGCAGGAGCCTGCAGAATACCGTAAAACACATAAAAATAATAATATCATGCAAAATAAAGGAATATTAAAAAAAGGAAAAAAAGTGAAAACTGCCCGGTCATGGGGTTTGAACCCGTGACCTCTGGCTCCAGCCACCAGTTGACAGTCCAACACTCTACCAAACAGGCCACTGTTTCACGTCAGGTGTGCAGCAGCTTCCCTCCAAAAGCCTTTTCTCGGCGAAATATGCAATAGACATTTAGGGGCCCACTGGGACCCCGCTAATTCACTTATAAAAATTTCCTTCGGTAGCCATGGTTGGACCATGGGGACCTACCTTGGGTGCGAGTTTGAAAATTATAACTAAATACCAAGGGGAGCTAGGGGGCTCGAAGCCTGAACCTTATTCTCGACATTTCGTCTTTTTTCTTCTTTTTTTTTCCTCATTGTTCCATTACGTATTCTTTAGCAAAGGAATATACTCCATTTTATACACAGAACCCTCTATGCATGATAGACTCCTTAACAAAAGGAGTCGAAAAATGACAAAAAAACTGATTTTCCTGGATTTTTCCAGTTTTTTCCCATTTTTCCAAAAAAAAAACAAATTTTTCTGCCATGCAGGAGCCTGCAGAATACCGAAAAACACATTAAAAAAATAATATAATGCAAAATAAAGGAATTTTAAAAAAAAGGAAAAAAAGTGAAAAACTGCCCGGTCCTGGGGTTTGAACCCATGACCCCTAGCTCCAGCCACCAGTTGACTGTCAAACACTCCGCCAAACAGGCCACTGTTTCACGTCAGGCCTGCAGCAGCTTCCCTTCAAAAGCCTTTTCTCGGTGAAATATGCAAGAGAAATTTAGGGGCCCACTGGGACCCCCCTAATTCACTTATAAAAATTTGCTTTTGTAGCCATGGTTGGACCATGGGGACCTATCTTGGGTGCGAGTTTGAAAATTATAACTTAATACCAAGGGGAGCTAGGGGGTCTCGAAGCCTGAACCTTATTCTCGACATTTCGTCTTTTTTCTTCTTTTTTTTTGCTCATTGTTCCATTACGTATTCTTTAGCAAAGAAATATACTCCATTTTATACACCGAACACCCTATGCATGATAGACTCCCTAAAATGTGTTAAAAGGGGTCGAAAAATGACAAAAAAACTGATTTTCCTTGATTTTTCCAATTTTTTTCCATTTGTCCAAAAAAAAAAATTTCTGCCATGCAGGAGCCTGCAGAATACCGTAAAACACATAAAAGAAAATAATATCATGCAAAATAAAGGAATTTTAAAAAAAGGAAAAAAAGTGAAAAACTGCCCGGTCATGTGGTTCGAACCCGTGACCTCTGGCTCCAGCCACCAGTTTACAGTCCAACACTCTACCAAACAGGCCACTGTTTCACGTCAGGTGTGCAGCAGCTTCCCTCCAGAAGCCTTTTCTCGGTGAAATATGCAATAGACCTTTAGGGGCCCACTGGGACCCCCCTAATTCACTTATAAAAATTTCCTTTTGTAGCCATGGTTGGATCATGGGGACCTACCTTGGGCGCGAGTTTGAAAATTATAACTTAATACCAAGGGGTGCTAGGGGGTCTCTAAGCCTGAACCTTATTCTCGACATTACGTCTGTTTTATCCTTTTTTTCTCATTGTTCCATTACGTATTCTTTAGCAAAGAAATATGCTCCATTTTATACACAGAACACCCTATGCATGATAGACTCCCTAAAATATTGCAAAAGGTGTCGTAAAATGACCAAAAAAAACTGACTTTCCTTGATTTTTCCAGTTTTTCCAAAAAAAAACACATTTTCTGCCATGGAGGAGCCTGCAGAATACCAAAAAACACATTAAAAAAATAATATAATGCAAAATAAAAGAATTAAAAAAAAAGAAAAAAAAAAGTGAAAAACTGCCCTGTCCTGGGGTTTGAACCCGGCACCCCCAGCTCCTGCCACCAGTTGACTGTCCAACACTCTACCAAGCAGGTCACTGTTTCATGCCAGGTGTGCAGCAGCTTCCCTTCAAAAGCCTTTTCTCGGCGAAATATGCAATAGACATTTAGGGGCCCACTGGGACCCCGCTAATTCACTTATAAAAATTTCCTTCGGTAGCCATTAGTGGACCATGAGGACCTACCTTGGGTGCGAGTTTGAAAATTATAACTAAATACCAAGGGGAGCTAGGGGGCTCGAAGCCTGAACCTTATTCTCGACATTTCGTCTTTTTTCTTCTTTTTTTTTCCTCATTGTTCCATTACGTATTCTTTAGCAAAGGAATATACTCCATTTTATACACAGAACCCTCTATGCATGATAGACTCCTTAACAAAAGGAGTCGAAAAATGACAAAAAAACTGATTTTCCTGGATTTTTCCAGTTTTTTCCCATTTTTCCAAAACAAAACAAATTTTTCTGCCATGCAGGAGCCTGCAGAATACCGAAAAACACAATAAAAAAATAATATAATGCAAAATAAAGGAATTTTAAAAAAAAGGAAAAAAAGTGAAAAACTGCCCGGTCCTGGGGTTTGAACCCGTGACCCCTAGCTCCAGCCACCAGTTGACTGTCAAACACTCCGCCAAACAGGCCACTGTTTCACGTCAGGCCTGCAGCAGCTTCCCTTCAAAAGCCTTTTCTCGGTGAAATATGCAAGAGAAATTTAGGGGCCCACTGGGACCCCCCTAATTCACTTATAAAAATTTGCTTTTGTAGCCATGGTTGGACCATGGGGACCTATCTTGGGTGCGAGTTTGAAAATTATAACTTAATACCAAGGGGAGCTAGGGGGTCTCGAAGCCTGAACCTTATTCTCGACATTTCGTCTTTTTTCTTCTTTTTTTTTGCTCATTGTTCCATTACGTATTCTTTAGCAAAGGAATATACTCAATTTTATACACAGAACCCTCTATGCATGATAAACTCCTTAAATTATTGCAAAAGGAGTCGAAAAATGACAAAAAAACTGATTTTCCTGGATTTTTCCAGTTTTTTCCCATTTTTCCAAAAAAAAAACAAATTTTTCTGCCATGCAGGAGCCTGCAGAATACCGAAAAACACATTAAAAAAAAATATAATGCAAAATAAAGGAATTTTAAAAAAAGGAAAAAAAGTGAAAAACTGCCCGGTCATGGGGTTCGAACCCGTGACCTCTGGCTCCAGCCACCAGTTGACAGTACAACACTCTACCAAACAGGCCACTGTTTCACGTCAGGTGTGCAGCAGCTTCCCTCCAAAAGCCTTTTCTCGGTGAAATATGCAATAGACTTTTAGGGGCCCACTGGGACCCCCCTAATTCACTTATAAAAATTTCCTTTTGTAACCATGGTTGGATCATGGGGACCTACCTTGGGTGCGAGTTTGAAAACTATAACTAAATACCAAGGGGAGCTAGGGGGGCTCGAAGCCTGAACCTTATTCTCGGCATTTCGTCTTTTTTCTTCTTTTTTTTTCCTCATTGTTCCATTACGTATTCTTTAGCAAAGGAATATACTCCATTTTATACACAGAACCCTCTATGCATGATAGACTCCTTAAATTATTGCAAAAGGAGTCGAAAAATGACAAAAAAACTGATTTTCCTGGATTTTTCCAGTTTTTTCCCATTTTTCCAAAAAAAAACAAATTTTTCTGCCATGCAGGAGCCTGCAGAATACCGAAAAACACATTAAAAAAATAATAAAATGCAAAATAAAGGAATTTTAAAAAAAAGGAAAAAAAGTCAAAAACTGCCCGGTGCTGGGGTTCGAACCCGTGACCCCTAGCTCCAACCACCAGTTGACTGGCAAACACTCTGCCAAACAGGCCACTGTTTCACGTCAGGCCTGCAACAGCTTCCCTTCAAAAGCCTTTTCTCGGTGAAATATGCAAGAGAAATTTAGGGGCCCACTGGGACCCCCCTAATTCACTTATAAAAATTTGCTTTTGTAGCCATGGTTGGACCATGGGGACCTATCTTGGGTGCGAGTTTGAAAATTATAACTTAATACCAAGGGGAGCTAGGGGGTCTCGAAGCCTGAACCTTATTCTCGACATTTCGTCTTTTTTCTTCTTTTTTTTTGCTTATTGTTCCCTTACGTATTCTTTAGCAAAGAAATATACTCCATTTTATACACCGAACACCCTATGCATGATAGACTCCCTAAAATGTGTTAAAAGGGGTCGAAAAATGACAAAAAAACTGATTTTCCTTGATTTTTCCAATTTTTTTTCCATTTTTCCAAAAAAAAAAAATTTTCTGCCATGCAGGAGCCTGTAGAATACCGTAAAACACATAGAAATAATAATATCATGCAAAATAAAGGAATATTAAAAAAAGGAAAAAAAGTGAGAAACTGCCCGGTCATGGGGTTTGAACCCGTGACCTCTGGCTCCAGCCACCAGTTGACAATCCAACACTCTACCAAACAGGCCACTGTTTCACGTCAGGTGTGCAGCAGCTTCCCTCCAAAAGCCTTTTCTCGGTGAAATATGCAATAGACCTTTAGGGGCCCACTGGGACCCCCCTAATTCACTTAAAAAAATTTCCCTTTGTAGCCATGGTTGGATCATGGGGACCTACCTTGGGTGCGAGTTTGAAAATTATAACTAAATACCAAGGGGAGCTAGGGGGGCTCGAAGCCTGAACCTTATTCTCGGCATTTCGTCTTTTTTCTTCTTTTTTTTTTCCTCATTGTTCCATTACGTATTCTTTAGCAAAGGAATATACTCCATTTTATACACAGAACCCTCTATGCATGATAGACTCCTTAAATTATTGCAAAAGGAGTCGAAAAATGACAAAAAAACTGATTTTCCTGGATTTTTCCAGTTTTTTCCCATTTTTCCAAAAAAAAACAAATTTTTCTGCCATGCAGGAGCCTGCAGAATACCGAAAAACACATTAAAAAAATAATAAGATGCAAAATAAAGGAATTTTAAAAAAAAGGAAAAAAAGTCAAAAACTGCCCGGTCCTGGGGTTCGAACCCGTGACCCCTAGCTCCAACCACCAGTTGACTGGCAAACACTCTGCCAAACAGGCCACTGTTTCACGTCAGGCCTGCAACAGCTTCCCTTCAAAAGCCTTTTCTCGGTGAAATATGCAAGAGAAATTTAGGGGCCCACTGGGACCCCCCTAATTCACTTATAAAAATTTGCTTTTGTAGCCATGGTTGGACCATGGGAACCTATCTTGGGTGCGAGTTTGAAAATTATAACTTAATACCAAGGGGAGCTAGGGGGTCTCGAAGCCTGAACTTTATTCTCGACATTTCGTCTTTTTTCTTCTTTTTTTTGCTCATTGTTCCCTTACGTATTCTTTAGCAAAGAAATATACTCCATTTTATACACCGAACACCCTATGCATGATAGACTCCCTAAAATGTGTTAAAAGGGGTCGAAAAATGACAAAAAAACTGATTTTCCTTGATTTTTCCAATTTTTTTTCCATTTTTCCAAAAAAAAAAAAAATTTCTGCCATGCAGGAGCCTGTAGAATACCGTAAAACACATAGAAATAATAATATCATGCAAAATAAAGGAATATTAAAAAAAGGAAAAAAAGTGAGAAACTGCCCGGTCATGGGGTTTGAACCCGTGACCTCTGGCTCCAGCCACCAGTTGACAATCCAACACTCTACCAAACAGGCCACTGTTTCACGTCAGGTGTGCAGCAGCTTCCCTCCAAAAGCCTTTTCTCGGCGAAATATGCAATAGACATTTAGGGGCCCACTGGGACCCCGCTAAGTCACTTATAAAAATTTCCTTCGGTAGCCATGGTTGGACCATGGGGACCTACCTTGGGTGCGAGTTTGAAAATTATAACTAAATACCAAGGGGAGCTAGGGGGCTCGAAGCCTGAACCTTATTCTCGACATTTCGTATTTTTTCTTCTTTTTTTTCCCTCATTGTTCCATTACGTATTCTTTAGCAAAGGAATATACTCCATTTTATACACAGAACCCTCTATGCATGATAAACTCCTTAAATTATTGCAAAAGGAGTCGAAAAATGACAAAAAAACTGATTTTCCTTGATTTTTCCAATTTTTTTTCCATTTTTCCAAAAAAAAAAAAAATTTCTGCCATGCAGGAGCCTGTAGAATACCGTAAAACACATAGAAATAATAATATCATGCAAAATAAAGGAATATTAAAAAAAGGAAAAAAAGTGAGAAACTGCCCGGTCATGGGGTTTGAACCCGTGACCTCTGGCTCCAGCCACCAGTTGACAATCCAACACTCTACCAAACAGGCCACTGTTTCACGTCAGGTGTGCAGCAGCTTCCCTCCAAAAGCCTTTTCTCGGCGAAATATGCAATAGACATTTAGGGGCCCACTGGGACCCCGCTAATTCACTTATAAAAATTTCCTTCGGTAGCCATGGTTGGACCATGGGGACCTACCTTGGGTGCGAGTTTGAAAATTATAACTAAATACCAAGGGGAGCTAGGGGGCTCGAAGCCTGAACCTTATTCTCGACATTTCGTATTTTTTCTTCTTTTTTTTTCCTCATTGTTTCATTACGTATTCTTTAGCAAAGGAATATACTCCATTTTATACACAGAACCCTCTATGCATGATAAACTCCTTAAATTATTGCAAAAGGAGTCGAAAAATGACAAAAAAACTGATTTTCCTGGATTTTTCCAGTTTTTTCCCATTTTTCCAAAAAAAAAACAAGTTTTTCTGCCATGCAGGAGCCTGCAGAATACCGAAAAACACATTAAAAAAAAATATAATGCAAAATAAAGGAATTTTAAAAAAAGGAAAAAAAGTGAAAAACTGCCCGGTCATGGGGTTCGAACCCGTGACCTCTGGCTCCAGCCACCAGTTGACAGTACAACACTCTACCAAACAGGCCACTGTTTCACGTCAGGTGTGCAGCAGCTTCCCTCCAAAAGCCTTTTCTCGGTGAAATATGCAATAGACCTTTAGGGGCCCACTGGGACCCCCCTAATTCACTTATAAAAATTTCCTTTTGTAGCCATGGTTGGATCATGGGGACCTACCTTGGGTGCGAGTTTGAAAATTATAACTAAATACCAAGGGGAGCTAGGGGGGCTCGAAGCCTGAACCTTATTCTCGGCATTTCGTCTTTTTTCTTCTTTTTTTTTTCCTCATTGTTCCATTACGTATTCTTTAGCAAAGGAATATACTCCATTTTATACACAGAACCCTCTATGCATGATAGACTCCTTAAATTATTGCAAAAGGAGTCGAAAAATGACAAAAAAACTGATTTTCCTGGATTTTTCCAGTTTTTTCCCATTTTTCCAATAAAAAAACAAATTTTTCTGCCATGCAGGAGCCTGCAGAATACCGAAAAACACATTAAAAAAATAATAAAATGCAAAATAAAGGAATTTTTAAAAAAAGGAAAGAAAGTCAAAAACTGCCCGGTCCTGGGGTTCGAACCCGTGACCCCTAGCTCCAACCACCAGTTGACTGGCAAACACTCTGCCAAACAGGCCACTGTTTCACGTCAGGCCTGCAACAGCTTCCCTTCAAAAGCCTTTTCTCGGTGAAATATGCAAGAGAAATTTAGGGGCCCACTGGGACCCCCCTAATTCACTTATAAGAATTTGCTTTTGTAGCCATGGTTGGACCATGGGGACCTATCTTGGGTGCGAGTTTGAAAATTATAACTTAATTCCAAGGGGTGCTAGGGGTCTCGAAGCCTGAACCTTATTCTCGACATTTCGTCTTTTTTCTTCTTTTTTTTTGCTCATTGTTCCCTTACGTATTCTTTAGCAAAGAAATATACTCCATTTTTTACACCAGACACCCTATGCATGATAGACTCCCTAAAATGTGTTAAAAGGGGTCGAAAAATGACAAAAAAACTGATTTTCCTTGATTTTTCCAATTTTTTTTCCATTTTTCCAAAAAAAAAAAAATTTCTGCCATGCAGGAGCCTGCAGAATACCGTAAAACACATAAAAAAAATAATATCATGCAAAATAAAGGAATATTAAAAAAAGGAAAAAAAATGAAAAACCTTCCTTTTGTAGCCATGGTTGGATCATGGGGACCTACCTTGGGTGCGAGTTTGAAAACTATAACTAAATACCAAGGGGAGCTAGGGGGGCTCGAAGCCTGAACCTTATTCTCGGCATTTCGTCTTTTTTCTTCTTTTTTTTTCCTCATTGTTCCATTACGTATTCTTTAGCAAAGGAATATACTCCATTTTATACACAGAACCCTCTATGCATGATAGACTTCTTAAATTATTGCAAAAGGAGTCGAAAAATGACAAAAAAACTGATTTTCCTGGATTTTTCCAGTTTTTTCCCATTTTTCCAAAAAAAAACAAATTTTTCTGCCATGCAGGAGCCAGCAGAATACCGAAAAACACATTAAAAAAATAATAAAATGCAAAATAAAGGAATTTTAAAAAAAAGGAAAAAAAGTCAAAAACTGCCCGGTCCTGGGGTTCGAACCCGTGACCCCTAGCTCCAACCACCAGTTGACTGGCAAACACTCTGCCAAACAGGCCACTGTTTCACGTCAGGCCTGCAACAGCTTCCCTTCAAAAGCCTTTTCTCGGTGAAATATGCAAGAGAAATTTAGGGGCCAACTGGGACCCCCCTAATTCACTTATAAAAATTTGCTTTTGTAGCCATGGTTGGACCATGGGGACCTATCTTGGGTGCGAGTTTGAAAATTATAACTTAATACCAAGGGGAGCTAGGGGGTCTCGAAGCCTGAACCTTATTCTCGACATTTCGTCTTTTTTCTTCTTTTTTTTTGCTCATTGTTCCCTTACGTATTCTTTAGCAAAGAAATATACTCCATTTTATACACCGAACACCCTATGCATGATAGACTCCTTAAATTATTGCAAAAGCAGTCGAAAAATGACAAAAAAACTGATTTTCCTTGATTTTTCCAATTTTTTTTCCATTTTTCCAAAAAAAAAAATTTCTGCCATGCAGGAGCCTGCAGAATACCGTAAAACACATAAAAAAAATAATATCATGCAAAATAAAGGAATATTAAAAAAAGGAAAAAAAGTGAAAAACTGCCCGGTCATGGGGTTTGAACCCGTGACCTCTGGCTCCAGCCACCAGTTGACAATCCAACACTCTACCAAACAGGCCACTGTTTCACGTCAGGTGTGCAGCAGCTTCCCTCCAAAAGCCTTTTCTCGGCGAAATATGCAATAGACATTTAGAGGCCCACTGGGACCCCGCTAATTCACTTATAAAAATTTCCTTCGGTAGCCATGGTTGGACCATGGGGACCTACCTTGGGTGCGAGTTTGAAAATTATAACTAAATACCAAGGGGAGCTAGGGGGCTCGAAGCCTGAACCTTATTCTCGACATTTCGTATTTTTTCTTCTTTTTTTTTCCTCATTGTTCCATTACGTATTCTTTAGCAAAGGAATATACTCCATTTTATACACAGAACCCTCTATGCATGATAAACTCCTTAAATTATTGCAAAAGGAGTCGAAAAATGACAAAAAAACTGATTTTCCTGGATTTTTCCAGTTTTTTCCAATTTTTCCAAAAAAAAACCAAATTTTTCTGCCATGCAGGAGCCTGCAGAATACCGAAAAACACATTAAAAAAAAATATAATGCAAAATAAAGGAATTTTAAAAAAAGGAAAAAAAGTGAAAAACTGCCCGGTCATGGGGTTCGAACCCGTGACCTCTGGCTCCAGCCACCAGTTGACAGTACAACACTCTACCAAACAGGCCACTGTTTCACGTCAGGTGTGCAGCAGCTTCCCTCCAAAAGCCTTTTCTCGGTGAAATATGCAATAGACCTTTAGGGGCACACTGGGACCCCCCTAATTCACTTATAAAAATTTCCTTTTGTAGCCATGGTTGGATCATGGGGACCTACCTTGGGTGCGAGTTTGAAAACTATAACTAAATACCAAGGGGAGCTAGGGGGGCTCGAAGCCTGAACCTTATTCTCGGCATTTCGTCTTTTTTCTTCTTTTTTTTTCCTCATTGTTCCATTACGTATTCTTTAGCAAAGGAATATACTCCATTTTATACACAGAACCCTCTATGCATGATAGACTCCTTAAATTATTGCAAAAGGAGTCGAAAAATGACAAAAAAACTGATTTTCCTGGATTTTTCCAGTTTTTTCCCATTTTTCCAAAAAAAAACAAATTTTTTTGCCATGCAGGAGCCTGCAGAATACCGAAAAACACATTAAAAAAATAATAAAATGCAAAATAAAGGAATTTTAAAAAAAAGGAAAAAAAGTCAAAAACTGCCCGGTCCTGGGGTTCGAACCCGTGACCCCTAGCTCCAACCACCAGTTGACTGGCAAACACTCTGCCAAACAGGCCACTGTTTCACGTCAGGCCTGCAACAGCTTCCCTTCAAAAGCCTTTTCTCGGTGAAATATGCAAGAGAAATTTAGGGGCCCACTGGGACCCCCCTAATTCACTTATAAAAATTTGCTTTTGTAGCCATGGTTGGACTATGGGGACCTATCTTGGGTGCGAGTTTGAAAATTATAACTTAATACCAAGGGGAGCTAGGGGGTCTCGAAGCCTGAACCTTATTCTCGACATTTCGTCTTTTTTCTTCTTTTTTTTTGCTCATTGTTCCCTTACGTATTCTTTAGCAAAGAAATATACTCCATTTTATACACCGAACACCCTATGCATGATAGACTCCCTAAAATGTGTTAAAAGGGGCCGAAAAATGACAAAAAAACTGATTTTCCTTGATTTTTCCAATTTTTTTTCCATTTTTCCAAAAAAAAAAAATTTTCTGCCATGCAGGAGCCTGCAGAATACCGTAAAACACATAAAAGAAAATAATATCATGCAAAATAAAGGAATTTTAAAAAAAGGAAAAAAAGTGAAAAACTGCCTGGTCATGGGGTTTGAACCCGTGACCTCTGGCTCCAGCCACCAGTTGACAGTCCAACACTCTACCAAACAGGCCACTGTTTCACGTCAGGTGTGCAGCAGCTTCCCTCCAAAAGCCTTTTCTCGGCGAAATATGCAATAGACATTTAGGGGCCCACTGGGACCCCGCTAATTCACTTATAAAAATTTCCTTCGGTAGCCATGGTTGGACCATGGGGACCTACCTTGGGTGCGAGTTTGAAAATTATAACTAAATACCAAGGGGAGCTAGGGGGCTCGAAGCCTGAACCTTATTCTCGACATTTCGTCTTTTTTCTTCTTTTTTTTTTCCTCATTGTTCCATTACGTATTCTTTAGCAAAGGAATATACTCCATTTTATACACAGAACCCTCTATGCATGATAGACTCCTAAACAAAAGGAGTCGAAAAATGACAAATAGTCTGATTTTCCTGGATTTTTCCAGTTTTTTTCCCATTTTCCCAAAAAAAAACAAATTTTTCTGCCATGCAGGAGCCTGCAGAATACCGAAAAACACATTAAAAAAATAATATAATGCAAAATAAAGGAATTTTGAAAAAAATGAAAAAAAGTGAAAAACTGCCCGGTCCTGGGGTTCGAACCCGTGACCTCTGGCTCCAGCCACCAGTTGACAGTCCAACACTCTACCAAACAGGCCACTGTTTCACGTCAGGTGTGCAGCAGCTTCCCTCCAAAAGCCTTTTCTCGGTGAAATATGCAATAGACCTTTAGGGGCCCACTGGGACCCCCTTAATTCACTTATAAAAATTTGCTTTTGTAGCCATGGTTGGATCATGGGGACCTACCTTGGGCGCGAGTTTGAAAATTATAACTTAATACCAAGGGGAGCTAGGGGGTCTCTAAGCCTGAACCTTATTCTCGACATTTCGTCTGTTTTATCCTTTTTTTTCTCATTGTTCCATTACGTGTTCTTTAGCAAAGAAATATGCTCCATTTTATACACAGAACACCCTATGCATGATAGACTCCCTAAAATATTGCCAAAGGTGTCGAAAAATGACAAAAAAAACTGACTTTCCTTGATTTTTCCAGTTTTTCCAAAAAAAACCACATTTTCTGCCATGGAGGAGCCTGCAGAATACCAAAAAACAAATTAAAAAAATAATATAATGCAAAATAAAAGAATTAAAAAAAGAGTGAAAAACAGCCCGGTCCTGGAGTTTGAACCCGGGACCCTCAGCTCCTGCCGCCAGTTGACTGTCCAACACTCTACCAAGCAGGTCACTGTTTCATGGCAGGTGTGCAGCAGCTTCCCTTCAAAAGCCTTTTCTCGGCGAAATATGCAATAGACATTTAGGGGCCCACTGGGACCCCGCTAATTCACTTATAAAAATTTCCTTCGGTAGCCATAGTTGGACCATGAGGACCTACCTTGGGTGCGAGTTTGAAAATTATAACTAAATACCAAGGGGAGCTAGGGGGCTCGAAGCCTGAACCTTATTCTCGACATTTCGTCTTTTTTCTTCTTTTTTTTCCTCATTTTTCCATTACGTATTCTTGAGCAAAGGAAAATACTCCATTTTATACACAGAAACCTCTATGCATGATAGACTCCTTAAATTATTGCAAAAGGAGTCGAAAAATGACAAAAAAACTGATTTTCCTGGATTTTTCCAGTTTTTTCCCATTTTTCCAAAAAAAACAAATTTTTCTGCCATGCAGGAGCCTGCAGAATACCGAAAAACACATTAAAAAAATAATATAATGCAAAATAAAGGAATTTTAAAAAAAAGGAAAAAAAGTGAAAAACTGCCCGGTCCTAGGGTTTGAACCCGTGACCCCTCGCTCCAGCCACCAGTTGACTGTCAAACACTCTGCCAAACAGGCCACAGTTTCACGTCAGGCCTGCAACAGCTTCCCTTCAAAAGCCTTTTCTCGGTGAAATATGCAATAGAAATTTAGGGGCCCACTGGGACCCCCCTAATTCACTTATAAAAATTTCCTTTTGTAGCCATGGTTGGATCATGGGGACCTACCTTGGGCGCGAGTTTGAAAATTATAACTTAATACCAAGGGGAGCTAGGGGGTCTCTAAGCCTGAACCTTATTCTCGACATTTCGTCTGTTTTATCCTTTTTTTTCTCATTGTTCCATTACGTGTTCTTCAGCAAAGAAATATGCTCCATTTTATACACAGAACGCCCTATGCATGATAGACTCCCTAAAATATTGCAAAAGGTGTCGAAAAATGACAAAAAAAACTGACTTTCCTTGATTTTTCCAGTTTTTCCAAAAAAAACCACATTTTCTGCCATGGAGGAGCCTGCAGAATACCAAAAAACACATTAAAAAAATAATATAATGCAAAATAAAAGAATTTTAAAAAAAGTAAAAAACTGCCCGGTCCTGGGGTTTGAACCCGGGACTCCCAACTCCTGCCACCAGTTGACTGTCCAACACTCTACCAAGCAGGTCACTGTTTCATGCCAGATGTGCAGCAGCTTCCCTTCAAAAGCCTTTTCTCGGCGAAATATGCTATAGACATTTAGGGGCCCACCTGGACCCCGCTAATTCACTTATAAAAATTTCCTTCGGTAGCCATAAGTGGATCATGAGGACCTACCTTGGGTGCGAGTTTGAAAATTATAACTAAATACCAAGGGGAAATAGGGGGGCTAGAAGCCTGAATCTTATTCTCGACATTTCGTCTTTTTTCTTCTTTTTTTTTCCTCATTGTTCCATTACGTATTCTTTAGCAAAGGAATATACTCCATTTTATACACAGAACCCTCTATGCATGATAGACTCCTTAAATTATTGCAAAAGGAGTCGAAAAATGACAAAAAAACTGATTTTCCTTGATTTTTCCAATTTTTTTCCATTTTTCCAAAAAAAAAAATTTTCTGCCATGCAGGAGCCTGCAGAATACCGTAAAACACATAAAAAAAAATAATATCATGCAAAATAAAGGAATTTAAAAAAAAGGAAAAAAAGTGAAAAACTGCCCGGTCATGGGGTTCGAACCCGTGACCTCTGGCTCCAGCCACCAGTTGACAGTCCAACACTCTACCAAACAGGCCACTGTTTCACGTCAGGTGTGCAGCAGCTTCCCTCCAGAAGCCTTTTCTCGGTGAAATATGCAATAGACCTTTAGGGGCCCACTAGGACCCCCCTAATTCACTTATAAAAATTTGCTTTTGTAGCCATGGTTGGATCATGGGGACCTACCTTGGGCGCGAGTTTGAAAATTATAACTTAATACCAAGGGGTGCTAGGGGGTCTCTAAGCCTGAACCTTATTCTCGACATTACGTCTGTTTTATCCTTTTTTTCTCATTGTTCCATTACGTGTTCTTTAGCAAAGAAATATGCTCCATTTTATACACAGAACACCCTATGCATGATAGACTCCCTAAAATATTGCAAAAGGTGTCGAAAAATGACCAAAAAAAACTGACTTTCCTTGATTTTTCCAGTTTTTCCAAAAAAAACCACATTTTCTGCCATGGAGGAGCCTGCAGAATACCAAAAAACACATTAAAAAAATAATATAATGCAAAATAAAAGAATTAAAAAAAAAGAAAAAAAAAGTTAAAAACTGCCCTGTCCTGGGGTTTGAACCCGGCACCCCCAGCTCCTGCCACCAGTTGACTGTCCAACACTCTACCAAGCAGGTCACTGTTTCATGCCAGGTGTGCAGCAGCTTCCCTTCAAAAGCCTTTTCTCGGCGAAATATGCAATAGACATTTAGGGGCCCACTGGGACCCCGCTAATTCACTTATAAAAATTTCCTTCGGTAGCCATTAGTGGACTATGAGGACCTACCTTGGGTGCGAGTTTGAAAATTATAACTAAATACCAAGGGGAGCTAGGGGGCTCGAAGCCTGAACCTTATTCTCGACATTTCGTCTTTTTTCTTCTTTTTTTTTCCTCATTGTTCCATTACGTATTCTTTAGCAAAGGAATATACTCCATTTTATACACAGAACCCTCTATGCATGATAGACTCCTTAACAAAATGAGTCGAAAAATGACAAAAAACTGATTTTCCTGGATTTTTCCAGTTTTTTCCCATTTTTCCAAAAAAAAACAAATTTTTCTGCCATGCAGGAGCCTGCAGAATACCGAAAAACACATTAAAAAAATAATATAATGCAAAATAAAGGAATTTTAAAAAAAAAGGAAAAAAATTCAAAAACTGCCCGGCCCTGGGGTTCGAACCCGTGACCCCTAGCTCCAGCCACCAGTTGACTGTCAAACACTCTGCCAAACAGGCCACTGTTTCACGTCAGGCCTGCAACAGCTTTTCTTCAAAAGCCTTTTCTCGGTGAAATATGCAAGAGAAATTTAGGGGCCCACTGGGACCCCCCTAATTCACTTATAAAAATTTGCTTTTGTAGCCATGGTTGGACCATGGGGACCTAACTTGGGTGCGAGTTTGAAAATTATAACTTAATACCAAGGGGAGCTAGGGGGTCTCGAAGCCTGAACCTTATTCTCGACATTTCGTCTTTTTTCTTCTTTTTTTTTGCTCATTGTTCCCTTACGTATTCTTTAGCAAAGAAATATACTCCATTTTATACACGGAACACCCTATGCATGATAGACTCCCTAAAATGTGTTAAAAGGGGTCGAAAAATAACAAAAAAACTGATTTTCCTTGATTTTTCCAATTTTTTTCCATTTTTCCAACAAAAAAAAAATTCTGCCATGCAGGAGCCTGCAGAATACCGTAAAACACATAAAAAAAAATAATATCATGCAAAATAAAGGAATTTTAAAAAAAGGAAAAAAAGTGAAAAACTGCCCGGTCATGGGGTTCGAACCCGTGACCTCTGGCTCCAGCCTCCAGTTGACAGTCCAACACTCTACCAAACAGGCCACTGTTTCTCGTCAGGTGTGCAGCAGCTTCCCTCCAGAAGCCTTTTCTCGGCGAAATATGGAATAGACATTTAGGGGCCCTCTGGGACCCCGCTAATTCACTTATAAAAATTTCCTTCGGTAGCCATGGTTGGACCATGGGGACCTACCTTGGGTGCGAGTTTGAAAATTATAACTAAATACCAAGGGGAGCTATGGGGCTCGAAGCCTGAACCTTATTCTCGACATTTCGTCTTTTTTCTTCTTTTTTTTTCCTCATTGTTCCATTACGTATTCTTTAGCAAAGGATTATACTCCATTTTATACACAGAGCCCTCTATGCATGATAGACTCCTTAAATTATTGCAAAAGGAGTCGAAAAATGACAAAAAAACTGATTTTCCTGGATTTTTCCAGTTTTTTCCCATATTTCCAAAAAAAAAACAATTTTTTCTGCCATGCAGGAGCCTGCAGAATACCGAAAAACACATTAAAAAAATAATATAATGCAAAATAAAGGAATTTTAAAAAAAGGAAAAAAAGTGAAAAACTGCCCGGTCATGGGGTACGAACCCGTGACCTCTGGCTCCAGCCACCAGTTGACAGTCCAACACTCTACCAAACAGGCCACTGTTTCACGTCAGGTGTGCAGCAGCTTCCCTCCAAAAGCCTTTTCTCGGTGAAATATGCAATAGACCTTTAGGGTCCGACTGGGACCCCCCTAATTCACTTATAAAAATTTCCTTTTGTAGCCATGGTTGGATCATGGGGACCTACCTTGGGCGCGAGTTTGAAAATTATAACTTAATACCAAGGGGAGCTAGGGGGTCTCTAAGCCTGAACCTTATTCTCGACATTCTGTCTGTTTTATCCTTTTTTTTCTCCTTGTTCCATTACGTGTTCTTTAGCAAAGAAATATGCTCCATTTTATACACAGAACACCCTATGCATGATAGACTCCCTAAAATATTGCAAAGGTGTCGAAAAATGACAAAAAAAAACTGACTTTCCTTGATTTTTCCAGTTTTTCCAAAAAAAACCACATTTTCTGCCATGGAGGAGCCTGCAGAATACCAAAAAACACATTAAAAAAATAATATAATGCAAAATAAAAGAATTAAAAAAAAAGAAAAAAAAAGTGAAAAACTGCCCGGTCCTGGGGTTTGAACCCGGCACCCCCAGCTCTTGCCACCAGTTGACTGTCCAACACTCTACCAAGCAGGTCACTGTTTCATGCCAGGTGTGCAGCAGCTTCCCTTCAAAAGCCTTTTCTCGGCGAAATATGCAATAGACATTTAGGGGCCCACTGGGACCCCGCTAATTCACTTATAAAAATTTCCTTTTGTAGCCATGGTTGGACCATTAGGACCTACCTTGGGTGCGAGTTTGAAAATTAGAACTAAATACCAAGGGGAGCTAGGGGGCTCGAAGCCTGAACCTTATTCTCGACATTTCATCTTTTTTCTTCTTTTTTTTCCTCATTGTTCCATTACGTATTCTTTAGCAAAGGAATATACTCCATTTTATACACAGAACTCTCTATGCATGATAGACTCCTTAAATTATTGCAAAAGGAGTCGAAAAATGACAAAAAAACTGATTTTCCTGGATTTTTCCAGTTTTTTCCCATTTTTCCAAAAAAAAACAAATTTTTCTGCCATGCAGGAGCCTGCAGAATACCGAAAAACACATTAAAAAAATAATATAATGCAAAATAAAGGAATTTTAAAAAAAAGGAAAAAAAGTGAAAAACTGCCCGGTCCTAGGGTTCGAACCCGTGACCCCTAGCTCCAGCCACCAGTTGACTGTCAAACACTCTGCCAAACAGGCCACTGTTTCACTTCAGGCCTGCAGCAGCTTCACTTTAAAAGCCTTTTCTCGGTGAAATATGCAATAGAAATTTAGGGACCCACTGAGACCCCCCTAATTCACTTATAAAAATTTCCTTTTGTAGCCATAGTTGGATCATGGGGACCTACCTTGGGCGCGAGTTTGAAAATTATAACTTAATACCAAGGGGAGCTAGGGGGTCTCTAAGCCTGAACCTTATTCTCGACATTTCGTCTGTTTTATCCTTTTTTTTCTCATTGTTCCATTACGTGTTCTTTAGCAAAGAAATATGCTCCATTTTATACACAGAACACTCTATGCATGATAGACTCCCTAAAATATTGCAAAAGATGTCGAAAAATGACAAAAAAACTGACTTTCCTTGATTTTTCCAGTTTTCCAAAAAAAACCACATTTTCTGCCATGGAGGAGCCTGCAGAATACCAAAAAACACATTAAAAAAATAATATAATGCAAAATAAAAGAATTTAAAAAAAAGTGAAAAACTGCCCGGTCCTGGGGTTTGAACCCGGGACCCCCAGCTCCTGCCACCAGTTGACTGTCCAACACTCTACCAAGCGGGTCACTGTTTCATGCCAGGTGTGCAGCAGCTTCCCTTCAAAAGCCTTTTCTCGGCGAAATATGCAATAGACATTTAGGGGCCCACTGGGACCCCGCTAATTCACTTATAAAAATTTCCTTCGGTAGCCATAGTTGGACCATGGGGACCTACCTTGGGTGCGAGTTTGAAAATTATAACTAAATACCAAGGGGAGCTAGGGGGGCTCGAAGCCTGAACCTGATTCTCGACATTTCGTCTTTTTTTTCTTTTTTTTTCTCATTGTTCCATTATGTGTTCTTAAGCAAAGATATATGCTCCATTTTATACACAGATCATCCTATGCATGATAGACTCCCTTAAATAATGCAAAAGGAGTCGAAAAATGACAAAAAAATCTGATTTTCCTGGATTTTTCCAGTTTTTTCCCATTTTTCCAAAACAAAACAAATTTTTCTGCCATGCAGGAGCCTGCAGAATACCGAAAAACACATTAAAAAAATAATATAATGCAAAATAAAGGAATTTTAAAAAAAGGAAAAAAAGTGAAAAAGTGCCCGGTCCTGGGGTTCGAACTCGGGACCCTTGTCTCCTGCCACCAGTTGACAGTCCAACACTCTACCAAACAGTCAACTGTTTCACGTCAGGCCTATAACAGCTTCCCTTTAAAAGCCTTTTTTCGGTCAAATATGCAATAGACCTTTAGGTGACCACTGTTTCCGCTCATCAAATTTTAACTCTGTAGTACTGTTGTCTGTTGGACGGCATGCTTTATATTATTATTATTATGAATGTAATTTTTTTTTCAAACACGTTCCCTGAATTTGTTTCTATGAACTTCACCGAACTTTAGTTTTCAATTGAGATTTCAAAACTATTTTTCATTCCCTTCTTTTCTTTCTTTCTTATTTAGCTCAAAAATCTAAAATATCTGAAGAGGACTTGATATCTTCCACAAAAAGTAAAAGTGATAATAGCAATGATGATCCCAATAAATTAAAACTGACTAAGGTATATTTGTTTCGTTAATTGATCATTAGTTCTCTAACTAGTAAAGTTGTAATAGTTTTTGCTCAACCGGGTGCGTAGCGTTTTTAAAAAGTGCTTAAAGGTGCTTATTTTCAATTTTTATTTTTAAAAGCCTTTAAAGATGCTTTTTTCATTGGGTGTTTTTAAAAAGTGCTTAATTTTCGCTTTTCCAAAATGGTATTTTTCCTTTATCATTGTAATTTTGCAAAAAGACACTTTTCACATTGTGTATTGAAACCTATTGATTTTCTTAATTTCCTTTGTTTCTCTCTCTTTTTTGTTGTTGTTCTTTTTGTATTTATTTATTGTGCTTTATATATATACAAATATATACCAAAAAAAATACTATATACCAAATATAATATATACCAAAATATATACCAAATATATATATACCAAAATATATACCAAATATATACCAAAAGTAAAGAAATAAAAAGGAAACACATTTTTTAAACACACAAAAAAACTACCAAGACTAATTAAATATATTTTAAAAATTCTTTTTTAAAAAAATAAAAAACAAGAAAACAAATTAATAAAGTGATATAAACTACCCACCAGCACATATGAATATGTCCGTAAATTAGAGTGCTTTTTAATAGTATTAATATAGCCAAAACAAAATATGTTTTAATATATTTTGCTATATTAATACAATATTAAGAAGAACTCTAATTTATGGATGCAATCATGTAAGCTGGCGGGGAGTTTATACGACTTAGTTATTTTGTTTTCTTGCTTTTTAATTTGTTTTAAAATTATTAAAACAAATTTAAAAGAATTTTTGCAATAAATATAATGATTTTTGGTAGTTTTTCTACTCATTTAATTTTTTTTCTTTCCTTGTTCTCTTTGTATTTTTATCACAATATATGGTTTCTATGTACTAACAGCTTTTAGATTTTCTTATTTAAGCTTCAATAAAACTAGTTTTGTTTCGGTCACATAATTGATAGTATCATCATTCTGATCATCATTAAGATTACATTTGACTTTACATGTTTTTGTCATATAAAATATACTATTCTCTTCTCTTTAATTAAAATTAGTTTTGTATTTTAAAGTACTTAATTATCTTAGCTAACTGTATAGAAGATGTATGAAAATATTATAAACTAGTATCTAATAATGCAGATCAAATTTTCTGTACAGGATTGCTTGTAATACTTTAAATCCTGTAGATAGTTAAATATTGAACATTTTATAACAAATATTGTGTACTTTCATTTGCAAATTTTTTTTTTCCTTGTATATTCAATTTTGTTAAATGATTCTGTTTTCTTCTCCTTTCCTCTTATTTTTAAGTTAAAAAATTGCCTGTCTTCTATAGCAATGTTTATATATCTTCCTTAATACAGTTAAAAAAAAAAAAAGTTCCTTCATTTCTGTGTAATTTATTTATTGGACTGTTTTTTTTTTAAAGTTTTTATTCAATTTGAAAATTATTAATGTTTTAATTATTAACTTTAGTATTGTAAATATTTAAGAAATCTTTCTTAAGCTGTTGTAATCATTTTGGTATGTTATATCCTTTAATGCTATTAAGTTACAGATATTTACATCAAATATCTGCAGCATTTTTGTTTTTAAAATTTGTACTTTGTCTTTTACCAACTTAAAAAATGAACTTAAACCTACCTTCAATTTAAGTAAAAAAAAAAAAAAAAAAAAAAAGAAGAAGAAATCTATTAGACCCACTCCTTTACTATAATTTGTTTTAACCTCTAACATACGGAGCATTAGTTTAAGAATTTTTTGTTAAACTTTTTTCAATCCTTCTTCTAAGTTTACTTAATCTTTATAATTTTTTTCCATTTTTGCATTTTTATTTGTTAAACATTTAATAATTCACTATGTTCTGTATTTTTCCTATTTTTGTTGCTAATAAATTATAATTTTTGATAAAAATTTTTAATTTTAATATGATAATATGTATTTTCTTCATCTTTTTCATTTATTTTATTTAATTTTCTCTATATTTTTCATGATCAATTGTGTTTGGAGGTTTTCTTAATACAAAATCACTGAAACAGTTTCTTCAAATAACCTTCAATTTTCTTTAATAAAAGTAAATCACATTAAAGTCCAACAAAACAATGTTCAAGTTATAATTAAGTAAAAAAAAAATTATTTAGGTATATTTGCAGAACTAAAAATATATTTTAAAAATATGATATACATTGGTTTAATTCAAACTAGTTTTAAAAAAAAATTTCAGAAATAATAATTTTTTTAAAGCATTTAGAAATGATGCCCTCTTAGCATTTTTTTATTTGGCTATTTTTTCAAAAAAATGTGTTTAGAGCAAAGTTTTTAGTACAACTTTTTCTTTAATTTTAAAAACTCAATTACATTATTTTAAAGAAATACATTACTTTTAAGTATATTTTATCATATGCAATATTTCTAAAAAAATATAGGTTTTTATATAGCTGATATTTGAAACAAACTTAAAGATTTACAGTTGCGAAATGTTTTAATTAGAAATGTTAATTTTAAATTTAATTATTTGATATGAATATCAAGCAATATAAGGCAATGACTTGAATAAATGAAGGGAATAATTAGCTTAAATAAATAAAATAGTACCTTTTTTAAAAATGCAACTAGGTTTAAATATTTCAAATACAACATAAAATGTTTAATTTATCGTCTTGGTGTTTTTAATAATAATCAAAGAATAATGAATGAAGCTTATAATAATATGGTTTAATATCATAATTTATTAACAAATAAGTATTTATTCTATGAAAATTATTTTTCTTCTTGAATTTTACAGATTTTTAATGACGAAATATTAGTTTTTTTTTAATACAAGTTTATATAATATTAGTGGTGTATTGTTGTTAAGTTACATGAAAAATGTCAACAAACATTTAATTAATAATTCTATAATTAGTTTAATTTAAAAGAATTAGACCTAAAAGGATTTAATCAGAAATTACATTTCCTAAAATCAAATTTAATTTAGCAATTAACATAAAAATTCAATATTTATATTATGTACATAGTAAATATATACATCACATAATAAAAAGTTATATACTTAATAAAAAAAACCCACTCTACACTGTTAGAAATTTCTAGGAAAAAATGGTTAAATAACAATTTATTGAATGGTTATTTTACCATATTTAATAAAAACAGTCAAATAACCATAATCAAAATGGTAATCAAACTGTTGAGTACTGTGAAAAACTGTTTATTAACTGCTTTCACCTAATACGGTTAAAGAACCAGAATTTTATCGCACCAACTAGATGAAGCTACTTAGTTCTTTGCAATTGCGTACATATCATAGCTGGCAGAACTGCAGTTCTACCGTTGACACCACAATATTTCATCCATTCCCTCCTTCAACACGTCAAGAATTTCCAGTGTCCGGTTGAAGAATTGTCCGTGAAGAATTTCCAGTGTTTTTTTTTTTTACGTTTTTGAAAAATGCTAGTTGTAAATGGTAAAAAAAAACTGTATAGTTTTGTATTCATTGTTTTATAAACATACTTTTGGAAAATGTTTTTAAAACCATAAAGAAAAAAAATTTCTTTACCGTAAACTTTACGGTTAATCGGATGGACAGAGAGCTGCCAGTTATTTTACCATAAATTTAGAGTGAAAATTTTAACAGTGTATCTGGCTAATATGTTTATGGACTGAGAAGATTTATTCAATGTAATTTTCTTTCTAGGAAAGCAAAGTGCTTAATTTACAAAGCTCTTGTCAGGTTAGTTATGACGTATGCTTCTGAAGATTGGACAATGACAAAACTGGAAGAAAATTGTATCACAATATTTGAGAAAAATATTTTGCGGAGTATATTTCATGGTGTAAATGAAAACAATAACTAGAGATTTAACTTTAAATTGTTCACGATATATAAACAACCTGATATTATTAAACACATAAAAATAAATAGAATGAAATGGATAACTCATGTGAAGAGGATATTGTTCTCTCAGTTTCAGTGTCGTAATGAACCTTATCACCAAAAAATAAATAAATAAATAAATGATTAGAAATTAGTGCTCACAAACATTGAGCCGGACATAAATTAATACTCTTAAAATCTTCTCACGTTCATCAAAGTCATTATTTTTTTTTTTTAAATAAAAGATGTAATTTAAATAAATAGTTCTTCAACAAAATGTTTTTTTTTTCAAATTTTAATACCGCACATACATGCAGTTTTTCACTTGGGGGTCCGTGGGAAAGTTTTGACTATAAAAAAGGGGTCCATGGGTCAAAACAGTTTGGGAACCACTGCACTAGATGATATTTTACAACTAGAAACAGAAATAAAAGTGAGGAGAGAATTAAAATTAACCAGATTTTTATCAGTTTTACCAAACACATCAATTAATGGAGAGTTATTCGTAGATGATTTTCGATTATGACTCTAGTGCCACACATATCAGAACTATCGAAGGACAACTGTAATCAATGAAGTGCTAAAATGCGCAATTCTAAACGGTTTTACGTTTTCTGATGCGTACATTTTTGCAGGAAACGCAATCTTAATCCTGATTCTGAGATATTCAGGGTCGGATCTTCGAAGGGTCACGCAAGGGCCAACACGATATACAATACTGGGAAAAAATGGATGAATTGAAATAAATTTTATATACGCTCTTTACAGCAATCACATTTGTGGCTTCTTAAGATAAAAATATCTTAGTTTAATATTAGTTTTCTTAGAAAATTTTGTTAGTGTTTACTAAGGAGAGAGAGAGAGATCGAAAAAAAAAAAAAAAAAACTATTTCCATTTCGAATCAATTCTTGCCTGAGCGAGAAAAAACCTCCATGCTACGTAATATGCATTTCATTGGAGTTATTAGTTTTTGGATAGATGCGTTAAGGTCTTTAATACAATTTTATTACCAATGCTTTATAAAGTTATTTTACTAGAAAAATCCAAATTTTTGTTTAAAAACTTTACTTATAGGTACTTTAAGAAAAGTAAAAAAATTAGTTTTATTGCTGTTAGCAATATGAATAGAAAATATATAATAGGAGCCAAAAATAGGAACAAATTAAAAAAGTAGCAAGAAAAACTGTTGCTAACAGTTCAGTATTTTATGACTCCTATGTTTACGGAAAAGATTTCTCGTTTTAAAATTGCTTTCATAGTTAAGAAAGAAATTCGAATGGGATTAAGTCTCGTAATAGACAAATAATTTTTTAATAGTACATTTATTATTGATGCAATATTTTTAAGACATTGTAGAAGTGAGTAGTTGGCAGAATAAATGCTAATAAAAGTATTAACTCAATGACAAAAAACTAATGAAGCAAATTATTTCTGATTCAAAATATTGACGTGAGTTATTGAAAAAAAAATGGTCCATAAGATGTTTGTGTAAAAAAAAGGGACTTGCTTTTCGCGTGTTAAATAATGTCTAAAATTCATGATTTAAATTTATATCTATAGATGGCTCAGTGCCAATGATTTCTTTCTCCTATTTTGTTATATTTTTATTCTCTCTCGTTCTGCCCATATTAATTAAACGTATTGTTCGTTTCTCCGCAGTCATATTTATTTTGGAGTATCCAAGTATCTTTAGAGTACAATTTGTCACCGCGAAATAATGAAATATTTCATGGTAAAACGAATTTTTTAACCAATTAAAGAATTTGATCCATTTTAGAATGAGCATGTAAAGAAATAAATTTGACGAAAACAGTGTGCAAAAAATTTCTACAGACAATGAGGAAGAAGGTTTTAATTACCTAAAGTAATCAACTGAACCAATTGACATTTTTATCCATAGTGTGACGAATAATAAAATATGTTTTTTTCCTTTTTGAAGTTTATGTTTTTTATCAATTCCAAAAACATTTTTTTCAAGTCTAGCAATACGATAAAAAGAGAAAAAAAAAAAAAAAAAAAAAAAAAAAAACAGAAATAACCATTTGTACGAGTCATTTTCGAGTATCTAGATAAGTCTAGAAATGAGACTGACAAAAAAAAAATAAAAATAAACACACGCGTAAAAGTAAAAATAAAAAAACACAAAGGAGTTAAGAATATTCAAATCTATAATTTAAATATTGAAGTTGGCAAGCAAGAGTGTCTGGTTTAAAGCAAGTTAAATCAGTCATAAAATCTCAAAAAAGTAACTAGGAAAAAAGATATAAATATACCACAAAAAAAAAAAAGATTCGCGGAATTTGTGATATAAAATATCTAACATTATGTAGTAAAAAAGTAAAGGTCTTAGAAATTACTTAAACTATTTGCTTTTTGAATTTCAGAAAGGAATAAATTAAAGTATTTTGGCCAAAAATACAAAAATCTTTTACGAAAAATGTTCTGATTAGGCTTGAGTATGAAATAAATTTGTCTCTTATAATAACTGTTTCTTTTTGTTACAAGTATTTGAGTTTTTAAAGAAATGTAAACAAAGTTTGTAAAAACTAAATTACGATATGTTGAGTAACAGGTTGTGTTTCGGGTTAATCCGTTCATTTTTATTAAGTAGGAATTTGATAGCTATGTCTTGATTATTACCAAGTTTATTTATGTTAGTTTTATAATCTAAACCTTCAAACCATAATAAATATTTAGCCCTAAATATTCTTAAGCCATAATAAATATATAATAAATAATTAACAATTCTTAATATAACATAATAAATAATTCTTAAGCCATCTAATAAGAGTGTACTTATGCATCATGTAAAGTTAGAAAAATTTACTATTCACCTTGTATTTTATGATAGAATCATGCACAAGATAAATCTTAATTAATTTTCTTAGTCTGTAGCTTACTCTATTAGTATTATTTTATCAAATTTTGATAAATTGTTGAACATGCGGGTCTACGTGAGGAGAAGAAGTTCGGTATTTCAAAAAACGAAATGCGTGGTATGAAATTACAAGAAACTTGAAACAGATTTTGAAGGGATGAGAAGAGCTTTAGATGTTTTGAAAACCATGCAAGAAATAGTCTGGCCGAAAAATTATCCTGTAGAGCGACAGATTGAAAATCCACTAAAACAGCTGAGACGACAGTGTGCTTATTAAACAAATCGAAGTAAAAGTTAACGCCTAGTAATGAAACTAGTTTAAAAATTAGGAAACCAGGTTGCTGTATAATTTAGAAAACCAAGTATCATCTGGATTATTTGGAAATAATGTAGAGGTACTTGCTAAAAGTGAAGCATTGGTATATAGCTCGATGAAAAAGAAAATGAAAAAACAAGCGAAGGTAAACTACGTAAACCAATCAGTAAGACTAATGCAGCGAGGAAATGGAATACCAGCATCTAGTGACATTATATATGAAGTCGAAAACAAAAAACGAATCAAATATCAAGAAGCAGGTAGAGTTATAAAACGCAAAATGATGGTTAAAGAGGATAGTAAGGAAAACAACAAATAAAAGGTAGTCTCTGAATCACAAAGAAAAGAGCATTTAATCTAATTTAGACCATTTGTCAGTACTGCGCTTGCGTAGTGAAAACGTAAAACTTACCCGTCTTCGAATTGGTCACACCTGGTTGACTCATCTTCATTTGCTGTTTAGAGAACCTCCCCTCATCAATGCAATAACCAATCGTTTAACGTGTTTCGGGAGTTTTATTTTATGGATTGCATTTATAATGGTTGTCATTCATTATCTTAACATTTTTGTGTATTTACGTGCTGTTGGTATTCTTAACTGTATATAAAGCTTTTAATACATTCACAATTTTATTCCTTTTTGCAAACAACCTATCACTTTTATACCATTCTAATCAATTCATGTATTTTATATTGTATTCATACATTTCATCTGATTCTATTCACCTACTTATTCCATTTTATCAGATATAATTGTACGACAATTAAAGTTTTTTGGGCATTTTGCCTTTTAAAATGTTTAAATTGTTCAGCGTTGCTTGTCCTGTCTTGGATTTTGTGCCATTAAACCCTACATTCAATCAATTGAGAAGAAAAGATATGTAGAAATATAAGGTCAAACTTTAAGTGCTCTAGTCTTTAAATGTATTAAAAAAAGGTTTTAGTCTCTAGATGTATAACGAAAAAGTACGGTAACTAAAATATGAGGGACTAAAAAATGAGAAGAAGAAAAAAAAGGATGATGGATAGAAAAAGTAGTCGGTATATGAAGAAAAATTTGCGAATTTGACACGCTTACTTGAAAAGATACAGAAAAAATTCGATATTGAGGGCATTAACGCCAAAGAAGCATGTAGAGTTTTATCCTTACTCCCCCCCCCCACAAAATTTTATAGCATTTCATAAAATTAAATGAATAATGCTCAGCATGACTTTTTTTTCTATCGAAATAATATTCAAGGATTTCTCGTAAACTACGACTCAATTACTACGGTATAAGAATCTCTTCTTAAATAGGTTAACAAATACAAACGATATATTAAGTTTTTAAAACTTAAAATATAGTTTAAGACAAAATCGTAATAGACAAAAACAAAACATCTTAGAATAATCGTACTTTTTTTTTTTTTGTTGTCTTTTCGTTGTCTGTATATCCGACCAACAAAATATAGAGGTTAGCCGTAATCTGGAAAAGGTTTTGCACACAAATTATAAAATTCGTTTGAAAAGTGCATGGGATTATATAAAAATAATTCCATGCAAAAAGGAATTTATAGCAAACGTGAATTAGTTTTATTAAAGACTTTCTACTCGGCTTTTCTCCGCAGAAAATGGCTTTTTACGACAAGACCTATAAAAATTCCAAACATAAAAGTTTTTTTTTAAAAAAAATGGAATAACCGAAAATCTTTTGATCTGAATTTGGGATACGCGGTGCTATCTTAATATTTTAATCTCAATTTCCTTTGTTTTAATAATTAATATCATAATATTTTATATTAATTAAACACTGCAGATGTCACATTAGATATGAAATCACTCAAAAAACTTATTTTCTCTAGGAGGGGTTCCAATTTTTTCCCTAAATGATCGATTGACGGAAAGCTGATTTAGTAAACAAAGAAAGACTATTTGAAGTGAGGAATTCACAGACTAGTTCTGAATTTGTATTTAGTTCACGAATAAACAGAAAATGAATAAAATAAATTGAATTTAAGGTAAAATAAACAAATGTTACAAACATTGCAATTGGATAATAGAAAAAGAAGTTTCTTTACAATTAAATTTATTTATTTCACTTTTATTAATAATTTTGTTGTAAATAATTAAATTGCACTTATTAAAAAAAATAATCGCAAGAGACTGGTGCGTTATGATATTACTTGACTTACTTCATTCTCTTCCAAAAATATACTGATTGGAAATAACATTCGACATGTTTCAGGCGTTTAAAAATAGGCGCGCATTTTCAAGATTCGGTCAAAGAAGACAAAGATCAAAGACAAAACTGAAAAAAACTTCAGTATTCAAGCTAATTTTTTAGAAACTGAACTTTTTCAGTGACATTTTGCTTAAATAAATTAATAGAAATAACCAAAATATTAAATAAATAATGAGTGGATATAAATATAGTTTGCAGACTTCAAAAATTGTTACTAATTTAATTGAATTGTCTAAACTCTCAGAACCCTAGAATAGAGAAACTCGTCTTTTTGACGACGAATTCAGATTTTTGACTCAACTCTTAAGAAGTAATCACAATTAGAAAATACAGTCAAGCAATTTTATTTATAAGAGTACTTTGGCCGCTTACTGTCAATTTTGCTCTCTGCATCGAATCAGAACATATTTGCAAAGAATTAAAAAAGCAGTTTTTGTCATTTATTAAATTTAAAATTAATTTAAATATTTTTGTCTTCTAAGACGAACACATTTTTATATTACTATTTTCCCATAGTGTTTTACATTCCAAAATAATTCTTCCTTGTTCAAAGCCTTTTTAAAATAATTCCAGAACAGCTATTTGCCAATTAATTTTGACTACATTCAAACGGATTTTTCAAAACTTTAGGGGAAAATGTAATTATTTCCGCATTGCATTGTTTAAATATACTGATGGTACAACCTAGCTTCTTTCTTCCATTTTTTTTTAAAAATTTAGCGTGATGTTTTCATTTGTATTTTAACACCATCGTAGAACAGCCGACCCAGTTTTGGGTTTACGACTACTAATGTCCCAACTCCTGTAGCCTCGTAATTTTGAACCAATCCAGAAGACGAGGAAACTCCTGGATCAGTACCACCAGAGGTGTGATTTGTTATAAAAACATGGAGGACTTGGTGATTCGACAGGTTTAACGCGTATCAGTACTACTCTGGGAGTCTTTGGCAAGCTGGGATCGAACCCACAACCTCTTGAGCGTGAATCCAGTACCCTACCATATAGGCCATCCCGGGCGTTACACATACATTACTCAATCGTGTAATCAAGCCCATTGCGCATCAAGCCCATTGCGACCCTCCTAATTAAGCTATAATTATTACCTTTGGCATAGGGGTTGAGGGTATGCTACCCTATTTTGGAACCGAGTTTGAGATTTATAGCTTCATATTAAAGCGAGTTACGCCTTCTTGAAAATTGACCTGTACATACCTATTTTATGTTGTTTTTTCAGGGGCCCCCATCAGGGGGTAAGGTGGGCGCACGTTGAGCCCACTTAAAGCTTGAGGGGGAATTTTTACACTAAATAAAACGAATAGTTTGGGGTGGAATTTAGACGAGAGAATTATTAATTTTTTTTTTTTTGCGCCCAAGAGCTTTGGGGAGGGGGGGGGGCACTGTATTTTTTATTCCGTTATGCCTTCTTTAACAAAGAAAGAGGATTGTTTTTATACAGAGAACACACTACGCAGGCCAAACTTTGAAAGTATTGTAAATAATATGAATAAATTAATTTTTATTGATTTTTCCTTTTTTTAAGCCCTGTTCTCACTTTCCCGAACTTAAAAAAAAAAATTTCATATATAGTTCCCTCTAAAATATCGAAAAACGCATTAAATAAATAATATAATGTAAAATTATCAAAAGAAAAAAAAAGAAAAAAGTTTTAAAAATTGTCCACAGCTGGGGAGCGTGCTACTGCATAGCTTCAAAAGCACTCTACCGGTCAGTTGAACGATGAACTTTGGGGGCCCACTGCGACCCCCCTAATTAACTCTTAAAATCAAATTTTTAATATTTGATATATATAGATAAAAAAAAATCATACGTGATGCGAAGTGAATGTTCATGTTTTTCGCAAATTTAACCTCTCCTCCTCAAAGAAGTTTCGAAAAATGATACTTAAACACAGCTCCTTTTTCTTAATTTAGTGAATAAAAAAAAATATTTGACGTAAAATTTTGAAAAAAATTTTTGCAACACAACTTTTACGTAATTTGATGACTTCTTTTTCCAGTTGCATGGAGAATATAATTAAAAATATATTATAAGCAAATATTTTTAAAAAAATGTTCAGCACATAAAAACAAAAACATGCAAAAAAACCTGCAATTATGCATAACACAGTTTTTTTTTTTCACATCAAAAATCACATTTTTTACATCATCAAATCATTGCATCAAAATTTTGTAAATCAAAATTTTTTACATAAAAAATCAGATTGCTGATTGATAAATAAATAGAGCTTTTATCGCATAGAAATTCACTACCTAATTTAATTATAAGACCTAAAACTTTTGATACATAACATCTTTCGTTTTTTTTTCTTCTTTTATTATGTAAAATTTCGTACTTAGAAATGCTTGTAATCTACTCTTAAAATTAGCAATATTTCGGAAGAAAAAAAAATTGTGGTGCCCCCCTATCCTTTTGCGTCCTAAGCACGTGCTTAGTGTGCTTGATGGTTAATCTTGCCTTGGTTTTAGCCTCACCCTAAAAAAGAATCATATATCCAGGTTATGCTTCTCATCTCTTAGTTCCCATTCGCGAATTTTTTTGACACAGTGAGAATGTCCCTTAAAATTAAACAACAGGTGAGCTAGTCACTTTAGATCAATTCACCAGGCTGTTCTTTCACTTTAAGATTAACCAACTCATGTAACAGAAATAGAAGGTCAGAAACGTCGTAAACAGAAAATTTAAATTTTGTTTCTTTCAAAATAAGCTGATGATTCTTTCAAGATAAGCAATGATAAATAATAATTATCTCAATAAGCTTTGACGTATAAGATTAAGATTTTCGTAAGTTAAAAGACTATGAAGAATGGACCTCATTAAAGAAACCCATCGTATCTTGGGAATGAAGCATTATGGAACATTACGTGGTATGCTTTTGATGAAGCTATATGCTTGGTTAGTTTTATTTCCACCCACTAAATGTTTAAATTAGTCATGGAACTAATTTAAACATTTAGTGATATACCATACTTATTGTATTTTGTACTACAAATCACATTTTGTAATCTCAATCTCAAATAGCATAGTAACTTTTATAATGAAATACTGTGAAGTATGAATACACAAAAAAAGCAACTCTTAGATTCTGTGTTATATAGGTTTTATAATTCTTTAACTTTACGACGTATATAAAACTTTAATAATACAAATATATTTGGGTGAATTTCAAAAAATTTGTCACATTGATGTCCCTGCACTAAAATAATCAGTAGGGCCATTCTCCTGTTATGCACGGGACATTTGCAGGCTTTTGAAGTATATAAAAATAGTAAAATAATGGGGTAATTAATTATTTTTTAACAATTCACTTCAAAACAGGTCTGTTTCTTAAAGATTGTATAGAAAACAAATCAAAAATTAAAGTTTAAATACTTGAAAAGGGATTTAATATAGTCGTTATGCACGGGACTCAGAAAAAATATTAATTTCTACCCTGACTTCTATTTTTCATAGACTCTGTGAATTTAGAACTTGTATACTGTCATTATATTTTTTTCTCAGCTGATAAATATTACTTCTATTAAATTATGCTACATATTTTCCAAATACATCATTCGAAAAAATTCTAAATTTAATTTATTTGTGTTATGCACGGGACATAACTAATGTTATGCACGGGACATGTCAGCAATTTATTACACACAGAGGCATACGCTTGATTTAATCATGTATATTTTGACGTGGCAACACTAATTCATATTTTGAATTTAGTTTGTGATCTGGATTAGAAGCTTTATAAATCATTATAAAGGATAATTACAACTGTATCACCAACGAAAGAAAACAGAGTTTAGGAATAATACACCATCAAGAAGCCAAATTGAAAATACCAAAAAGATTTTTCAAGCTTTCGGAAAAGCAATGAGAAAATCATGAAAATCTTTACCTAAATCTCCAGCAAAAAAAAGCAGTTTAAGTCAATAAAGCCCACATGTCCTGTTAGAACCAGTTTAGGACGTTCAAAACTAAGCCCCTGTGAAGCATAGGGTCAGGTGGGGGAAAGTGGTGGTAAAATCAGGCACTTTTGAAACAAAGCTTAAAATTAAAGATATTAAAGTTTTTGTCTAAAATATTTTTATTGAAAATACTTACATTTGAACATTTTAGAATAAAATTATTGCAGTATTTTTATTTTTAACTGTGTGATATGTTTACAGTAATATATTTAATTAGGCTAGTATATACACCACCACTTTCCCCCATGGTGGGGAAAAGTGGTGGTAGAGCTAAAAAATGACAAATTCAAGTAATAAATTAATTGTTATTACTCTGTATGAAATAATATACTTATTTTACTTATTATTGAATATATTTATTAAAAAAGTGTACATAATTCAACTAAAAAAATAATGTCCTCGATTGTCAAAGTTTGGTTCGTTCAGTTGACGACAAATGCTGCTGTGTTCGACATAATCGTCATCATCAATTTCAGGGAATGTGTAATAATTACCTATTTTAGATTTAGTAAGATATTTTACATGGTAAAATTCATCAATATCAATGACTTGACCTATGAATTTCGAATTTTGGCGTTTGCATTTATACTCAACTTCTACCCATGAACCTTGCTTTATTTCTTTCATGTCTAGAGGCTTTTCTTTTTCATTAATCTTCATTTTATCAATAGGCTTTTTTAGTACCTTTCGTTTTTCAGATTTAAATTTACGATCTGATTCTTCTGCAGCCAGTCTTTCTAAAACTGATTCAGTTGTCAAAACTTCACCACACTTATTTTGAACTCTTTTCCTTTTTCTTGTTGAGTTTGTTCCTTGAAAAAAATCCTGTTGTTTCTTCATTCAAATCTTTTGCTCTAGACTTTGTCAAAATCTCTGCTTTTCTTTTACCAAGCTCCTGTTTCCATCTTTTTTCAAACCCTCGAACCCATTCAATACCAGGCTTTCCATTTGGAAATAGCTTTTGAGCATTTTTGTTTTCAGTTAAGTAACTTTTAACTAAATTTAAAACATCCCTTCTGTCGAAAGGAAAACCACACTTGCCCAAAAATTGCAAAGTTACAACTATGCATTTTTCTTCTTCAGTAGTCAAGAGAGATTTCCTTCCTGGTCCTGCATGCGAGGGTTTTTTAATCACCCATCTTCTTACAGTTTGCTGTGGAACACAGTGTTTTTTTGCAGCAGCATACACTGAAGATCCTTCTTTAACCTCTAGCAAAGCATTTTGCAGGTCATCTTGAGTGTACTTTGGACCATCAGTTTTTTTCACATAATGCCTAGGCATTGCCAAACTGTAATAAAAAAAGATAAAATGTATTATATGCAATAAAACATTACCATCTAAACAGATTAATAATATTTTCCTAACTTACAGATAAAAAAAAATAACAAATAAAAATAATTAAAACTTAAAAACTATGTTTATACTTGATGTAAAAGAATTTAATAGTTTTATTACTAAATTCTTTGAAGAAATATATTTAAAAAATATAATTGTAGAGAGAAAAACAACAATATCATACAGTTCATAATTAAGCCTAATAATTAAGCCTCATACCACCACTTTACCCCACCTTAGAAAATCAACTATAAATAATTTAAATATTAATATTTTCCTTACCTTTTTATGTGAATGTGTTCCTCTGATGTTCCTCTAGAAGTCTATATAAAAATATCAGCGTTAAATAAATACAATTAGGTACTGTATGGAAGTTTGTGAGCATCACATGTAAGCTATCACATGGCAGAGAACATTAAACAGTGTAATTTGAAAGCATCAATACTGTTGCCAGCTTTTTAAACTAAAATAAAAATGACTCACAATCTCAAAAATTATTTACAATACTTTTTTTAAATAAAAATGTATTAATAATAAATGAAAAGAGGAGTTTTTTAATATACTACCACTTTCCCCCATCCCACCACTTTCCCCCACCTGACTTCAGTTTTTAAGGATGAATACCCAAATTCTTCCATCAGCTTTTCCACATTTTGAAAGTTAAGACCAGAAAATGTTTTTCTGCTGCATCAAACACCAGAAGATCAGTATGTGAAAACTTCTTTCTTCAGCTTAAAGCACTAAAAGTTCCATATGATTCGAAAACTATTTTGGAAAGAAACACTTTGTAATGATTCGATAAACTCCTTATGTTGGCAAGGATTTTGTAAAAATTGCTGCAATGGGCAAAAATTAAAATGTAATGAAGATCTTTCTCATAATTGTTTGTTGGAAAAAAAGGGGGGAAAGTGAAGATGCAAAATTATATTGCCAAGTGAAGCAGACATGCATTGGATAAGTTTTGGAAAGTACTTGCGACAATTTTTCATCAATAAGGTTTCATATTAACGCAAAAAGAATTCAATTCCAAGAATTCCAAAATGATAAAAGTTCACCTGAAAAAAGAATTTTGCTATGAACTATAGCTGTTCAAGTAAGGATCAAGTACAGAGTGTACTTTGGAATCAAAAAAGTATAACTTTATTTACAGCTGCAGTATTCTTGCCCGAAAAATGCAGTACTTACCTAATATGTTCCGACATTTGTGAGAAAGAAAAAAAAAATACTGTCAAAGCTTTCATTGAAAAAATTTATAAAGAAATCAAGTCAAATGATGAAGAAAACAAATTTCTTGAAGAGGTAATCTGGACAGATAAACCTTCATCAAAGTTTAAAAATAGGTTCATGACCTTGCTGCTACAAGACCATAGAAATTCAAAAAGACTTTCTACTGGAAATATTTTGCAACTGCCCATGGCAAAGGTGTGGTGGATGGAATTGGCGGTGAGGCAAAATGCTTGGTACAAAACCCTGTTGGGTCAAAAAAATCTACAGCTCCAATTGTGCAGTCTGTGGAAGATTTAGTAAATGTTGTAAAAAAAGCTATACATCTACTACAGTGATGCTATTTTTAGATAAAGATATAAACAGAGATAATAATATGTGAACCAACGCAAGAGTAATACTTTACCAGGAATTTCTAAAATGCATGGAATTACACATTCACCTTCTGGTTCAAACTTTTATAAAAATGCTGCAGCACCAATGAAAGGAAATCTTAATACCAGGGCAATTAACACCACAAAAAGTATTGGAGGAAATTGGGTTGTTGTGAAATATGATTATAGTTTATATGCTAGAGAAGTTAAGCAAGTGCTGGGAAATGATATTCAAGTTTCTGCCATGGTAAAGCCTGGAAAATATTGGAAATGGCCTAAACGGGAGAAAAAGTGTTTTACAACAAGAGGAAGTTGTTAAAGTTATTCAGCCACCTATAGTTATAAATGCTCTTGGAGTTTTTGATTTACCCGATTTTTAGAGAAATCTAAGTTATGCACGGGACATGAAAATAAGTGCTAATTTTGTATCTAATATTAAACTTAGAGAAACTTCCTTTGTAATATAAGTCGGTACTAAGAGAAAGAAAGTAAAGTTGAAGCAGTTTCTGTTTTGCTCTAAAAATAAATGAGAAAAATAAAAATTATCATGTTTTCGTGTTATGCACGGGACAACCAATTTCTGCTCAAATAAATTGTTATTTTTTACATAATTTTAGTTAGATTTTTAAATTTTTAATTCATTTTTAAATAAGAGTATTAAATAGACATACTTAAAAAAATGAAGAAAATTGAAATGCTATAATATTTTTTCAGCTAAAGAAATAAATGTAAATATGTTGATTATAACATGAAAACTTAAAAAGTACAAAGCTAAACTTTAAGAATTGTTTTCATAATAAAAATTTAAATATAACTATTATTGTATCTAATTTTTTAAGATTTAACCTATGTACTTTATTATTCAATAAATAAAAAATATGTACAAGTAAGATAAAAATTGAGGTTTAGAGTGTTTACAGTGGAGAATGGCCCAGTATCATAAAAAAAATTCTAGTTTTAAAATAATCTTATTTCAATAAATTAATAGAGTTTTTATTCTAGTTTACAAACATATATAACATTTGATGATTTTATAATGTTTTTATTATTTATTATGCTATTTTGTTATAGAGTCAGGAAATTTTTCATGTCCCTGGTCCAAAATGTCGAATTCCATTTGGCTTTTTTTAATTCAAGAAGTCAGACAGCAATAAAATATTAGTTGCAAGATATTCTGCAATAATTTAAATTTACAAAATAAAGATAAATATATTATTTTATTTTGAATTTATGCATTAAAACTTCAGTTTATTATGTGTCCCCCACTGTGGTTCAAGAGTGTTACGTCCCGCAGTGGACTGATCGTTAAGACACGGTTCCCAGCAGATCACCGAAGTCAAGCATCACTGGCTGCGGTCAGTGTGCGGGTGGGTCACCACTTGGATCAGTCTGCGTAGGGACCGAGGGTGTGCGGTATTGGTCCTCGTTAAACTGTGCTACCGTAAAGTGCTCGACTTCGCGTGCAGGTCGTTGGGCTACCGAAGTAGGGGTGCCATCCCCTCTGCAGAGGATCAAAATTGTGATGGCATGTCTTCGGATCATCCTCAGGGATGTTTCCCAGACCGTCGCCAATAGCCCATTGTGCAGCTCTAGTGCGACGTAAATGAACTACTACTACTCAAGAGTGTTACCTCAAGAGTGTTACTCAAATATATTTATAAAAAATTTGTTTTTAAGATTGGCAACAGTTCTGGAATAAGCCTTGTTTGTTTTTTATTTACTCCCTGTTGTTAGAATTTCATCTGTGATTCTACATTCAAAAGAATTGTACAAATTCATCTTCCCTATGGTGAGTATTTTTATTTTGTCTCATGAGTGTTACTAGGATTAATATGTATTTTAAGTTAAACAGAAAAAAAATCAATTAAATAATAATGCATGTTTAGTATACTAGTTTACTGCACTAAGTCCACTTTTACATGTGCAAGCTATTTCTTTCAGAACAAAACTTGTATTTGAAATCTCATGAGTGTTACTTCTCAAGAGTGTTACTCTATAAAAGTAACACTCATGAGGAGGATGTTACACTCATAAGTTTCAGAAAGTTATTAACAAACTGCTGTTCGATTTAGAAACTTCAAAACAAAAAGTAAAGCTTTTTTTTTTGTAATATATATTTATTGTACTTTGTTTATTTAATTTATCAATAAAAAGTACATTTTGAGTTTAATTATCAAATGTTTTTAGATGAATGATTTGAAAGTTATTTTAACTGTTGCATCTTAATTTTTTTTTCTCATTTGGATTTCATGCTGTTTTTATTTCCAATTCTGAATGTTATTTTATTATTTCTGCATTATGCTTCAAATTTTGCACAAATCCTTAAAATTACTTTTATTTATAGGCAAAGCTTTCAGCTGCTGAAAAACAGTGTCGCTATCGAGAAAGAAGAAAACTTGATCGTGAAAGAGAAGCAGCTTACAAGGAGAAGCACAAAGTAAGAAATTAGAAAAGGAAAAAAGTTGAAGACTTGACACCACGAGAGAAGCGCACACAGAGACGAAAGTGGAAACTGTACGATAGAACAAGGAGACAGAAGGTAATGAAAGAAAATATGAATCTTTCTCCCCTTTCACCAAGTGATAATTCTCTTAAAGAATGCTCAGGGAACAAAATTCGTGGAAGAAAAGTTGTTCTCAAGAATCGCTCCAAGTGTGTTCGACAAAATAATAAATTGAAAGAGGAAATTAAACAACTAACACTAAACAACTAAACAATCGGCTCCAACAAGAAAAAAGAAATTCTGCAAAGTATAAAAAACGATTACAGAGAATGAAGTTAAATGAAACTAATAGTGTTATGAGTACTCCTGATGATCAACTAACACCAAAATCAAAGGCCACAAAGATGTTTCATGAAGTTCATAAAACAAAAGGAAGAGAAAAGAGCAGGTTGATCCGTCGGCTTCTTTTTTATAACACTCTTGCTTCATCTTTTAAGGTATCCGAACACGTTCGGAGGACTTTTTTAAATATATTAAGTTTCAGAACACTTTAATTATGTTTTTATATTTATTATATGTAAAAACTAATATTAAATAAGAGAAATTAGACATTTATATTATAATTTGTTTTTAAAAGCTAAATAACAAGAAAAAATTGATGTTTTTTTCATAAAACTTGGGAAAGGATATACTTCACCAAAATTATTGTATTAAAAAAGTGTTTTTATCAAAATAAAGAGCACAATTTTGTCTAGTGATTTGACTACAATCATAAAAATATTTGAAAAATTAAATTTTTTATAGAAAATCGAAAATTTTTTATGAGATTTTTGTCAAATTTTTTACGTCATATTTCACATTTTAGACCAATAATAAAAAACTATTAAATATTTTTAAACAATTGTAGCACAAGCACTAGAGAACATAGTACACATAAAAAGTTTTATTGAAATATATCAACAACTTTTTTAATAATGAATTTTTAAAGTTACTATTTTTGCGTGAAATTACATTCTGAGAAAAAGGCATTTAAAGTATAAATTATATCATTTCTATTTTAAAAATCTATTTTAAAAATGCTATTCCCATGAAACTTCTTTTTTCGTCCATTATTTCGATTTCTTGGATTACCCATATTGCAAAGTACTTAAACATATAATTTCGAAAAGAAATTCAATTACGTTTCAATAAAATATAGTCAAAATAATATTCGAAGAACGCTGCTTGTAAACAAATCCACAAGAGAGTGAGAATGTTGCCAATTTTAACCCAAAAACTACTAATATAAATGATAAATTGTGAGGCTCATTTCTAGAAACATTAAAATAATAATTACTTAAGTGAAAGAAAGATAATTATCCCAAAATAAAGATAAATATAACTGTTTTTGTCCCACTTCCGGTTTCGGAATGCTATTTCCGGTTTCATTTTTTTAATCATCGACTAATATTCTTTTAATCATAACTTTTCTTCTAATTGACGCACAATTAAAATTTAAACTGTTTTGAAAGCAAGAATAAACGGAGATTCGTAATATAAAATTAAAAAAAATTTTCATTTTTAGCTAAAATTCACTTTTTCAACGTGTACGGATGCCTTAAACAAAGTTATCAACAGGCCCAAAAGAGAAAAGATAAATATATTTTAAGTCAAATAATGTTATCACAAACTCTTGTTAAGCGTTACAGACTTCAAGCAATGACTAGCAGATCAGTTGGTCTGGCTGGCAGAAAAAGAACGGTGAAGAAACGACTAGAGAAAGAGAAAATATTCCGGAAAGACGTAGAATCATTTTTTGTAAGAGATGATGTAAGTCAAAATACAGCAGGGGTGAAAGAAACAGTAACCAAGAATAAGGTGAAAAGACAAAAGCAATTTTTCAATGCTCCTATGAAAACACTGTACAAGAAATTCTTACATGAAGGGTATAAGAAGGTTTCATACACCACTTTTACAAGGTATAGACCATATTATGTTAAGAAGCCTACTGATGTAGGACGAGATACTTGTCTGTGTAAAACTCACACAAATATTGAGATGAAAGCAAAGAAGCTCAAACAACTTGGTCTTTTGAGTGACGACAACCCCCACACATTGTGTGAATTTATAACATGCAATAAGAACTCTGTTAAGTGCATGTATAATAATTGTGCCTCTTGCAAGAAAAAAAGCATACCACTTTTAGATGCCATGATTAATGCAGAAGAAGAAATTTCATATGAGAAATGGAGTGATGTTAAAAAAAAGTTGAAAAAACAGATGCTGCAGGAAAAAAAATTGTGAAAAAAAATTAAAAAATCGAAGAAAATAACTATGATTGAAACTATCAAAAGACTTAAAGAAGTTTTCCAGAGGGATATAAAAGATTTTAAGAGCCATTTGTTTAACATAAAGAACCAGAATCGAGAATTTAAAACGTGCAAAGAAAATTTAGCGGACAATGAAGCAGCTATTCTCATTGACTTTTCTGAAAATTATTCTTGCAAATTAGCCAAGGAAATCCAGTCCTACCATTTTGGTTCATCCCGCAGTCAAGCAATTTTACACACAGGATTTTTCTATGTACACAAAAAAGTTGTTTCATTTGCAACTATATCGGATTCACCTGACCACAGCCCAGCAGCAATATGGGCTCATTTAGATCCCATATTTAAACTTCTCAAAGAGCAGTTCCCTCAAGTGGACACCATCCACTTATTCTCCGATGGACCCTCCACTCAGTACCGCCAGAAAAAGAACTTTTTCTTGTTTTCTACTCGACTGTTCGACCTTCAATTTGTTGCTGGTACCTGGTCTTTCTTCGAGTCTGCTCATGGGAAAGGAGCGGCCGATGGTGTTGGTGCCGCCCTGAAAAGAAAAGCTAATGACGAAGTGGCATACGGAAAAGATATTCCGGATGCCATGACTTTATTTGAAACTTTAAAAGATACCTCAGAGGTGAAGCTCTTTTTCGTAACTGAAGAAGAAATAAGGAATATTTCTAAATTGATTCCTGAGGACCTGAAAACAGTGGTTGGAACTCAAAAAATCCACCAAATTTCCGTCAATGTGAGAGGTCGCATTCTTCATCGTCCTCTTTCTTGTTTCTGTGATAAAAATGAATGGCGTACAGGTAAGTTGTGCAAGTGCCAGCTTGGCTGGAAGGTGAGAAACATGACGGAACAGAAAAAAAAAGAAATTCACCCGTCACCGCATATACACATCAAGTGAAGATGATTCCGATAGTTCCACTTCCTCTGATAACATCGATTCCATCTAAGGGTCACGATAAACCATCTACTAGTTTGTCTGTATCAGTTGAGGATTGGGTTGAGGTGGACTATGATGGGGACTTATTTCGAGGAGAAATAAAAGCTATCGAAAATGAAGAGTATCTCGTAAGCGTCATGGTTAGAGCTGGAAAATATTGGAAGTGGCCCCCACAAGTCGATAAAGTGTATTACCCGAAGGGAAAAATAATACAAAAACTCAATACACCAGATGTTGTTAATGCTCGTGGACATTTTACTTTTTGAATTACACCATTTTTTTTAATTTCCTTAAAAATTACATATAGAATAAATAAAAATACAATTATAACACTTATTTTGTATATTTAATGTATAATTTTCAAGATATTTTCCTCTTATTTTCCATATTTTTTGTGAACACTCATGAGTGTTACTTTGTCTCAAGAGTGTTACCAAGTCTCATGAGTGTTACTGTGAACAAAATTCAAATTTTAGAACTTAAAAATAAAATTTCAATGTTTTCTAACTTATTGTGTGATATGGTAATAAATATAATTACATTTAATAATATTTTTTTTCTATACTAATATGAAGTTGTAATGTTTAACTGAAAAATTCAGTTCTACTTTTGTAAAAATGTAACACTCATGAGTCTTGATTCTGAAAAAAAATAAAGAAAATCATTATATAAATATGATTAAACAATAGCTTTAAATAATATACTAAGTTTAATAATATACTAAGTATATAATATACTTTGATAAGTTTTAAATAGCATTTTAATAATTAAATTAAAATGGTAACACTCCTGAGATTTATTGGTACATAGAGTACAAAAACCACCTAATTTGAGCACATTAAAACTAAAATCTCACAAACATTAGCTTTTTTACAATACTTTATATTATAACAAAGCTCATACCCTATAAAGAATTATTATAAATCATTTTTAATTTTTTGATTAAACTGAAAGTTAAAAAATAGATTGTGACAAAATTTTTGAAAATCACCCATTTATTTAAAAAAAAAAAAAGAAATGTAAAAAATTTTAACCTTCTGTTATTATTTTAAATTGCAATTTGTTTAAATTCAAATTTGTTGATGTAAGAGCGGATTCAATTTCTTTCGGTTTTATTCATTTTTTTTCTTTCTATTGTTTCGGTTTTATTCATTTTTCTTCTATTGTTTCAGTTTTATTCATTAACTAAAATAAAGCCAAAATTTCTTGACAATCGAGAATAAATTTTTTTTTACTAGGTACATTTCCCTTTTTCTCTTTCAGCTTGCCATTTGATTTTTGAGCACACACATTGTATGGTGAAAGTTTTTTGTTTTGAGCATTTCCATGAAAAAGTGGACATGAGGGTTGAAATTTCAATTTGTCTTAATTGTAACATGTAATATATCAAATTAAAGGTAAATGAATGAGGTTTATGAAATTATAAGGAAAAATGACATAAAATTTTTCCTTGTATTATTTTTTTGAACTTGAAGTTAACATAATATAAAAAATCTCAATTAGGAAAATCAGGGTATTTTCATTTCACTCAGAAATAATATTTAAACCTACAGCATTTTGATTTTCAGTGCATATATTTCTATTTGAGACCTTTATCTATCTTTAAAAGCATTTAATATTTCTTTAAAAAAGGAAATACTCAAATTTTAATACAAATATATTTATAAAGTCTCTCTGTCACGCCCGTCACAAAAAATATACTTAATGTGCCATAGAAAATGCATACCTTCATGAAAAAACATGAAACTTTGTAAAAGTCTAATTACTGTGCTCCTTAATAAGTGAAAAGTATTAAAAATATATAAATTTTTTATTTTGGGCTAAATTTTGGTGTGACGGGTGTGACAAAATCATTGTGACGGGTGTGACAAAATCATTGTGACCAGTGTGACAACATTTTAATTAACTATAAAAACTGTTCCTAAATGAAAACAAAAAGTTTAAACCATTTTTGTTTCCAAATAAATTAAAATAATGTTAAAGAAATAATTAAAAATTATATAACATATTTAAAAAGTTTATAATTAAGAATGGAATTGAATAATGGAGTTTATAATTAAAGGTGGTTTATATTAATGGAAATGTTGCTGATGATCCTTTGACAGAATCACCAATTGGTACGTTCAGAACTAAACAGTCATTTGAGAAAGCATTGGCTCGTTCTCGTAAAGTTTTGCCTAGAAGCCCATGTAAGAAAAAAATGATTGTTCGAAAGTTAGCAATGGAAATTATTCCTGATATAAACAATTATTTGAAAGGAAAGAATCAGCATACGAAGAATCAGCAGAGAGGAATACTCAGCATAGTTTGACTACTACTATTGAAGAGAAAGTTATCCAATTTTATAATAGTGATGAAATCAGCAGACAAGCTTCTGGAAAAAGAGACATGAAATCTGTTAAGGAAGCATCATCTGGTAAACGAATTCTAGTTCCAAAACGGCATATGTTAATGACAGTTGGTGAAGCTTTTGCTCTATTTATTACTACCATTATTTTGCTTTTGCAAAAGAGAAAGCAAAAATATTTTGATTGAAAAATCAAAGTTTTATAGTCTATGACCAAAGCATGTGATTTTGATATCAGAAACACCACACAATGTTTGTGTGTGCAAATATCATGCTAATTTCGACTTCCTGCTTAAATCATTAACAAGTGTACTTGTGGATTTCCCAGCATCAAGTAATGATTGCTCAGTTTGATGTGCTCTAATGCTCTGCTCAGAGTGAGAGGTGTATGACAGGGATTTGTGAAGACTGTCAAAAAGAAACTAATATATTTATAAATGATGATAATGAAGATAAATGCTTAGTATATAAGCAGTGGAAGGAAGTAAATGGATTTTTGAAAATGGTGGAAATTAATTGTTTTGTCATAGATGCTTTAAATGAATTGAAAAATCAGCTGCCATTTTATAAGTTACATTGCTTTGTTAAAGCAACTCAAGCAAGCTATTTTGAAGAAGTTAAAAATAACATTGAGGATAGTGAAGTGATACTTCAAGTGGACTTTGCTGAGAACTACAGTGCAGTGTCTCGGGATGAAATCCAAAGTGCGCACTGGACTCATCCACAAATTACGATATTCACATGCTGTGCATGGTTAAAAGATAATATTATTCGATCTTTTGTGGTAGTAAGCGATGAACTTCAGCATGATAAATATGCTGTATGGGCATTTTTAAATGCTATTTTAACGGATTTAAAGATTGAGTATCCTCAGCTACGAAGAACAAAGATCTTTTATGATGGCTGTGCGGCACAATTCAAAAATAAGTATACAATTTCGAACTTGTGCTTTTTTCAGGAAGATTTTCAATTAAATTGTGAGTGGAACTTCTTTGCTACTTCCCATGGAAAAGGTGCAGTAGATGGCTAATAAAGTCAAAAGTTTTGCATCAGGTAAAATCCAGGAAAGTAGTGGTAAACTCTGCTCTGGATTTCTTCAACTGCACTATGAATGTAAGTTGTGCTATTAAACCATTGTATGTGACATCCAATCAAATATTGCAGTCCAAATCAGTATTATACGCAAGATGGGAGAATTCCTTCTCCATAGAAAGAGTTAAAGCAACGCTACAAATCTGTTAATTGGAAGGACTGCAAAATCTAAGTTAAATAAAGTAACCGTCACTGCTACTCAAGAAGTAGATCCTTCCCCCACTCAGATCATGCAGACTCCTGATGTTGTTCTAGGCGACTATGTTTTAGTATCATTTTCTACTGCAGTTAGTAGCAAAAAGAACTCAATTAGTAAGTTTTATTATGCTACAATTTTAGGCATAAATTCCAAAAAAGAAGTGAGCTTAAAATATATGCATCCTAGTGGACGCCATTGGATTGGCCTGAAAAAGAAGACATTTCGACTGAAAACATATCTATAATAAATAAGAAAGTTGCTCCACCGACCCTTGTAACAAATAAAGGCCATTATAAGTTTTAAAGGGTTTATATGTAATTATGAAATTTATTTCCAATAAAATTTAATTACATATTTTCTATTCTCAAGTTTACTAGTTGTACTGGTAATTATTTTCTTTAAAAAATTGCCCCTGAAAATAGTACATTTGCACAATGTCACACCCCTCACATTAGAAAAAAAATTCCTGCATGTTAAAAATATTAAAACTACTCATAAAAAACATGTATTAAGTTCCATCTGAATGTCTTTTAAGAGAAAAAAATTGGTATAACGATAATACATTTCAATATTCACAGGATTTTTTACAAATATGGAAGCAAGTGAAAACTCATGTCCCAAAAGAGTCACACCCATCACAAGATTTAAAAATTTTTTTAAGGAAAATTGAAAATTCTTGCAGTTTTATTTGAACTCAATTATTCAAGCAAATGCAACGTTAAATATAATTAAAATTTTTGTTGACATTTATTAACTATTTATTTTCCTGAAATGCAGATTTAACGTCAAAAAACTGTGTCTGAATGTCACACCCGTCACAATGGAATGGCCCTTTTGTCAAATTCTTTTACACTTTACAGTTGAAACCGTTAGTTTTGTCACACCTTGTATACTACTAGCAGCTATGTAATTGATTAACTTGTTCACAGTCAAAAATTCCTGCAACAAAAGTTTATTCAGCTAACTTTATTTTGGTTGTAATAGCCAAGTTTTTGATATTTGTAAAATATGACTAATTTTTATTTATTGATATAATATACCAATAATACTTACTTCTTTGATGATACTACTTAAAGTAAACATAGTTTGTTTATTTTTTTCAAAATTTCTTTAAAAAAATGTGTGTTATTGTGAGGTATGTTATACCCTTTTATGGGGTTGGCAGATTTGACGCTGAGACTTAAATGGTCTCAACAGAGAATTGAACTACCACTAATCATTTTATTTGTTTAACTGCAATAGCTTAGCAATTTTTGGGCATTTAATTATTTAATTTCTAAAAAAAATTTGGCATGTCCACCATATAAATTCAAAATAAGTTTCAATAATTTTACTTACCTAAAATATGTAAAAGACATGCATTACCTGCTGTAAGTTTGTAAGCACATAGTTAAGCAACTCTCACAAGTAAAAACATCAGATTGTGTAAACAAGGTATTTCTGAGAGTTTAAATAGCTTTAGCTTATACTTTTCTCAAAAAGATAGAAAAGAAAGTAAAAAGCTCAAAATTATTTTTGAAAATTGTACCATTACTGATAATAAAAAATAAAAGTAAAGGATTTTAAGGAGTAACACGATAAACTCTTTCATACAATGTTCCAAGTTTTGGAAAAAAGGTTTACAGATATAATAATTTAAAATTTTTGACATTTTCAAAATAGTCATTGTTTAAGAAGTATGTTGATGAATTTAAAATGTTGTGAAAAAGAAAACAAATTTTAAAAAAAACTAGTCATGTTTATTAGAACTCCTTAGACTGCACCAAAACTATTGCTGTTCAGTAATAAGATTTATCTATTTATATCATGCATGATAACATCATATACAGGCTTAAGTTTTTGTATTTTGGAAATAAAAAAGTTAGTTTTTGCAGTAAATCATCTTTATAGAAAAAACAACAATTTGGTTAGTTTCTATGGATTTTTCTCCTTTTTTCTTCTTCTTACCATTCTAGTTGAAAACAATTAAATTACTAAAATCAACTCTTGAAAATGAAACATTTATGTATAGTTTTTATGTTTTGTAAATATACAGTCGAACCTGTTTATCTCGAATCTCACGGAAAAGGCGAAAAATTCGAGATAGAGAGGTTTCGAGTTATACAGGTACTTTAAAAAATTCATTTTAATTAAGAAATTCTATTAAAAGTGCATTAATTGTTTTTATTAGAAAATACAGATATTTCTTGAAATTAATTATACCACATGCATCTATTTACATAAGTTTTTTAACATACATTAAACACTGAAAATAATTTTTCGAAGATTTTTGACGTATAACCTTATTTGTTTCAATTATTTTTTTGAGGTTAGAAAGATCGCAAATTTTTCATAGCCAGCATTTTTCTGGGTTTCAAGAGTAGTTTATAAGAATTCTACAGCTTTTTCTACTTCTTTTGCATTCACTTTTGATTCATCAATATGATCTTCAGCTTCTTCCACTTCATCTGATATTCCTTTGGTATTATCTATGATTTCCGCATCTGTCAATGTTCGGCATATTGCCAGGCAGTTGTCCACTTGTAAAAATCATCAAAATTAATGTCAACATTAAATACAGATTTTATTGCATTCCATTCTGGCAAATCTGGTAGTGCATTTTCAGCGTTAACATTTTCTTCTTCTTTACGTATGCCTTCATCCTCTTCACAGCTATTCTTAAAACCAGCTTTTTAAAACACTTTTGGATAGTTTTTAGAGACGCATTTCTCCAGGCAAAACAGTAATTCTGATAGCGTCTAACTTTTTTCATCAATGGCATCTACATGTTTGTGTACCAACTGTTTTCTATAGCTTTCTTATCTATGTTGAAAAGCTAACCACTGATGGTCACTATCATTAACCCCTCACTTACTGCCAGGATCATTGTATTACTTTCTAGTTAAGGAAGTGCAGGGATAGTGACTGAAATTCCAAGAAACACCCCCTACCTGTTCATCCCTACTTCCTGTGGATTCAGGAAATTCATCTCTGTCTATGAGTTCTACTGATAAATAAAGTTTTGACATTTGACAAAGATTTTTTTTATTTTAAAATATGTTTTATAAAATAATTTTTTGATAATTAGATTTACAACATTGAATTACTGTGTTTCATAGTATAATTTTTTTTTTTTTTTTTAGTAATTTATAAAATAACAATCTCCTGTGTTTTTCACATTTTGTAATAATTATAAAGCAACAATACTGTGAATTCTGTTTTTTTTTATTTAATTACTTAAATCAGGTTGGAAGATAAGACAAAATAATGATAGGTGGATAGTTGAAAATCCTTTGAATGTAGTTATCATTGGTAAAGAAAGCACAGTAGAAAAAGATGAATTTTTATTTCTGTCTAAAAGTAACCTTTTAAAGATTAAAGATCATTTTCTTTTCTTTTTATTGTGGACACATTTTTTTTAGATTTAGATAAAAGATACAAAAATTATTTTAAAAAATTATGCCAGAAAACAGAGATAAGAACACATATATTGCTAGTTTTGATGTAATAAATGTGTGTTCAGTTATATATTTAGATTATTTTATGAGAAAATAAACCCTTGATGCTTGTTACAGTTTAGGAAATTTTAAATGTTGACTAACTGACCTCTTGGTAGACACTCTAACTAAGTGTATCATTAAGAATTATTCTTCTCTATTATGAGATTAAAGAAAAATTTTATGATTATAATCATTAGGTACATGTTTATAGTCACTGTTAACTTTCCACTGCAATAAAATTTCTCATTCAAACTTTATTCTTTCACAAGAATGGACACCAGATGAATGTATACCAGAATTTTTTCTGATTTCTTATTCTATTCATTGAGACTAAAATGATCTTGGTATTCCATGGTGGTGTGATAGTCCAGAAGATTTTGTGGCAAAGCATAGAAATGCTTTAGAAAGTTCTTGTGTGTCTGAACGACTTCACTGGATTGATTTAACTTTTGGTTATAAAGTATATATTCTTAATATTTCTCTTTTAAACAAAAAAAATGTATGTTTTTGGTGTGTTGAAAATCGTAGTCATTTTTTGTACTGTGATTTTTAAGTAGATTCTAGACTAATCATTATCCATATATATAAGTTTCTCAGGTAAAAATTAAAATAAATAATGTGAGAGTACTAATTTTAACCACAAATCATTTTTTTAAAATTGTTTGTTACTCATTTTTTCAAAAAAAAAAAAAAAATCAAATAGGAAGAAAGATTTTAACCACAAATCATTTTTTTAAAATTGTTTGTTACTCATTTTTTCAAAAAAAAAAAAAAAAAAAAAAAATCAAATAGAAAGAAAGATTTAACTTCATAAAAGCAGAGATAAAATTGTTACTGATATTATAGCCTTTTTGTAACCAATAAAAAATTTATATTAATTTTTACAACATAATTTTTAAAAGCATTGTAGAAAATCATGACTTCAAAAAAATTAATTTTAAAAGGGTAACCTAAATATCCTTGTTACAGGAAATCTGGTTTTGTAAGCCAATGCAAACAGTGAAAATGATACAATCTTAGTTATGACTTGGAGACTTTGAATTGTCTAAGTTTTTCATGTTTTACATAATATTGCTTAGATGTATCATAATGGTTATTTCTTATTAATTTGCTCTATGATGCAATAATGAAAAAAGTTGCTCTTTAAAATAAAAGTATTGAAACCTTAATTCTTAAAAGTTGTATGTTTGTAAGGAAATGAAAGAAAGGAACAAATATTTCATTTTAAGATAAAAAAGGAAATTAAAAGAAATAATGTATGCATATACTCAATATTTCATGACGATATTATTCTAGAAAACATAGAAGGGAAAACTAAATTATTTAAAATAGCTTATGACTTAGTGCAGTAAGATTGTAAAATAATATGGTACCTAATATAGTAATATTATAAAAATGTCCAAACTGTTGTTATTCTTAATATGTAGAAATCGTAAAAAAGAGGGGAGTGTAGTAAGCTAAGGAAGTAATCAACATTATTCTTGAGAATTGTATGTATTTTTTTTTGTTTGGGAACCTATCTTTATTTTTTTAAATTATGAAATAGATTTTTTGTATCATTATTTAAATAGTTCTTTTCCATTCCAATGACAGTGTAAACATATTTACTGAAAAATAAGTTAGTTTGCTTTTATTTTTAGTACTAAAGCGTTCAAAACAAATCTTTGTGGGAAAAAAATTAAATAATTTTTGGTAAAAGCAAAATATGGATTGAGCTAATTTTCATTTAAATTTAGGTCTATATAGTTTTAAAGTTATCTTCAAATCTGATAGTGAGCTATAAATGGGTGTATTAATTTATCACTCAACCTGACTGCCTTGAATTCTGGGTTTTATGAACAGTCAATTAGCACTGCTTTATACATATTCAGAAGTCCAGCATAGACACAATCTTGGAATTTCCAGATATTTGCTTTTTAACTATAGCAGTTAGCAGTAAATATTAAAAACAAAGTATTCTTATTTTGGTTTTATTAACATTTTAAAATAGGTAGGTAATTTCTTTGCTAGGAGCAATGAACTTAATATAATTAAAAAATCAAATATGCTTTAAATATTTTTGTTCCATAGGTAATCAAATTTGTTTTTTTCAACAGATTTTTCAGACCTCATAACGAGGAGTTGTCTTGAAAATATGAATACTTCCAAATAATATCAAACACTTCAATGAAAATGAAAAATAATATTTTTTGGGTGGTAAAAATAGATAATAAAATTATAAACAAATATAAGAATAATCAGGTAATTTTCCTTACAAATATTGTTATTTTTCTGTTCTTTAAGTTTCAAACTGACATTGTTTTAGTAATGTTGTAATACTAAAAAATTGTAGTTAGGCAAAGAAAAAAAAACTTACGATGAAATTTTAAGTTCAGAAAGTGAAAGTTGATTCACATTATTTAATAAATTGATTTAAAAATTTTGAGTTATAGAAGAACAATTTAAAGTTTAGGTGGAATTTTTGGGTGAGATTTTAAAATTCATTTAAGTTATGGAACTGCCAAAGTCTGAAATTGCTGTGGCTTTATTTAAAAAGTGTAATTTTTTTTATAAAAAAAGTACTTAACAGGACATTTTCTTGATTGTAGCAGAAAAGAGAAAATAATCTTTTCACTAAAATAATATTATTTTAAGGATCGACACCTGAAAACTATAAATCTAATCATGTTTTTTTTTTATCTTACTAATTATTTAAGAAAATTATGTGTGAAAAAAAATAAAATTTGCCTAACAAAATGCTTATTTTTCATCCCTGACATGTATCATGATATTTTATTAACATTAAACATAGGAAGAAAATGATTTTCTGACTTGAAAAAGAATATAATTTAGAATTAAGTCTAGTAAATCTTGTACTTGATGTTTTTTGTAAATTTTATACCTATTTTTAATTCTTTTTCAGTACGGATTAGAACTGTTGTGTAAAGCAAAGGCTTAAAAATATTTAACATCTTTATAATTAATAATTTATTTGTATTTAAATCTTCTTTTGAAAGGAAACAAACGTATTTCTTATAATTTCTGCAAACTTTTCAAAAAAGTTCTTTTTTTTATTATATTTAAATTCTTAGTAGTACCATTAGTTTTGAAATTTCCCTTTCTGATGATTACTTAGAAAATTACTAGACTTTAAAAGTTAAATCAACACTTCCTTTGCAAAGTACTTTAATGAAAACTACAAAGTTTGTGAAATTTTGTGGATAAGGCTTTTTTGAGTAGTTTTAATCATCTAAGTTAAGTTAAGTATTTTCAAATTTTTTTTAGTTTTACATATTTAAAATAGTTCTTCTTTTTGTAAAAAATTTTTTAGAGCATGTTGTATGTATTAAAAATCATTATAAAATACATATTAAAAAATATGAAGGATGAAGTTCTCTTAAACATTATTCAATAAATGACTTTTTAAAGAGAGAATACAAAATTATAGAATAGTCATCTTTATATAAATTTTATTCTAAATTTTAACTTCATGCAAAAAATTCAATTTTGTAATTTTATTTATCAATGATGAATTAAAAATGGTAGACTTTTGACATCTAAATTCTAAAATAACATTGATTTTTGAATTAATATTGAGACACAAAATTTCCTTAAAATTCCCTACTGAGAGTTCAAATTATATTTTTCTTATTAAATAAAGCTTATTTCTTTCTTTTATTCATTTTTGAAATTTTGAAATGAAAAAACTTGGAAAATAGTTTTTTTTCTTTTCAAAATGATATAAAATTATTCACGTACAGTATATTTGAAAAATTATTTCAAATTTTGAACAAAAGAAGCTTAAAGGTACAATTTTATGATTAGTGAAACTCAATTTTATGCAGAGAGTTAAAAAGAAGGATGTTAATTAAAATTTTGACGCAATTTTTAAGAAAATACATTTTGTTTTTTGTGAAAAATACTGAATTTTTTTTTATGTTTTAAAGTTATTCATTAATAAAAACCAAACAAAGATATTGTAAAACAATATATTTGTAGTCATTATTTATTATTGTAGTAAAACACCTTTTTAAAACTATTCAGAGCTATTTTGTTAAAAAAAAATATTTAAATATGCATGTCCAAGGCTTCTAAAAGTGGCCCTTTGGTCAAGCTAAAGAAAGTAAAATCATAAATGTTAGTGCTTTATCTTATATTTACATTCAATATCTGGACAATAAAAAAAAATTTATTGTTTTTAGCTTTTAGGTTCAGCTGCTGACAAAGCAAAAAATGTCTGCTTACCGTAAGTTGATCAGCATAGAACAGTCCAAAGTTATGGAATGATTCGGTTATTTACGCATCCTCATCCCCATAAGTTGACCAAATCTTTATTTTTGAAAACTCCTCGAATTTTGCCCTAACTTTGTATTTTGCCAAGTAAAATTACATACTTTAAAATGGCATACAAAGTTGTATATCTTACAATTCAAAATTTTCTCGATATCCATTTAATAAAATAATAAAAAAATAATAAATATTAAAAAAAAAAATTCCATAGAATTTTTTTTGGAGAAACGAATTATATAATTGTGTGCTAAAATTTTTCAGTTCCCTTAAAAATTTCTTTAGATATGGCAAAATACACAAAAATTAAAATCAACATTAAGGGGTCTAAACTTTAGATCTCTCTTCTGACCAAACCATTGGGACCATATTTCTCCGATTGCGCCTACCTTCAATATTTTAGATGTCAAAAATCCGAATTGGTCGAAAAAAGGTATGTTTATTCAGAGGAAGTAGATTTTTGTGTTGTGACTTAAAATATAGTGCACTTATTAATTAGCATATTTGAGGTCACTCCCTCGAACCATTAAGAATGAGTCCTAAAACGTGAAGATCCGATCATTAAATAAAACGTTATTCTGGGTAAACCTTTTTTTTCTTTTTTTTTTTTTTTTTTTTTTTTGCACGCTGCACATCTTTTATCCACTTACTCATTCAAATAACCGAATAAAAAATTCAATACTCTAAATTCGCTTGATTATAATGACATGTTTTAAGTTGTTAGTTTTGAAAAAAAAAACATTTAAAAACTCTTTATTCTATTTAATTTTTTAAATATTCTTACTCTGCTTTATTTTTTTATTCTGTTTTTCATAATAGTTATTTTTTGGGTTTTCTTGTTTTTAATGTACGCATGTATATAAATTCTAATAACTGTTACAAATGTTGTTTTTGACACTTTAATGATTACTTTTATTATTACTTGATTAAAAAACTTCATAGGCTTAAAATATACTGATCAGAAATAACAATCAACAAGTTTCAAGCTCTAAAATATAGGCGCCCATTTTCAAGACTTGCCAGATGTGGATGAGAAGGAAAGAAGGTGATTTAAAATGTTAAACATAATATTACCTACGAAAATTGAACGTAATTAAGTGAAACTTAATGTTGCTCCCTTGACAACTGAACATTTTATATTTCAAATCACTTCCATTTCTCCACATTTAAATCTGGCAAGTCTTGAAAGTAGGGGCCTATTTCTGAGCACTTGAAATAATGTCGACTGTTATTCCCAATGTGTATATTTTTGAAGCAAATGAAGTTTTTTAATCGAGTAATATCTTACTGCTTCAGTTTATTAGGAATATTTATTTAATACTTTTATTATTACTGTTCTGATTTTAATTTACATTTCTTAAAAATAATGACAATATCAACATTTTTGTAAATTGCAAATTATCTCATAATTTAGTGACATAATAGGATTTTTATGTAATTCCTTCCCCACCTGACCCCACGCTAATGCCCTGGAGAGAAGATACATTTATTGGCAACAATTTTAATTGTTTTAAATGATATAATTAAAAGTTTCAAATTTGTTAACTTTATTTTGAATAATTTTTTTACCACATTTAAAATATACGCTCTATCAACATTTGACCTATTTTATTCAAACTTTATATACATACTTCAGTATTATAAATATATTATTATTTTATATTATCATTTCAGTTCCCTTTGCTTTCTAAAAATAATATGCTTTGAGTCACAAATAACTTCTTTACTACTCAGCATTTAAACTATTATCAATATTAATTTGATAAGTTTTTTTTTTGTTGCTACTTTGTTACTGTATTTTATAAATGATATTTCTATAGTTATGATTTTTAATTTTCCAAAATTAAAATATCTATAATAATTCATTAATTTTATATGTATTTTTTTCCTCAGAGTGCTCTTGTAGTTGCTATATTGAATATCCATACTGCATTGGGTGATATGGTAAATGTTCTCTTCTTTCTTAAATGATGAGTACTTTCAAAGAGATACAGCAACTTTTTTGAGGGAGTTACGAGAACCAGCTATATGACTTGTTTTTATGTATTTAATTCAGGTAACTTTTTTATCTATTGAAATTTTCGTAATTTAAATTTTATTAACATTTTTCTAAGTTGTATTAATTTCTGAGTCTCTTTACTTTTGCCTATATTTCTATACTTTCTGTTGAAAGAGTGGCACGTAATATGAGGCGTGAACTGTTTTCTTTTGTGATTGAGCAAGCCATTGCTTTTCTTGATGCTCCTAAAACTGGGAAAATTTCTAGCAGGTCTGTTGTAAGTATTAATATATTTTTTTGTTGAATGATTTATAATAGCTTTAATTATGTGTTGTAATTCACAAATTTCAAAAATTATTTGAAAATATTTAATGTTCATAATATGAATTTTATATTAAATCAATATGCTTAAGTTTAATTAGTTGAAAAATATGTCAATATTTAAATTTTTTTTCTTTTTTTTTAAGTTACTCCTATGACATAAATAAGCTGATTTTTCTTGTGAGCATTGTAGAATTCAAATATTTTTTAACCATATTTTTTTCTCTTTTTGTTTGGAAGATAATCGCCACTTTTGTAATTAAGAATTCAAACTATGTACAGTAAAATCTTGATATCTCTAACATGAATAAAGAGATAGAACTTTCAAATTATAAATTTCTAAAGTTATTCAAAATTATGACTAGTAAAATAATGAACAAAAGTATTTTTAATATCTTTTTAAAAAAATAATCTATTTTTTAATGTAATAAATACTATATCCAAGAAAATATTTAATGAAATGTTCTATTGCTATCTGTGATTATTTGTCTCTAAAGAGAAGAGCATATTTTATAAATGGTAATAATATAAAATGATAATATTGCAAATATAACTTTAAATATGTTCTTGGACATATATGGCTGCCTTTTAGCATATTTCTATAAAGTATCCTCAGAAGGTAATATTTTTTTGTGATATTTATTTATAATTTACGGATTTCTTCTTTATTCTTTTCTTCTGATAAAATACAAGAAGCTTTAGCTTCACTGCTATATTACTTATTGTGCACTGTTATCAGATCATCATTGACAATAAAATCGTTGAATACCATATTATTGAGCTGACTGAATTCAGTTTATTCTGCCATACAGCTAAAAAATCAGTGTAAGTTCCTTATGTTAGATATTGAGAAAAGCGGCTTGATAACTATTTTTTCTCAATTGCTAATAGTAACTAATATACTCAGAAAAGTGATACAAAAAATTGAATTTTGAAAAATTTTGTTTTTGCAATATTTAGCTTATCAAACAAAAATGCCAATTATATAGATCAGAGTGCGTAGCGTTTGTAAAGAGTGCTTTTTTTCACGAATAATTTTTTTTTCTTTGGTGATATCTGGTGGATCCCATGCATTTCACGACACAATCCTATCGGTATTTTCAGACTTTCACAAACACGTGGTCATACCTGATGCCAGTGCCTTCAGAAACTTTGATGATAAGACAACTTAGATGATTTTAACATCCCTTATTTTGAGGGTGATAAATTTCCTAAGTTGTGGGAAATTATTAAGATTATTTTGAATCTTTCTCATGCACAGGCATGAGAAAAGAGGGTTCAGTGTGAACAAGAACATTGAAATTGAGAATTTGAGTGACAATTCCTATATTTCACAGAGAATCTGGGGGCGCTCCATAAAGTTGAAATAACGAGAGAATAGCGTGCTTCATGTAGCAGTGCACATGCTAAGTATAGAGTGTACCTAGAAGCCCAAAAGGCTAGAGAAAAGGAAAGTGAAAATAAAAGAAAACGAAAGAAAGAAGAAATATTATGCATAAAAAAGAAAAGAATAGATTTAGAGAAAGATATAATAAACCTGAACAATGAAGCATGCGAGTTGGCTCACCAGGCAGAAAAAAATGAAGATTTTTCACTTTTCAAAAAATCTAATGCTATACGAATTGATATTAATAAAAAGCAGAAAGAACTGTTGGATCTAGGAAAAAAATTATCAGATAAAAAATAATGTTCCTGTCTTTTAATTAACTATTTGTTGATAAGAAATAACATGAAAACAATATATGAAACTATATGGAAAATAAATATGCGTTCTGTATGTTCATATCCTTTTTTACATTTATTAAAAAAAAAATTTTTTTTAATTATCTTGGAAAAAAGGGTTTATTGTAGTGTAAGATTGTTAAATGGATTAGAAATTTTTTTAAAAATATAAATAAAAAGTATTAATTTTTTTATGTGTGCTAGATTGCTTTTTTATTTCATTGATTGAATGTGAATTTTTTGAGTGCTTGAAAATTTTTCTAAAGTGCTTGAAAAGTTTTTAAAAAGTGCTTATTTTTGATTCAAAGATTTGGCTACGCACTCTGTAGATAAAAATTTCAATTTTGAATTTTTTGTCTTTCGTTGGTTTTTCTATTGCACAGCAGTATTGTTTTCCTATCATTTTCTTCATATTTTTTGCAGAAGTAGTCATTACATTCTTTCAATTTCAAGTTTTCTTAGCTTATATTTGAATAGCTTTTCTGTTTTATTAAAAGTTTTTCTTTCCTAAAGTTAGTTTTTTTTTTTTTTTTGTTTAAGAAAATTTTTGTATCATATTGGGGTATATTGTATTTTTCTGCTCTTTTGCAAAAAAAATTATTGTAAAACTATGTTTAAATCTCCTTTAAATACTTTCACTTTCTACTGGGAATGGGACAATGGGCATACCTTGTGTCCAGTTTAGGTGTCGTTCCCCACTTTCTCTGAATGTTCAGGGTGGCCACCCACCTGGAAAACCTGGAATTATCAGGGAATTTTTTTTATACTGGAAAAAACCTGGAAAAATTAGGGAATTTTTAAGAAAAGCTGGAAATTTTTCTGCGATATTTTTTTCAATTTCTCTAATTGAAATTATTTACTAATTTTCTAAATTTAAATTATTTTATCCATTATACCCCCATGTTTTAGACTGAAGTGTATTGCCAAACAGTTGAAATATCATTAACTTAACAATACTTAACTTGCATCAAAATTTGCTCCATTGTAACCCTGTTATACAGAATGCCACATAAATTTCTTCCATGGTGCTAAACAATTGTAGAAACTTTGACTTCTTCGGAGACTATGGGACTGCAATTTAAGAAAGGCAAAGATTGTGGCGGAGGTGGAAGAAGGGGTTAGGATGTTTGCTTCTGTTTTTAATTGCTATGTTCGACACCATGGAATCACCCAATTGTAAAAACAAAAACAATTAACTAATCTAAACTAAGAAACCATGTGGTTAGATTGAAATTCTTTAAATATTCTAATAAGAAAAAATATGTTTTTCTATAGAATATGCAACAAGAAATTTGACAATTTTGCCTTTACGAATACTGGATATCTCTTAAAATAATAATGCTAATTCAGAACAAACAACATTATTTAAACATTTGACTTTGGATATTGGTTTAAAGAAAATTATATCAATGTATTTTATAAAGAGCAATGCTTGGAATAAATACAGTATAAAATGGCTCTATATTGAAATGTAAATAAATATAAAAATTTATTGATGTATAATCACATGGAATGATTTTCTTTTACTTAGTGAAAATATTTTAAACAGTACTTATCCAAGGGTCACTCTGTATTTGCTATTTGGTACATTTTGTGCAAAAACTACTTGACTATTTAAAAAAAAAATTATTCATTAAAAACAACATATTCTACAATACTAAACGTATTATTTTCTCCATATCTATTCAATATGATATATTAAGAATAACATTTTAAATAAAATACAACATAATATTGACACTTTTTTTGTACCCACCTACAATTAATGATAAAAAAAATTGCATGCTGACCTGGAAATTTTAAGATTTTTACTGGAAAACCTGGAAAAATCAGGGAAATTTGAAATCTGATTTGAGTGGCCACCCTGATGTTGTACCTGTTGTCAATGACTTTAAAAAATGATTAAACTATATCTGAATGACACCAAAAAATATTTCTCAATAACTATCTCTACCAAAATATCTTTAATAATTGATTGTGAACTGTGCAATTTTTATAGTTTTTCAATACTTCTGATACTATTCTATGCTTCTAAAATCATTTCCGTTATTAAATGCAAAAAAAATGAGAAAAAGTTCTGTCCAAAAGAGTACATTCTAAACATTTGAAACATTGTTCCAAACAAAACATTCCAGCTTTCTTATTGAAGGCAGAATTTCGTTAAATATGAGCTCGTTATCAGTGTGTTCTACTGTATCTCTGATTACTAATAATGATAAATAAAGATAGCTTTAAATGACAACTAAGAAGCAGATTATTAATTAACATTTTCACCACAAAAACTTTATGCTTTATTTTGTTAGTTAATTATTAAGTGTGCTGTGAAATTATAACACAGGTTTGCTATTTAGAAAACTGGGTGCATTGTCTCATTGTATTTAATATCACCAAAAAGGATTGCATTAATAGTTGGTGTTGTACCTGTCATTGTTGTGGCTGGTATTTTTATTGGAAGAATATTGAGAAAAATGTCAAAACATGCTCAATCACAGGTATGATTAAAATTCTAAAATTTTTATTTTTCTTATCTTCATTTTGATTCAAAATCAATATCATCAATAAAGTCCTTTATCCGGATGTCATAATGTTGTTGTATGTCTTTATTTTTTTTAAACTTTGTTAAAATTTTAAGATTGGAAAAGTTTGCTATTATCAACTTGTTATTACCAATTAAAGATTCTTGGGTTGTTATTCATTTTTATTTATATATTTTTAATCAGTGTTGACCTACAAGTGCATGAAACTGATATAATAAAATATATAAAATTGCATAAACAAGCATATTATACATTTTTTATGCAGTTTATTAATAGCTGACATATATATTTTTTAAGCAATCTTGTGAATTTTTTTACTCAATATGCCTTATTTTAAATTTGATCTTATTAAGTAGAAAGTATTTTTCTAATATATGTGTATATGTGTCACATAAAAACTATTCAAATTCATTTTTTAATTATAATTTATATTATTTAACAATACTTTTTATTCAAACCGATTGTTTTAGGTCAATCACCTGACTTTTTCACTTGTCTTTTCACTTTCTAGTTAAGCAAGTTTACTAAATTTATTTGACATACTAAACTGCTAGTGCTGAAAGAGATTTATAATAGTGGTGCATAAAGCTTTGATTGTTTATGAATGAAACTTATAATTCATCATTTTATTAATTTTCTGTGAAAATCATCTTACCATCATCCATCCAGTTTTCATTTTGCAATAATTTTGTGAACAGAATTTTTTTAAAGTTATTGTTGATTGTTATTTTATAGATTGCATAAGCACATCTGCTGTTGCAGATGAAGCTATTGATAACATTAAAATAGTTCGTTTATTTGCCATGTAAGAAGCAGAAAAAGAGTGCATCTTTCTGTACAGCATCTATACTTCAATAATATTAAGTATAACATTTAATTTAATTATTTAAGTTGACAATTATGATTTTCTTAGGCTTTACTCTAACCATGTTGATGAAGTTAGAAAATTAAACAGCTTATTAGGAGTAGGCATTGGTCTATTTCAAGTACTTGCTAATTTAGCTCTGAATGGTTTGATATTTTCTTTTTGTTTATGCTGAAACTTTTTTAAATGTTTCATTTTTTAAATTTATTTTTATAGTACAGTCGAACTCGTTTATAACGAGCTCGGATTTAACGAGAACTCGGATTTACCGAGGGAAACGAGAATATTTGGTTGGATCAATGTTAAGTCTATGGAACAGAAGTCTCTTTTAACGAGCAAGACCCGGTTTTAGCGAGCAATATTTTTCTTTCTTGCAATCTTTTTTCTCATCTTTCTAGTCTTTCTGTCTCACCTCTTTTTCAAAATGATAAGAAATGCGCTCGAAATAAAAAAAAAAAGCGAACTGAAACTTAATTGCCCTTATCGCTCTAATCCAGTGTTTCCCAAAGTGTGGTACGCGTACCCCCAGGGGTACAGGAACAGTTTAGTGGGAGTACGTGTTCCTATGTGAAATATCTTGCAACAAACAAAAATTTCAAAAAAATTCATTTAAAAACAAAGCTAGCCGTGAAAATTACAATTACTTTTTTTCTCTATTGGCTATTTTTATTGGGGTGAGTTGTAATGTTTCTCCTTCTTTAAAAAAAAAAAGTGAAAAATAAATTTAAGTGTTTCCAGTGATTAATGCTAAATCAAAAAATTTTTTCTTAAATATACAAATTTGAATACAAACATAAATAACACATAAAATATCGCATTGTAATTTATTTCTGTCTCCCTTAAAATTATTTCGCTCATTCTCTCTCTCCTTACAATATATATACAAGCAATTTTCTATTAACGTAGAGCAAAAAAAAATTATGTTTTGCATGACCGCTCTTTATTTTAATAACATACACTTACATGTGTGATTTTCATGCTCTAAGAGTCCAATGACACTTAGCTATATACTAGTAGTTTGTTTACATCAATATATTTTTTTCCTTAAAAGAAGGCAAAATGTTACAACTCATTGTAACAGATATTACAACGCTTCAATTTTGTTTTCACATAAATACTGAACTTTTGGCCATGCAGATAGAATGAGTTTCCATCCTCAATTTTGTTTTCATATAAGCACTGAACTTTTGGCTATGCACATAGAATGAGTCTCCATGAAGACAGAATGAGTCTACCCACCCATTTGGAAGAAAGACACTGTGCTTAAATATTGTTCCAAATGGGTGGGTAGACTCATTCTGTCTTCATGGAGACTCATTTTATGTGCCTAGCCCAGGGGTCGGCAACCTTTTGAAATGAAAGAGCCGAAAGTTTCAATTTTACAAAATATCCCCGCTTTTAAAGAGCCACTAAAAATTTGTGATTTAATACTATAGTATTTTTATGTATATTTGAATTTTAATTTAAAAAAACGGTTTTGAATACAGAATAATATTTATTCTTCATTTTTAAAATACGTTAATAATTTTTTTAAAATTTAGTTTTCATTTAATTGTTAATTTTTTTAAACTATTTTTTTGGGGGGGGAGGGGGGGATAAGAACACTTGGATCATTGAAATTCGATGAAAATTGTAAATTTTCTTACTAATTCTTGTCAAATTTTCAGCAGAAAACGCGATTTTTTTATTGAATGTGCAACGAAACACAATCTTATCAGATAGATTTCATAATAATTCTTTTTAATTTTTCATAGCAATTCCGCAATAATATTCATTTAATATTATATCAGAATTTTTTCACAATTTTTCTTTTTTAAGAAATATGTACCGTCTATTCTTGTTATTGTTAAAAAAATTTTAAGCACTTAATTATTATACATTTAAATAAATTTTAAATTTTTTTGTCAAAGCAAGCGTTAAATCGACTTATGATGAAGTGCTAGAAATGATGGTCACATACTCTTTATATTTATTCTAAAAAATTTTAAAATTTATAGGGCTTCGAGCTTTCCAAATTAAATAACTTAACATTTTTTTAAAAATTAATTTAATAAAAGTCACTGAAAGTAACGATCTCCTATTATTTTAAATATCTTTTATACGCAAAATTACAACATTAATGTATTTGATTATGTAATTTAATAGTATGCAGGTGATTCGGAATGACCGCTCTTTATATGCATTTAAAGAAATTTTGTTTCAAGTGAACCCGAAAAAGAACGGATAGAGGTCTCACGTTAGAATTATAACAATCGAAAACAAACAAATCATTGTTGAGGAAGGCGAGTGTAAAAAGGCGATTAACGATTTTTTACCAAATTAAATAACTTTATAAATTAAAAACTTTAACATTCACCTGTCAATTAAACAGGCCTGTTATTATTATTATAAAGATTATTAGCAATGTACTGTATTAGATATTTTTTAAATTCATATGCTTGTTTTTCCCTTTTAAATTTCAATTTACTACATCCGCTGAAGTAGATTTTTATCTTTATTTTTGACAAGGCTTATAAAAATTTATATTAAGGGTGGTCTTTTCATAACATCATGTTTTACATAATAATTACATATGCTACACATCAAAGGCTTTAAAAAATGTAGATGAAAATTAAATGAGTATTTATTCATTAAACTGAAAAATTATCAGACATTTATTATGACTCGTGCATTTTTTTAAAATTCTTAATCTAAGTATGATTCTTTTTGATGCATTTCAAATATTATATGCGTATATATTTAATTTTAGTAATTTTATTTGCGAATAATTATTTTCAATGCTTATTTATTACTAAAATTTTATTTTTATTTAATAGTTTTATTCATTTCTATTATTCGTGTTATAATTTACATTGTTATTAATATAAGAGCTGTGACTAAAATCTTGAATATGGATACAGAAATAGTTCTTTTTTTTCTTGGGGGGGGGGATGAAATAGTTTTGGAAGTACAGATAAATTTTTTCACGCATTCTTGCCTTAAATAATTTGTAAAATGCTAAATTTTTCATTCGAATATTTCTTTCTATGAAAATAACACAATATAAATAATAAATAAAACTTTTAAAAAAAATTTAACTATGTATTCAAACACTGTAGCATGATAAATCATTAATAAATATTTGTAAAATTTGATGATTTGTAAATACCTAAAAATGCTTGACCGAAGAATGTTTAAGTCTTCTTTTTTTTTTTTTAAATATTGAAAAAAAAATACCCTTAAATTGCAAAATAATTTTTTTTCTAGTTAAGGCAGTTAAAGTACAATTTTGTTAATTATTTATTTTGTTAATTATCCTGCCTTTTAATACAAAACTGTGAATTGAGTTTTTAAATAATTACAAACATATTAAGTTTCTTTTTACTAATAATTAACTTAAACAAATGGAAAATTGTTAACTTAAGTCTAAAGTATAATATAAAAAACATTAAATACATACGAAATACATCAACATAGTAACAAAAAAATTTTTTTAAAAAAACTGAAGCTTTTCTATTTTTAAACACATTACATTTTTAGTAAAATAAGCATTAGTACAGTTTTGTTCATAAAGGATTGCAGTTTGAACTTATTATAAAAACAAATGCTACGAACAAATATAGAATTTGATTTTTGAAATTTCAATTAAATAAGATCTATGAAAAAATATCTCAACTAAAAAAATTAACTATTTATATATTATTATAAAATTAACTATTAAATAGTAAATAACTATTTAAAAAAAGGAAGAAAAAAAATCCTATATTCAGGATTCAAATGTGATTTATCTATTTCTATCTCAAGCTCTTACTAATGAATATAAATAACATAAAAAAAAATTTAATTGCTCTTTTTCCTTTCTTTTAATCATTTTACTGTTTAAAAGAGGTTAAAAAAATTTTATCTACTTCATAAAAATCAATTTTTACCCATATATATTTAAAAAAAAAGAAATAATTTTTTTCTTTTTTGAAAAAAAGTCTTATACCTAAATTTTGAAGCAATAATTGAGGAATTAATTTAATTGGAAAATAACAACATATTTAATGCAATTTAATTTTACCTTAATATTTAAACAATAAGACTGCAAATAGTAAATATTCATAAAAAATTTATACTTACATTCAATTATAATATTAATTTATAATATACGCTTTGTTTATTTAAGTACTTGTAAACTGGTACTGAACAGTTAAAGACATGTCAGTGAAGTAACTGGTGGGGTGCGTGTAAAGAAACTGGACAGTCATATAGAGAAAACCACAGCTCTATGTGCATTGAGCCCTTTCCTTCCCCTTCTTAACGACATGGATAAAGATATTGTCTTCATTCTTAGAAAGAGTAAGAGAAAACGTGAGAAAAAGGCATTTCTAGCTAAATACTTCTAAAACACCCTGGATTTTACAAGTTGACAGAAATTTTCCGGGTTTTGTTTGCTGTTTCACAAGATCAGAGACGCGGGCACCATCCTTTTTTTGTGCCTTGCCATAGTGTCGGTAACGGCATGCTCAAACAGACAACAGACTTGCCACTCTTCTGTGTGAATACTCGGAATCGAGTCGGAATGAGACACCCCTCTAACGATGGGCCTGAGCGTAGCGATTTGTAATTAACGATTATAAGAATAGAGAGCTCGTGAGAAATAAGGTACTTAAAAATATTTTTTCTTATTTTTAAGGCTTTAGGTAATAATTTATTAACTTTTTCGTATGGAACTGGAGAGCCACAACTTTACATCAAAAGAGCCACTGGTTGCCGACCCCTGGCCTAGCCAAAAATTCAGTGCTTATGTGAAAACAAAATTGAAGCTTTGTAATATATGTTACAATGAGTTGTAACACTGGTCTTTTATTTTCTTCTTTACTTTGTCACTTTCATTATTCATATTTTCTTGTAGATTCTATTCATTTATACTAAAATATAGCATTTTTCATAAGAAATTTGCTGAAATTATCTTCGAAATAACAAAAAGTTGTAAAGTAATTTTTTTGACCAGAGAAAGTAGTTTGATACATTCTATTTGCTCATAAACAAAAATTTAAAATGAGATTTTTTAATTATTGTGTTATTTTTGTCTTGTTGAAGTATTTATTATGTTTTAATAAATTAAAACATATCGAGATGCATTTTGGCTTACAGCGTTACTTTCAACATTATAAAGCTAAATTTGATGTATTTCTTTCAAAAAATAAGAATGTTTTTTTTTTTTTTAGAATTTAAGATTAAAACAAAACTGGTTTATAAAATTCCATGATATTTCTTTGATAAATTTAAGTAAAGAAATTGATTTGCTATCATTTTTGTTAATGAATGGTATAATGGAAAAAATTCTTATTTATACCTGCTCATTGTATCACATTTTTTTTTTTATCAAGTAATTTTATTGATGGTTTATTGATTATAGTAGATTGAAAGCAATAACTTTATTTTTAACATATCTATTATAGGCTGTTTTGCAACATTTTGATTTAACTTTGCCATCTAGAAAAATGATTGCCTTATGTGGAGTTTCAGGTGGAGGTACTGATTTAAAATGTTATCATTATTATAATTATAACCATTATTATTATTTCCATTATTATTATTATTATTATGATTTTGGTTATTGTGCAAGAAATTTTACTGTTTTAGATTTGAAATATGAAGACTCATACTTCAATTTTTTATTTTTCACCATTTAGATGAATGTTTGAAATAACATGATTCTATGGACTACATGTTAACTAATTATTAGAAATTTAGTAGCAAATACAAATTATTTACACTGTATTTTATTTGCAATTTAAACTTTTTTATTTTAATGCATCAGTAATATTTTTGTATTTAGATAATGTATTTTCATCTTTATTTCTTTGAAACAGTAATTAACTTTTCTGTATCCCCCCCCCCTAGGAAAATCAACTGTTGCTAGTTTACTTGAGAGATTTTATGATGTGGAAAATGGAACAATTAAAATTAATGGAGTTGACATTAAATCATTGGATCCTTGTTAGCTTCAAGGGAAAGAGGCTATATTGATCAGGTTGTATTATTATAATGCATAAACTGTAAGTTTTGTTTTATGTTTCATTACTATTTATGTATCAACTAGAGTCAAACATGTTTATCTCAAATCTAACAGGAAAGGCGAAAATTAGAGATAAAGAGATTTCGAGTTATGTAGGCACTTTAAAAAAATTAAATTTAATTAAGAAATTCTATTAAAAGTGATTTAATTGTTTTTAGTAGAAAAATATAGGCATTTCTTTAAATTAATTATACCACATGCATCAGTTTACATAAAAAAATTTTAACATACATTTAAAACTGAAAATAAAATTTCAAAGGTTTTTGACAGATATCCTTATTTGTTTCAATTATTCTTTTAAGGTTAGAAAGAGCGCAAATCCTTCATAGCCAACATTTTCTTGGGATTCAAGAATAGTTTATAAGAATTCTACAGCTTTTCCTACCTCTTTTGCACTCACTTTTGGCTCATCAATATGATCTTTAGCTTCTGCATCTGATATTCCTTTGACATTATCTATGATTTCCTCATCTGTCAATGTTCCGCATGTTGCCAGGCAGTTGTCTAATTGTAAAAATCTTCAAAAATAATGTGAACATTAAATCTCGATTTTATTGTATTTCATTCTGGCAAATCTGGCACTGCATATTTAGCGTCGACAGTTTCTTATTCTTTACTGATGCCTCCAGTCTCTTTTTCATCATCTCCACAGCTTTTTAAAGCCATTTTGGATAGTTTTTAGAGTTGCACTTCTCCAGGCAAAACAGTCATTCTGATAATATCTTTATTTTTAGAAGAGAACTTTTTTCATGGATGGCATCTACAAGTTTGCTTACCAACTGTTTTTTATAGCTCACTTTAAAACTCCTAATTATCCTTTCATCCATTGATTGCAATTTTGAGGTGAAAATGAATTTCTATTCTTAGCTTTCTTATCTATGTTGAAAAGCTAACCCCTGGTGGTTACTATTCATTAACCCCTCACTTACTGCCAGAATCATTGTATTCCTTTCTAGTTAAGGAAGTACAGGGATAGTGATTGAAATTCCAAGAAATACTCCCAACCTATTCATTCTTACTTCCTGTGGGTTCATGAAATTCATCTCTGTCTGCAAGTTCTACTGATAAAGAAAGTTTTGACATTTGTACTCTATTATTAGAAATTCCAGAAATGGAGGTTTTGAAAAAAAAAATTCTACATAAACAGAGAAGCCCATTCTGAGCCAAGGGCTGATAGTTGGATAAGCCACACAGTATTTTATTATATTTTAGGTTGAGTGTTTTTTAAATTATGTTAATTTTAATATTTTGAATAAAATAATATGGGATTTAAATTTTTTGAAAATGTTACATTTTTTAAAGTTATAATATTTAAGTTGATTGTAGTACTCAAATATTTATCTGCTGTTCCTTTTCTAGTGACAAGGCTAATTTACTTTATTAAAATAAAATTCTAATATAATTTTTGGGGCCAATTTAAAAGGTACTAAAAATTATTTAAAAAAGTTGAAATGAATCTTTGTCTGAATCCCATTGGGATGCCATTATAGGCATTGCATACTTCCTAGCATTTGAAATTTCTTCAATTTCATATTTTTTAATCCCTGTTAAATTGAATTAAACTAATTTATTTTTTCTCACATTTTAAAAAAAAACAAAAATTTTTTTATTCTTCTCTTAACAATTAGTTTTATTCTTCTCTTAACAATTCAATGCAAGTAATTATTAGAAAACTCATTAATTTAGTGTCATAACTAATCTAATATCAAAATATATTTTTAAAAAATTTTATGCTACTTTCTCCCTCTAACCACAAAAATGTGTCTGCTACAGGGTTATGTTAAATTCTAATCTTTCTGGAGAAGTTGTAGCCAGATTATTTAAAAATTGAACATTATTAGGGTTGACTTTAAATTTGGCACTATTATCTATTGATATTTTGCCAAATTTTTTATCTCTTCCAATCTTCCCATGCTCATAAGCATCCATTAGAAACTATTTATTCTCTGGATATTTGATAATCTTGAGGTTGGAACTGTGGATTTTTCAAAAGCCAGTGGCTCCTCAGTTTGACAATTGAAATTGTCTTTGATAAATATTGATACCTTAAAAAGAAGATGTCTTCGTCTCTGTATAAGAGAAATCTTAAAATTTTATTTTCTAAATATAATATGTTTTTATAGTTTATAATGTTATGATATTTGTTAATTTTAAAAATGCTGCTTGAGAAAGCAGAATGATTTTCTTTGTTTAATCCTATCTCCGCAGTGTCCCTATTTTAATACAAGTCAATGTACAAGACTTCACTATTTCCATGTGCCATGATACACATGAAATTTATTTAAAATAAAACCTTCTATATTAGTCATAAATCAAAGTCTGAATAAATTATATTGAGACTGTCAATCTGCACAATTAATAAGCAAAATAGATTTATTTTGTGCAACATACATTATTTATTGAAATTATTTTAACTCATAAATATGATTTGAGAGTTTTAAGAAATATTAAAATTTTAAATATAGAGAAAAAATTGCTCAAACTCGAGAAATTTTAATTCAAAATTTGAAATTAAGAGTTGAAAAAATGTTACTATTTATTAAAAATGTTATTTATAAATAATTATTAATGATAAAGTTTTTATAAAATTTATTTAGATTTTCCGAAATGTTTACTTTGTAATATTTTTCTTTATGATTATGTAAGACTTAGAAATTTAACATTTATGATTATTAGTTTAAATCTTTACCGAATGTAAACTGAGGCTATTTTCAGAAATTAAGTTTAAAGAGTTTTTTTATTAACCTTTTGTGATACACTGAGAGCTGCCATACTACCAGAATGGGTGAATTAAAGTCATTTTACAGTGTAAATGCTATTTCTGTTTATTAAAAATGAGCTGAAACATGATTGTAAAGGTTTTGTATGAAATTAATTTCTTTGTTTAGCTGCTAAGTTGGCTAATGCACATAGTTTCATCTCATTTTAATGATGGTATTCTTGGTGAGCGTGGTGGTCAAAAACAAAGAATTACTATAGCTAGAGCAGAGGTCGCCAAAGTGGTCTATTTAACAAAAGTGGGGGTAGAAGAAACACATACATAATTGAGTATGTAAAATCTGTGAACTTTTTTATAATTGACTTAATATCAGTTTCTTTATAGAACATAAATTAATAAACGTATATTTATTCCGGTGGAGCAAATATTTACGTACCAGCGTGCGCAGTGGCACGTACTCTGCACTTCTGGTTTATAAGTCATATGCATGTGTGCTCTTGTCCAAATGTCACCTGTGACGAGCATTGATGTTACAAACGCAAATATCATACGCAGTTTCAGCTATCTTTGAACACTAACTGTGAACAGTGTTGAATATTTGCAGTGTCATTATTAAAACTTTGATAGTTTTGGATAATTAGTTGTTGTATCGATAAAACCATTCGTTTAGTTTAGATATCAATTTTAATTATCAATACATGTGAAAAAGAAGGTAAGCATTAATAATATGGATTAGTACAGCCCGCGACAAAACTGTAGCACAATTTGTATTACAAAATTTTTGAAAATACTATTACTTTAATAAATGTTTAAAATCATAAAATAAATGTACAAACACAGTACCTAATAGTTTTATTTTAATTAACAGAAAATTACTTTTAAGGGGGTCGATGGAGATTTCGAAAAATTATATAGGGGTCGATGGAGATTTCGAAAAATTATATAGGGGTCGATGATCAAAAAAGTTTGGCGATCCCAGAGCTAGAGCCTTATTGAAAGATGCAAAAATTTTAATACTGGATAAAGCTACTAAGTTTGTATAGACAAATGCCATATGTTTTCAAATACGAGTCGAGATGTTTTAGAAAACTTTTGAAAGCTTAAATGTGTGCAGGGGGGAGGAATCCACTAACTTTAGAAAATTCCAGGTGGGGATCACCATCAAAAATACTTCTCCTTTATTTTCATACTTGTCGAGCATTAGCAATAATTAGTAAATATCGTGAAATGTACGCACACTACATAAAAATACATAAAATAAATGCCTAAATATAAAACCCCAAAGTACCCCAAAAAGGATATTTTGAAAGGAATGTTATTATTTTTTAATCTTCCAAAGTATGAATGCTTAAGCTCCATGCTTCTTTTATGCATAGTGCAACCATTATTAAATCTACCATTGCTACAAGAGAAAGAAGGCATTTTTATTTCTAAGTGTAGCATTCCTTTTTCTATGATAAGAGTTTTAAATTTTGGGTGAATTTTTAAGTAAAAAGCAATCTTTTTTGCTTATCCATGGATGGGCTTATATTTGGAAATATATGGTAATATTTCTTTATTGTTACACTGTCAAGCTTTCTACATTTGTTGTGAGAGTAAAAAGTTGGATGTTTATGACTGTTTAAACTGTTTGTGACGTCATTAAAAGACCTTGGTGATTTCAATAGCCTTATTTCTCAGTATGTATGGTCATATGCGCTAAAATGTACAGGGAACGTAGTAATTGCTTCTGACATGCTGAAGACCATGCTGCTCTGAGCAAATGCAATTTACATATTATTTCTTCATCTATTTTGTACATTGTTTCATTTATTAAAAGGAAGGTGTGTTCATTCCTGTTTTAACAATTCAGTCCCAAGATACAACACATTGAAAAAAAAAGCATGGCATGTAAAAGTGTTTACAGTTAGTTGTTCAGATCAACTTACAATACCATTAAGTAGAACACAATTAAAAGTTCAATGCATCATCTTAATTTTTAATACTAATCAATTAGGAAATAATAGGAAAAAAATTTGAAATAAATAATAATTTACTTTTCAATAAAATTTTTATTTTATTGTCTAGCTCCCACAAATCTCAATATAATGCTAGCTACTATAAGCTAACTGTTAGTGGCTAAGAAAACGACTATGTCAGGTTAGTTTTATTAGTCCCCAATTGATGCCCGGGCTATGCTGTTCGTGCCAAGGTATAATGTTCTCCCCTATATTTTGAAAACTGAAAGTATATTAAGTTTAATAGAACAGATCTTCAATTTCTTGTAATACCCTTTTAATTTTTAATCAAAGGGTTCTGAAATAGCTGATGAGCTCTTCAAACATTTTCCATTTGTTTTGATACCTCAAATTTCTTCTATGAAAATTTTCATTTAGTTCTAACTCTCTTGTCTAATATTCAAAGGAACTTAATTTGTTAAAGACTAATTTTTCTTATGTAAAATATTGTATAAGCGCTAAAAAAATTGAATGTTTTGTATCAATCATTCAATTTTTTTAGCGCTTTAGATGTAGAATCAGAAAAAGTTCTTCAAGAAGCTCTAGAATATGCTGTTAAATGAAATGGAATCAAAGTTTTATATAATTGAAGTTTTCTAAATATATCAAATTTTATATTAAGTGTGCATTTTATGTAATTTTTACTTTATAATTATATTATTTTAGTACAATTTTGTAAAAAGCATGTTAAAATACTCAGTATAACACATTTTATTTTTACAATTTCATATTAATATATGGTATTAGATTAAATTGGTTTGTGTTTTGTAATCTACTTCATCTTGAAAATTTTTGCTGCATTTTTATTTTATTTCATCATGAAAATTTTTATTTCAACAAAATATATTCGTACTCGAGAGTTTCTTTCCAATTTTTGTTATGAATTAATAATTTTTACTTGTGAGAGTTCAAAGCTTTTCTTAAACTTTGAAATTCTACAGAAAATAATAGCCACTTCAAACGAATAAGATTTATAAGCTATATGTAACTAAGCACATCTCACTTTTATGTTAAACTTTCAAGAAAAATTCCTTGAAAAATGTGTTTGCATTTAGTTTTTTTAAAATTGACAAATTTATTTTCCTGAATAAAATGTTTCAGTTTTTATTTGCTTAGGTCGTACTGTGCTAGTGATAGCTCATCGTATAAGTACAATCCAAAATGTAAATTTCATTGCTGTAGTAAAAAGAGGCCAAATAGTTGAGGTATACTACATTTAAAGTTATTTTAATAATTTAAAGACTATATTCTTTATTCTATGTGTAAATATTTAGCATAAGTTGAAAAAAAAATTTCTCTGTTATTTAGAAAATATCTGTGTTGATTTTAGTAGTTTCTTAGCATAGGCTAGATGATATTTTATAAAAAATAAACATTTTGTTTGAGCTTAAAAATGCCACTGTAAGTATTTTTGTTATTAAACTCACTACTATAAATATATTTTGAAGTTTCACCTTAAAAGAATATCAGAATAAATTGAAAATTTTCAATGTACTTCACTTGAAATTCAGTTTTCCTATCTTAATTACATGTGTTTCTTTTATTTTTAAAAATACTTAAGAATAGGAGTGTATAATAACAAGCCTTGTTAGAGTGCATGTTTTTTGTATTGCAACTTACAATTAGTAAAAAAATTAATATATTTTAGAAATAGTCTTTTTTTATAATAAGAATAAAATAAAAAAAAATATTTAAAAAAATAAAATTAGATTGATTCCTTCACTAAAAATAAAAATAGAACTTTTAGAGAAATGATGATTAAATTATGAATATTATACTGTGAATGGTGAATCAGCTCATCAATTCTTTTTAGAAATAATGAGTGCTTCCATTAATCTAACAAGATTTTTAGCTTTTGGATAATTTTATTACAGTTTTTTTTAATTTTTTATTCAGAAAATGTTAATATCCTTAGATAATTGTGTTTCTGAATTTTGTCATTTTCAAGGTTCCCGTGAATAATTTCATTTCAATTCAAACTTATAATTCAAAAATTCTTAAAATTCTATATATATATATATTTGAGTTAGGATGATCATCATTGAAGAATATCTTATAAAAAGGATAATAATACTAATAAGTATGATGGCTCAAAATTAATTACCTTCATAACTTTGTTTCAAAAATGTTATATTTATCTTAAAAATTTAAATTTTCTGGAAAAAAGCATTACCTCTGTTGTATTATAAGTTTCTTTACATTTTCTTTGTATATTAGACAACTAATATAACTACATTTCTTTGAAGCAGTTTTTCAAAATTATTTTCAAATCAGTACTTAGATATTAGAAGTGAACTAAATTCTAACCACACACGAATAAATGTGTGTAAAATTTGTTATGCCATTAAAATTTATAATGCATGTTATCAAATTTCAAGCTTGCTGGAGAAATGAAGTTACCAATGCAGCAGTAGCTAAGCACCATAAATTTCTATTTTCATCTCTTATTACAGCATTTAAATTTTTCAAAATACGTATTGGCTGTTTATGATTTTAAAATGGAATTGCGTGGGAAATAATTTTCAATATTTCTTTCATTATAAAAAAATTTAGTCTTCCTTAGAAGGTAATCCTTCTTAGTTCTGTTATTTTTTTCCAAAAATAAAATTTCTGTAAAAAAAATTTTTTTTTCAGTTCTATTTTGTGTTCATTTCTGTAAATTGGAAATCATAGTTTGTCAAAAAACAAAGGTCTTTATTGGAATTTAGTGAAGCAACAATCTAAAAAAGAAGTATGATTTAAATCAAAGTTTTGTCTGTAGTCAATTATTTATATCATTAAATTTATTTTCATTTTTATAAATTGCTAAATATGTTTTAGTTTTCCTGAAAATTACACTTAAAGTATCTTTGGGAGAAGCTCTTAAGTGATATAAAAAGTTTGCAGAATTGTTTTAGAAAATTGGATCTTTTTTCTGAAAAAAACAAAATAAGTAAATAAATAAAACTACTTTTAAGCTAATGATTTTATTAAAACCTTAATCAGAGCTAAAGGTTTTAATTTAATGAATATTTTATAGCATACCCGCCCTATAACGTACTATTAAAAATTGTTTGCATGCAAGAAATTTTTTTTTGTTTGGCAGTCAAAGAACTAGTTAATTTCATACTCTCAGATGTTTATTTTTCAGAAGCTACTTTTGGTGAGAATTATTTTTCTAACTGTTAAGTGCTAGTTGGAATGTTTAAGGAGAACATCCCACTAGCATTAGCAGCAAAACTGAAGTATTTATGAAGCAAAAAATTTATTCAATTAAAGCCTTTTTTGAAGTTTGTAACTGCAGGAGTGCAGAATACAATTTGCTCCTTTGTATTTTCATATTGAATAACAGATGTTTCGAAAGTTGGTCTTGAAATATCTGTGTGACGACCTGATCGTGTCAATATGGTCAGCATTCCCATACAAGCCATACTGCCTATACTTCCCATACAAGCTGGTATCCATCAAAGCGGGGGGGGGGGGGGGGTCTTAAAACCGCCATTAGGGATTAAACCCCATAACATTGTTCTTAACATTGACAGTTCAGTGCCTTAACCACTGAGCCATCAACATGTAAATAATAATAAAAAAATTTGTCATTAATTGTCTCACGTATTTTTAAGTACTTTAATGAAATGTAATAAATTGCTGAGAAGAACTGGATGAGAAGGACTGCATTCATGTATTAAAAGCACAATATATTATACTTCAAATACAATCGCAAGAACGGATAATAATCTTAACAACTGGCTAATAAAAGAGATGTAATTTACTTTTATATGAGGTAATGGTCTACTACTCTGTGAGTTTGATGTTTGCAAATCTTACTAATGTTATGGTTTGAATAGAACTTAGGGAAACTGCAATGTATAGAAGCTTCTTTGGAATCTTCTTCCTCTTTCTTTATTTTGATTTCTTCTTGCAACTTCAATATTTCTAGATTTTCAATAACGCTTAAAACTGATGATACAGCATACTCTTGCCATAAAAGCTCTGGTGTAAATGATTCTAAAAGAAAATCTCACTTAATGAACACAACAATTCAAAATCTTAGAAAAGCTAGAATATAATAAAAGCAATAATTTGAGTAAAAACTCTATTTCATTAAAAAATAGAAAAATAGCTTTTATTTTAATTAAATATTTTATTTAAAAGAAAAAATCTGACAATTTGCATTTTATATGGATCTCTAGAATTAAATGTTTATATATTTTACTCTTTTTTTTAATACAAACTTAAAAGGTATCAGTAAAAAAATTCTTTGAAATTGGAATGACAAGAGCACAAGATTTATTTTTCTTAACCTTTAAATTAAAATGTGTTACAAAAGTATTTTTCAACATTGCACATCTTATTATGGTTTGATAAATTTATCTTATGGAGACTAAGTTTATGATTGTTAGTAAACATCCCCTTTCTTTTCAACACACAACTCTCTCGTTGAATAACAAGCAGGAAAAGTTGTGTTAAAGCAGATATATAAAATTTGAATCTATAAAACGTAATATATAACCTTGGATTGAGTTAATTGCTTATAAATATTTTCAATAAACTCAACGTTACTAAAAATGATTTGATTCCGTGATTAAATCATGGAATTTAAATAAATTTTTAAAAAAATACGAGCACTGAAGGAAGCATACTTTTTCTTCTTCAGTAGCAGGTTTTCCAATTTCTTCGTCACTGTGGCCAATGTGAGCAACTGTTCCATCCCAAGAGATAACAATTAATTCTTTTCCATTCTGGCTCCTGTATTCATTTTAAGAAAAAAAAATTGATTCTTCATTATTATAAAGCTTTTAAACAGTTAAAAAGTTTAGAAATTTTTATTAAAGTAACATTTATTTATGTTTTTTGAAAAATTATATAAAATTCCCTGCATTTTCCCTGTTATTTTAAGTGATTTTTAAATTCCCTGTATTTTACTGGTTTTCCATATTCTCCCTGTGGCGTAGCAGCCCTGTTCTTTATTACATAGCATGAACATAATCAATATTTTTACAACAACAAAAAATGAACAGTAAAAAATAAAATAAAAAGCACATACACTATAAATAAGGTTGTTGTTTTAACCCTTTTCTCTTCTTTCTTTTTATAAAGGGGAGGAAAAGGAATTGTTTGGTTTAAAATGGATTATTTATATTTAAGTCATTTTTTTTGAATTGTTTAAAATAAAACACAAAATTTACTTATATGTATTACAACTACTAATTTATGTTTCTTTTAAAAATAAATAATTAAAGTTATGTTAAGATAAAGAAAAAATTTAATTAAGTTAATTTATTTATTGTATTATTTATCTCATTGTTTTTGCAGTAAAATTTTATTTCTAATAATTAAACATTGTATAATTGCTTCATTAAAAAGTTTGGTTTTGATAATTCTGCTAATCCCAATCTGTTTCTAATTAATTATTTATTATTGTTCAATTTTTGAACATAGTTTGCTATCTCATCTTGTTTTAAAACATTAAAACTACATCTTCTAAAATAATTATTTTTAATTTTGAATAGCTAAACATACTAAATTAATTTTAATAGATGAAACATATTGTTGAAAAACATAAAAGTTAAAAAATACATAGAGGGCAAAAAATAAATGCTTTCTGATAAACTGCTTCTCAATAAAAATATAAACTTTTACTGCTTACGGTGAATGGAATAGCATTACCTTTATTTACATTCTGTTTGAGTCACTTTATTATTTAAAAGTTATACATATTCAAATTCATAAGTAAGCAATTAACCACTTATCATATTATTTTTATAGGAAATTTTTAGAAACTTAACTAATTTCACGAAATTCTTTATAATATACTAAAGCTAGAAATTTCTATTTAACCAAAAGAAATTTATAAAACCAGTGAGTTTGCAACTATCACAACTATAAACAAACAAAATTATAAAATTTTTCATTTTCATTTGTGAATGATGAGCAATATGGACTACATAGTTTGCTTTAAATTTCTTATATTAGAAAAAAATATAAGAGGATCAAATAACATAGGCATAACTATTGAACAAAAAAGCACAAATACAATAAAACTTCGATTATCTGAGCTTCAATTTTCCACTTAAACCAAACTATCAAATATTCCAAGGATTTTTTTTTTTAACATTCTCTATTTTTAAAACCACAGGAAAAAATTTGGAACTTGATCTCCTAAACACTCAGCAACACGAAATCCATCGACATGAGCAAACTTCTCATACAGCTGGGGTAAAAAAAAATCGAAAATGCTACTAAATATATAGAACAAGAAGCGACAGCAGCTATCCTGTTGTCTCTAAAAAAAAATAGCAAAACATTGAAGCAAGAAATGCCTAAGTAAAATACAACAAGAAACAATTAAGCTTTTAAGTAAGAACTCCTAAGTAAGAATATGAATTGGATGTAGTGTATGTATTATCTTTGCATTTTAAAATAAACATTTAAACCTAAAACAATTTGTGAACATTTAAACCTAAATAAATTATTTTATATGTAATTTTAACTCAAACCATGTTTATTGGTTAGTCCACATTTATTTAGATAATCAGGACACCAGCAATCCTGTTATCTCGGAAAGAATGGTAAAGCACTGCAGCAACCAATATGTAAATAAAATACAACAAAAAACAACTAAGGAATTTAAGTAAGAACTCCTAAATAAGATTATGAATTGGTTATAGTGTATGTGTATGTATGATTTTTGTATTTTAAAATAAACATTTAAACCAAAAAAATTTTGTATTTTAATATAAACATTTAAACCTAAACAATTTATTTTATCTGTAATTTTCTCTCTAACCAAGTGTCTTGTTTAGTCTAGGTCCACATTTAAGATAATCGAGACTTCATTGTAATTTTAAAAAAGAAGTTAACGTAACTAATAAAACTTCACACTACCATGATATATCAAGAATAGAGTAGAACAAGTGGCCTCTTCATTGATGTAACCTAGAAAAAAATGAAATACATTTTTACTTAAATTACTCAACATTTTCTTTTAGATATTTTTATATTACTTGCTATTTACATTATTTCGAAATAAATATGATAAATGTTGTAACTTTAAAATTAAATCAAAGGATAAATTTTAAAAAATATATCTCACCCAAACGGAAAGAGAACAGTTTCTGCTACCAATAGCACAGCAACAGAAATGTTCAACCTATTTAAAATATATCAGTTAATAATTAAGAAAAAAAATCTATATAAAATACATTGATTTATAACTGTTCCTTATTATTATTGGTGCATTCTTATATACCAGAATTATTGTATTTCTAAATTTTCAAAGATTTCTTAGGTTGTCATCAATATAAAATCGGTAAAAGTTGCATTAAATTTTTTTTACTTATCCTTGAATTAAAGTTATATTTGTTTATCGTTAGACCATAATATATTTCTCAACTAAATTCGGTTTATGACTCTGATTATTATTCAAAGTTAAGTCTTAAAACAAAAAACCGGTATTTCTTTATTATAAAGTAATCCTACAATATTACCTTATTTTGAAACATTTCACAATGAAAAAATTTAAAATGGTGAACATTTCCCAATTATTAAACACTAAGTACAGTGCGCAGAAAAATAAGCAAAACACCCTGAATAACTATTGATCTAATGATTGGATTTTCAAGTACTAGGGCTAAATCTCAAATATGCTAATTAATTAGTGCAGAAGATATTTTAAGTTGCAAAATCAGACACAAAAACGTATTTTTTTTTTTTTCTGAATAAACAAGACGCTTAAGCGACAGATTATAATTTCTGACCCTTAAAATATTGGAAGGATAGCCCAATCTAGAAAATATAGATCCAATAGTTTGGTCAGGAGAATGGACCAAAGTTTGAATCCCTAATTGTTAATTTCATTTTTTTTGCTTATTTCAATAATTCTCACATACTTTTTAAGCGAATTGAAAACATTTTGAGCACATTTATAAAATACATTTATCCAAAAAAAGATCCACAAAAAAAATTATTTATAATAATAATCTATTTTTTATTAAATAACAATCGAAAGGTATACAAAGTTTTAAATCAGTTTAAAAAGTTAAATTTTAAATGACATAATACAAAATCAGTAGAATAGTTTCTGGAAAATAAAATTCTAATTCTAAAATGCAATTTTTTTAAAAAAATTTTATTTTTCAGAAACTATTTGACCAATTTTATTCAAATTTTATATTATCATGTTAAATTACATTCTTTAAAATGATGTAAAAATTTGTATACTTTGCAATTCAAAATTGTATGCTCCTATGAAATAAAAAATAATTTATTATTTTTTATTTAATATGTTTAATTTCTTAATTAAACATAATAAATAAATAAACATCATTTTTGTGAGAAACTTTTTTTGGATACATTAATTTTAAAATTATGAGTAAAAAATCTTCAATTCGCTTGGGAAGTTCTTGAGAAATGACGAAATATGCAAAGAAATAAAATTAGCTTCAGGGGATTATTGGGACATTTTTCTCAGATAATCCACTAAATTTTGGGGTTTAGAAATCATAATCTGTCGATAAAAATGAATTTTTATTTAGAGAAAGTACATTTTTGAATCCAACTTTATAATTCAAAATATTGCTTGCACTAATTAATTAGCATATTTGAGGTGATACCCTTGAACCATTAAGATTAGATTTTTAATACATAAAAATCTGATCATTAGATCATAATTCAGAGTGTTTTTTTTTTTTTTTTTTTTTTTTGCACACTGAAGGTATTTATTTTCGTAAAAGTTTCATGTAATACTGTCTAGTCAACAGACACCATTAAAATAATGATTTATTACTACAAGATTTTTTGCTCAAATCTAAATGATTTCTTAAAAGAAAAGCATTTGCTGAGTTTTTATAATGATCAAAATTAAACAAGAATTTAACAAATAAAATTGAGGATAAAGTTTTAACGGTACTCCACCAAAATAATTAGATTTAAATTTTATCCTATTTAAATTGAGAACTAATTCTACACATCCAAATTTGTGTTAAGATGATAAAACACTGAGAAAACTTTCAACTGAATACTTTTTATTTTTGATAAAGCAAAAATCGGGCACGAATTCTGTGAAACTAAATTTGTGTTAACATAATAAAACCTTTTATTATCTTTTAATTGCGTACTTTTTATTTTTGATAAAAACAAGTTGTTTTAACAACAACAACAAAATGATTGCTAAGGAATCATAGAGATTGCTGAGCAAATGGAGTAGGAGGAGGAGCACCTTGGTAGTTACAAAAACCATTAATCTAATTTGAAAAAAAAAATTTTTTTTTTCTTACCTTCTCATTGTTTTTGGATATTTGAGTGCAAAGTATATTTGGATTAAAACGCTAGAACAAAGAGAAAGAAAAGAAAATTTTATTTTGTGAACTTTCTGTTTATCAAAGTTAAACCAAAATAAACTGTTAGACAAATAATTTAAAGATTTCTATAATAATTTTATTTCACATTACATTGGCAAGACACTTTTATATCTCATCTCATAAAGACATTCAGTTACTGAGGCTCAAAGAGTTTCATTGGTTATTAAGACATATTTAAAATTCTTCAGCATGGTTTCTATCTTTCCTTTTGGCAAATTCATACTGAAACTTAGCCAATAACTTTTATAAGTCAGAGAATACTTAAAAAGTACCCAAATTAAATTCGCCAATTTTCTCAAAAATTGTGAATCTTTTGTTTCTATTTTCAATAAAAACGGCAATAATACTACAATAGCTACAAATAACAATAGAGCAAAAACAATACCCCCACTTAAGAAAACCTAACAACCCCTTCTAGCAATAACTGCAACATCAGCAGGTGGTGGCCACACTATTACATAAAATAACTAGGTAAGAGTACTTTCATAGCTACTTAAATAATGATATTTAAAATAACAAGGTTTTATACAGGCTCTATTAAAAACTTCCATGCTAAATATAGAATCTCAATAAATCATGGCTCATAATAAACAAATTTAACATTATTTCCTTCTTTATTTAAATTCCTGAAAATAAATATTGAGTAGAACACTTTTAGGATGGATAAGAAAAAATGCAGTAGATTTTACCAAATAATATAAAAATGTTATGATAATTGTTTCATAATGTACTAAATATTTTATGCATAGGGATATTTATAATAATCAAAATAGAAAGACTGCAATATTTTCCAGTTATGATTAACCTGAAATGTTATATTAACTCATAATTTTGAATAGGCATTTGATGCATCAAAGTAAGTTAAAAGATTTAGCACAAATAATTTAAAAAGGGAGTTAAATAACTTAAAAATAAACTGAACATTTAGAACAAAAGAAAACTTTTAAACTGAATTTTATAAATGAAGCTCGCTTTATTATGTTTTAGTAATACTTATTTAAATATTAAAGCAGGCAATAAGAATCTATCCAAAAGTTCTCTTTCAATAGGGATTTTTTAAAGAAATTTACTCAATTTTAGGGAATTTTCTAAAATGTACAAAAACCAGAATTTTTATTAAACCAGGAGAAACTGGCCAAATCCAGTAGAGTTGGTAGCTATGATAGTATTATAATAAAATTAATTTTCCATATTACACTAAAAGAATTTTTTATTTTTTTAATTCAATGAATAGTAGTCAAATAAGATTAAAATAACTTACAACGCAAGTTATAGCTTTCCTATGACCAATAAAGTCCCAGTTGGCTTTCCAACCATCTCACTCAATAATCTGAGCTGTAGGCCCAGAGTTATTCATGGCATGGGCAAAAACAAAATAGCGGCCATCGGGAGACCAGCTCAACCGCAAAACATGGGTAGTCCCACCACACTGAAAAAAACAAAGCATTATCTATTAATAATTACACAAGTAACTCCATCTCCTATGGGCAGTGATGGATTTTCTATTCATTAAGTGATAAGGAGTGGTCTATAAATAATGCCAGTAGTTCACAATATTTTTTACCTTCTCTTTTATCACAAAGTGTCACACTTCCCTGTACTCTTCTTAACATTTGTCACACATAAATATATATCAGCAGTTCAGACATATGAGACAGGAGAAGAATGAAAAGAAATTTAGTTACTAGTCCACAGGACTAGAAACTAAAAGATATATGAAGTACTTACGCTATTTCACTGATCTATTTACGTTATCTATTAACCATTTTTTACAAAAAAAGTTAATAAAATAATTTTAAATGAAAAAATTACAGAGAACGTATGAACACAATTGTGATAAAATATGCTATTTTGTTTACATAAAAAAGGACAAATGCAAATAGTGTGAAGATAGTAGGGTTTCATTCCATTACACGGGATATATAGAATGATCTGAAAATATTCCAAACTTTAAGGAGTGGTGTTGTTTTTTAGCATTAAAGGTGGATAAATTAAACTACATTATTTAAAAAAACTGAAATATGCATATAGAAAGAAAGAGATTAAGAGGACTATCTGCAACACCTGCCTTCCTATTTGTTGAAATAACAATAAATTTTATAGCAGTCTTTTAAGTTAATTTCAAAATGATTAGTGGTGAAAATTTCAAAATGTAGAACTATTAATTCAAAGTGTTTAAATTTCTTGCTCTTACAAAAATATTAAATAGCATTTTTTTTAACCAAAACAAATATAGTTCAAGGGTTTTTAAAAGATGTTCACTGCAAAAACTGAACAACTTTGGATCCAATGATCGGATTTTCGCGTTTTAGGACTCATTCTTAATGGTTCAAGAGTATGACCTTAAATACGTTAACTATTTAGAGCAGACAATATTTTAAGTTACGAAATTAGACACAAATGTACCTTCTCTGAATGAGTATACCAGTGTTTTTTTAGAAAGGCGGCCTGGCCTTTGATCAGTTTAAATTAGATAAAAGTCTTTCGAGTTTTGTATCAGTTGATAATAAGTTTTTTATCAATTGTTTCTAGTTTACTTTTGTTGAAAAAAATGTATACCCAGAGATTATCTATTATTTAATTATTTTTATAAACTACAAATTTTTCTCCTATTACTGAGAGGAATAATTTTTGGACAAGTAAAATAGTATAAGAGGGAAATTTAAAAATTATTGAAGATCAGTTATAACTTAATATTACACATTTTGATAAATTTTTACAGTGTTAAATGAGTGCCCTTTTAAAACTTATAGTGCCCTGCATTTTTTATTCCTACAGAGAAATCTGAACATACCATGTCTATTTTTTTTCAACGGATTCGGATTTTTGATCTCCCCATAGTTTGTTTAGGAAAATGATCCAAAGTTTTGACCCCTTAATGCTAGTTTTACGTATTTCACCATGTCGCAAGAGCTTTTTAAGCGAATTGCAAAATTTTTGTTTATTATAAAATTTGTTTATCCAAAGATAATTGTATAAAATAATTTTATGCATAAAATAACTAAAAATAAATTATGCATAAAATAATTTTTATTAAGATTTTTTATTTTATTTAATAATAGTCGAAACATTTTTACATGTAAGGTACAGTTTTTTACGTCTTTTTATATATGTAATTTTACATGGGAAAATACAAAATTTGAATAAAATCTGTTAAATAGTTCCTGAGAAATGGGATTTTAAATATACGATTTCTTTAAAATGCGCGTTCTAAGGAGCTATACAACGGGTTTCGCTCAAATGTTATATTTTGATATGCAAACTTACATACTTTAAAATAGTGTAAAAAAAATTTATACCTTACAATTCAAAAATTTTTTTGACTATTAATAAAGAAAGAATAATCAATATTTATTAAAATTTATTTTTTGCATAGAATTATTATCTTTGCATAAACGAATATTATAATTGTGTGCAAAACATTTTCAACTGGACTTGAAACAAAACTTAAATTTTTTATTCTAAAATATTATACATATACTTTTCTTTTAATTTTTAAAGCATATTAATATTGTTCTTATTACGATAGGCATTAATTACCTTATTAACAATTATTTTAAAAACAGATTTAGTTACAATCCCTTAAAGCAGAAATTTTTTTCTCTGGCCCTTCTCTGAAAAAGATAGTGTGCTGCTATTGTAAAGTGCGCAAAAAAATGGACCACCCAAAATAACTTTTGATCTAATGGTCAGATTTTCAAGTTCCGGGACTCAATCTTAATTTCTCGAGGGGGTGCCTATTAATAAGTGCAGATGAAATTTTAAGTTGGGAAATCAGAAGCAAAAACATACTTTTTCTGAATAAACATACATTCGACTGATTTGGCTTTGTAACCCCCTGGTCCCAACAGTTTGGTCAGGAAAACGCTCCAAAGTTTGGAATGTTTATTTTACTTTTTGCGTATTTCGCTATATTTCGAGAACTTTTTAAGCAAATTGAAAACTTTTTACACTCAATTATAAAATTCATTTATATCATCATTTATTCAAAATAATTCCTCGCAAAAAATAACGGTGGAATAATTCCTGGGACTTTAAATTTCAGATTTTTTTTAAAATTCAATTTCCCAGTAATGACTATTCGACCGATTTCTCGCAAATTTTGTATTTTGCCATGTAAAATTGCATTCTTTATAATGATGAACAAAATTTTTTACCTTACAATTAAAAAATTTTTTTGAAATTTTTAAGCAAAATAAAAATTAATAAATAATTACCAAAAGTTGTTTTTTTTTTGCATCTTTAGATAAACGAATATTATAATTATGTGCAAAATTTTTTCAATCAGAAGTTCAAGAAACAGCAATAAGTAAGATTAACGTTAAGGTGTCCAAATTTCGGAGCGCTCTCCTGACCTAACTATTGGGACCCTATTTCCCAGATTGCCCGTATTTTGGGGGTTAGATATTTAAAACCATCAAAAAATGATATGTATAGTCAGAGAAAGTACGTTTTTGTGTTTGATTTCGTAACTTACAATATCGTCTGCACTTTAGCGTATTTGAGGTCAGCTCATCGAGCTATTAAAATTTTGTCCTAGTACGCGATGATTCCATCATTAGATCAAAAGTTATTCAGTGTGGTTCTTTTCTTTCTTCCTTTGGCACACTGTACGTGTTCCAAGCAATTAGAGAAAGGATTAGAAAGCAGATAAGAATTCTTACTTCAAGGAATGGATGACAACTTCTTAATGCCACACCCTCAATGATTTGTCATCAGACTATAATGAGAAAATAATTTAGTACCTTATATCATACAAAATACTTTCATACAGGATCCCAAGAAACGCCTTTAAGCTTTGAGAAGAGCAATGATTTCCACAAAAATGATAAGTTATTTTCCACAGCTATCAAGAAAGAAACAAGTTTCTTTCAAAAGCAAATAATGGTTATTAAAACAGTTTAGAATTGCAGCCTAGTTTAAATAAAGCCATTTAACATATCATTCTTGAATAAGTGAAAGGCAACAATGAAAAATAAATTTCTTAATATAGGGGTGCACAACCTTTTTGATTGAAGGGACACTTTTTACAGTAGGTAGATTAATAAAGGACCGCACGCATATATAATATTTGTATAAACATCAGTGTTCTAAGCACTAAATATTTTTATCAGTAAACTTAATAACTATATCAAAAAGTTAGCTTTTAATATATAATTTTTTAATTTTACATTAATTAGAATACTCTATAGCTTGAAGGAAGGAAGTTCGAATCCCGCATCAAATATGGATGTATCCTTGTGATGTTTTTCTCCACATTGTACTTCAACTTGACAAGTTTAAATAAGCTGTTCTTTATATTGAGAAGACAAGCCACTAATGCATTGACTTTCAAAATGCCAAATGTTTGAAACTTATTTTTTAAATAAACCATATAAATATGTAAGTTTGTGTACAGTTCATTCTTCTTTAGCTATGCTTTGCTCTCTGCACTTTCATTTAAATATTTACGTACCAAACGTAACAAAATGCATTATACCCAAGTAGCACTCAATATCGATTGATCTCGAAAAAACTTCGCTTACGACGTCGATCGATGTTCTTCCGAAACATCGATCTATGTAAAAACGTCAGATTTTATTTATATTGTACGACATTGTAAAATTTATATAGATCGATATCTCAATAACGCCGTAGAATGTCGAGTTTGAAAAAACCATATTCCACGGCGTTTACAGATACAGTAGAATGTCGATGAATATTTTTATCACGTTATTCGTAAAACAAATATTAATAAGCATTTAAAGAAGCGGCAGAACGCCGATCGATAATTTTAATACGTTATTCAAGAAATTTTTTTCTCTGGATATTGTAGGATATAGGTACACGTCTGTTAATTATTTTATATGGTTTTGCACTTCAGATTTCATTTCGCTAATTATACTCCAGGCTGTACAGTTGCAGATTTAATTAATTTGATTTATAATGAGTAAAAAAAAATCCTTCATTTTTTGTCAAGGATAACTTGAAAAGAGCTACATGCTCTGCTCAGTCTATGCCTATTTAGCAGAAAATTAATCATTTCCTTGCATGCTAGACAATAAGCATTCTGCAAACTAGTGAGCAAAGATTTAATATTGCCTTAGAATAAAATATCTGCAAGTATTTAAGTCATACTTTCAAAGTTCAAGGTGTGTAGCCAGATTTTTCAAAAAAATAAAATAATAATAATAAGCACCCAAAAATATTTTTAATCAGTTTCCAAACAATAAAAATATATATATAATTAGGATTTGAGCAGTAATAAGCTTAAAAATTAATTAAGTGTAAAATAGGTGAAAAGGAATAAGTGTGAACACTGTAGATGGAATGTAAGAAGTGAATATTAATTTAAGGCATGATAATTATTTTCAGCTCAACTATGATTTATAAATCAAAGACAATTTGCTTGTTTAAAAATTACCACATTTAACATGTATGTAAATTAGTTTTCTTATTTTTTAGCATTTGCAAGGTACATTTGATCTTCAGACAGGATTCAGTCACTGAAAATTAATAATTTAATATATTGCACAATAGCACTAAAAACTCAAAAAATATTATAATTTTATGGGTTCAATAAAATTTACACTTCTGATATGAACGTGCTTTGTAATATAGAAGGTGTGAATGCAGAGGAATAAAACAAAAAGTAGCTATGAATATTTTATTTGAATAAACATTTAAAAATTTAGTAAAACAAATTGGCACATTCTTAGGTCTCCAAGTCTAAAGAATTGGTCACGTCAATTATCTTAGGTTTTCGTCCTTCCCAATCAGTGGCTGTAGCAGACCTTCCCAAATTTTTCCGCAAGCTCTTGGTCTCAAAGCGTTCGAGAACTGTAGCTGGAAGCAAAACATTGAGTAATATTATAACATTTAAAAAATAAAAACTGAAAGACTAACAAAACTCAATTTATTAATGAGTATATAACGAAACTTAGAGAACTAAATTGAATAAGGGCTTTGAGCAATGATTCTCTACATTTTTTTGTTTTGTTGTTACGGCACACTTTTAACCATTTCGAAATTTGACGGCACACAATGAAAAAAATTAGATTAAAAGTTGTTTACTTACCTACAACACACTGTGTTAAATAGTTTGTGATAATAATAAGTACTACAAAAGCACGTTTATTAAGGGATTATTATTTCTTTTGAGTGATTTTTTATGTTAGTAACAGTTATTTTTTCTTCTTCTTTTTGCTAGTTATTAATTGTTAGCTTGTTTTCTATAGTTATTAACTGTTATTTTTTGTGATTTCTTGTTTACTAGTTTTTTGCTAATTATTAATTGTTAGCTTATTTTTTTTTTTGTTAGTTATCCTTTCCTAATTTGTTTTTTTATATAGGGGAGAGTCGGGTTCCCCCGACCAATGTCAATTTCATATGTAGAGAATAATATTTTTTTCAAGTCAATGGGCCATCGGACAATAATTGTTATATTAAAAAAAGATTATTTTCAAAGTTTCAAGTATTTATGCAGCTGGTAACACGGTAAACAATAGTTTTTAAAATATGTTGAATACAGTTGTCATGATATTAAGAAAAATTGGTTGAATGTTTCGATTAAACTTCATTTTAATATTAAAAAAATAATTTTTTCTATACATACAGCATTAAAGTATGTAGTCTTAAGTTTAGTTTGCACAAAGAACGAAGTTTATTTGTGAAAAATTGTTCGAGTAATTACAAATTTACAAAAAAATTGGATTTTGGGTAGCCCCGCTCACATGAATGTTAGGTATCACAGCCCACTTTTATTTCGTCGATAAATGTACGGTTCCAAAGATTTACTTAAATTAAATTATTTTCTTTAAATATTTAATATTAATATATATTAATATTATAATATATTAATATATATTAATATTATAATATATTAATATACATTAATAATAATAAAAAATATAACATTTGTTGTTAATAAATGATAGAATTCACTAAAAGTATATAAATATGTAATAAAAAAAATAATTTTGTGATAAAAATGATAAATAAGGTTTATCTATTGTCAATACATTGGTCATTTTCATTTACACCTGAAAAAACAATCAAAAAACATAATTTTTGTAACTGGGCGGGGCTACCCGACACATTTCGAAAAGAGCTGAAAACATGTTTTTTTAAATTTCTATTTTAGTTAAACTATTCTTTTTTTGGTTTATTCTTTTTGTATTATTTAATTAAATGATAAAACAATAGAAACATACAAAAATCTTGATTATTACTCCATATTATACAGAAATATAAGCAATAGTCCTTAAGTGGGCGGGGCTACCCGACTCTCCCCTATTTGGTTTTTTTTTTAGTTATCCTTTGTTAATTTGTTTATTAATTGCATAGCTTACTTTAATGATTAAGTTTTATTTCCATCTGTAAGTTAATATTTAGCTTGCTTTCCTTAGTTAATTAATCATTTTAAATTAAAGTCATTAAATTTCCTACTTACTTCAAAAAAATTTTAAAACTATGTGTCAAAGACAATTTTAATTCTCACATCTATTTTAAGATTGTCAGAGACAAGGCAATCGCCAACAAAGATGCTAACGCGGTTAAAGCTTAGAAAAATTATAAAAAGTATATATATATATACTTTTTATGAACATTTCAAGAATTTGGCAGCACAAAAAAGTACCGCGACACAGCGGTTGAGAATCACTGGCTTAGAAAATCGACACACGGATCAAAAAAAGATCAAAAAAAAGGCATGCTGCATTAGACACTGTTTTGTAAACTGACTGAATATTCAAGCGGCAATGCTGTATCTTTGATTAAATAATGATTAGTAGTAACGAATAACAATCATTCCTGTACCATAAACTAAATCTTATATTAATAACTTTTATATAGAGAATTATATTACAAGACTGGATTAAATTTAGGTAAATAGAATATCATTGTTTTCAGAAATTGAAAAGTTAAACTTATTTCTTTTTTTAAAATTGTTTAATATTTTCATACTGCTTATTTTACTTTTAGACGTAAGTTTAAAATCTATATATAACCTTTTACAATTCGCTTACATTAATATTTTGATAAATTATGTATACTTATATCATTTTGAGCACAATTTTTAATGTTTTAAAAGGAATTAACTGTTAATAAGCTACAGAATTAACGTTGACAGACTTAATTTTTATGAAAAGTATTTATACACTCATAACTACAATGCTATGAACCTTGTTCACACAACAAATGACATTAGAAACATTTCATCTTACATAAAATTATTTACGAACCTAGTGAATTTATTTAATAAAAATTAGCTAGATTGTAAAACATAACATTTAACATCCCAGCAAACAAGAAGTAAACAATTCAGAACAAACAACTTTGACAATAAATTTACGTCATTAATTAGAAATTATTCCGATAATAATATTTAAAATTAGCGAAAAGTTAAAAACTACTTACTTAATTATAATTCAAAACCAGCTACATATGATCTTTTATAATGGAATGTTCTTTCGGTAATGTAGGCTTAACCTAAATATAAAAGTGAAACATTGCAATTAGAAATGAAGACCTGACACGATATTAATAGAGTTTATATAAGTAAATAGAAGATGAATAAACTTTGCTTACCTAAATTAAATCAGTAAAGTGACTTTTGACGACAATATTACGCTAAAAATTCATGGATCATGGTAAAAACATGGATCGTAAAGCGCGACGTCAGAGCTGAAGATCACGTGACAAGCGGATAAACTTTGTTGATAGCAATACTGAGATCGCTTCACCTTCCAATCCCGTTCCATAAAGTTATCACGGCATTGTATTTTTTACTTTCACTAATATGAGCAAGTATAAAGAAATTTTACTCATTTTTATCTTTCTAGCAAATATTTTGAACTATGGAACTAAAATATATTTAATATAGAGTGTTTTAAGAAAAATACTTTTAAAGTTTTATTGACGGAATTCATTCAATAACTTGCTCACAGTATCTATATTCCTCCGCTTTCAAAATATTGATAGAAACGGCCACGGTATAGATCGATGTTTCTGTGCTACTTGGGTAAAGAAATCCCGCTGTGGACTGATCGTTAAGACACGTTTCCCAGCAAATCACCGAAATCAAGCATCACTGGCTGCGGTCAGTGTTCGGGTGGGTGACAATTTGCATCAGTCTGCGTAGGGACCAAGGGTGTGCGGTATTGGTCCTCGTTAAACTGTTCTACCGTAAAGTGCTCGTCTTCGCGTGCAAATCGTCGGCTACCGAATCTGGGGTACCATCCCCTCTGCAAAGGATCAAAATTGTGATGCCATGTCTTCGTATCATCCTCAGAGATGTTTCCCAGACCGTCGGCAATAGCCCATTGTGCAGTACAATTTTAGCAAAAGAATTGTTTTCACTTTAACACGAAAACCCCTCATCTAAAGAGGATTGTATGAAGAGACTATTGTTCGATAAAACAGAATAAAATAAATTAAGTTAAATTTTTTTTTGGCTATTATGGATGGATGGTTGAATGTAAACAAGCTTCCTAAAACCGGAAGAAATTAAGAAAACTTCCGGTGTATTCCTCCGCTTATGTTTTGCTTACGAGGCGGTGTGTGAACAGGCAGAGTACTCTAGGAAGTTTTATTATTGTAATTTGTGATTTAATTTACGCGTAATTTCACTTGTCATAAGGTAAATAGGTACTTTATTTACGTCACACTAGCACAGAACAATAGGTTATTGGTCTGGGAAACATCCCTGAGGAGGATCGGAAGATATGCAATTTCGATTCTCTGCAAGGGGGATAGCTCCCCTGCTTTAGTAATCCGACGAACTGCGATGGTATGTAGAGCACTTTATGGTAGAACAGTTTAACGGGGACCAATACCGTACACCCTTGGTCCCTACGCAGGCTAATCCAAATGGTCACCCACCCTCTTACTGACCGCAGCCAGTGGTGCTTTGCTTCGGCGTTCTTCTGAAAACAGTGTCTTTACGATCCAATCCACCGCGGCACCACCATTTATTGAAGTTTCTAGTATTTTACAAAGACTAACTGGTTCTGAGTCAAAAACAAATTTGAAAATTAATATCAGAACATAAAGTTTAAGGTTAGCCATGATATGAGTGTTATCCCTTATTTGACTATATTTGTGTTAAATATCACCGTTTTATATTTCTGGGTAGCATCATAGCATGCTTGCGAAGTCTTCTGAATTCATTTGTTGTTTGTTTCGCTGAAAATTAGATTGATAGAACGCGTTACATTGAAAACACTATTAGCATAATAATTGGATACCTGCTATTTAGGCGCAAAAATCAATCGGAAGTAGTAACCCGGAAGTCTTACGACGAATTTTGAAACGGATTTCCCTGAATAATTTTTGATCTAATGATCGGATCTTCATGTTCTAGGACTCAATATTAATGGTTTGAGGGATTGACCTCCAATATGCAAATTATAACAGTCGTTGAACAGCATACCCAATTTTGGGTTTACAACTACTAATACTCAACTCCTTAATTTTGTACCCAATTCAGAAGACAAGGAAACTCCTGGATCAGTACCCCTAAAGACATGATTTATTATGAGAGCACTGAAGACTTTGTGACTTGACAAATTTAACGTGCATCAGTACTACACGGGGAGTCTTCGGCCTGCGGGGATCGAACCCACGACCTCTTGGACATGGGCCCAGTGCCCTACCAACAAGGCTATACCGCTCCTTAAAATATGCTAATTAATGCAGACCAAATTTAAATACTTTAATATGCACTATACGTTGATCTGTAGAAGAAATATAGAAATATGCTGAAAACCTCATTCACATAAAAAGTTAAAGACACTTAAAATCGTAGTTTAAGGAGAAATTTTAAGAAATAATGGTTATTCAAGAGATAAAAATTCCTCTTAAGGTGGGGATAGGAGTACTTGGAAGAGAATGAAAGCACTCACTTGCCTATTATTCTAATTTACTAAACCTTCCCTAAAATTATGATTTGAAGAAAGATTTATGAAAAATTATGGTATTTGTATGAGTATACCATACACCCTCAGAGGGGGGGAAGTATTTTAGTCTTCTAATCCTAGGTCTCAACATAATTTTAAAAAAATTTCATATCATTAATAATTATATTTTTCTCAATTTTCCATTGAAACACTGATACATTTCTGGAAATATATACTGACGAAAACTCCTCATATCTAATTCTTTGATTTATTGTAGTTATAGATTTTCTAGGAAATTGCTTCTAATTTTAAAACATGCCCTTCACAAATTTTCTAACAAAAAAAAAATTATGAAAAAAAAAGCAAAAAAGAAAGACTTTTTTCTCGGAAAAAAGTTTGTTTGATAAATGTGGATTCATGTTCAGTATCCCACAAATATACAGTATACTCGATATCTCAAAGTTGAAGGGACGATTAAAAAAATTTCAAGGCAGCGAGTTTTCGAAATAACTAAATATGTTCTAAAAAATAGGAAATACATTCTAAAATATCACTCTAAAAGTTGAGTCATGAATTATAAGAATAACTACTATTTAATATGAATGAAATGAAAGTTGACTATAAGTATAAATACAACAGTGATCATTTTACTTTCAAAAGTTAAGTCAAAATATAATTATGCATAAAATAGAAAAGATTTAGCATACATTGTGATTTTTTCAAAAAAAAAAAAAAAAAAAAATTCAAATTCTATTTCGAAAAAAATTTGACATAACAAGGTTTTGAGAAGAAACTCTTCGACATAGGAATTCATAAACATTAGATTTATATGTCATGCCAAGGGAAAAAATATTTTTTTGATTTAACAAGGTTTTCGAGAAATCGAAGTTCGAGATTATACTGTACGAAAAATTAAAACTGTTAATTTTTCCTTGTGGATTCCTATTTCCTGGACCTAGCAGGGAATTCTATATTTTGACTCATAAGTGTAGTAAGCTCAACAGTTTTCAAAGAACTATTGATCTCTTCAATTTTTTCAAACGAACAATAATCATTTGCATGATTTGAGTCCTGTAATAAATTACTGAAAACGTAAGCAGGACAAAAGTTTCTTTTTAAGGCATATGACAATCATACGGCTTTTTCTTTCAGTTTTCTCGGGCAGCAACGGCAGTATTTCTTCCCAGAGTATTAATTTCAGCGTTATCACCCAAGTATAACGACTGGAATAATGGAATTATAAAACTTATTAATTCATTATTCAACCGTTTACACACAAGTACAGCTAAATTATTAGATGCACTATAAGATTCTAAGTAATATCTTAATTATCAGGTGATACTATACAGCTGTATTTTTTTTACTCGGATGAAACCGGTTTGAATTTGTTTAGTCTCATCCATTAGTTGGTAAACATTGTAATGCAATACGTTAAAAATAAATACAAATAGGAAGTATACCAAAAATGTCTTGAATAAAAACCCATTACATGTGTGTTTAAATATAAAAGCATTGCAGCAGTAATAAGTTGCTGAACACATAATTTAAAACAATATCATGAGATAGCAAAAGCCACAACATCTCCAAATTTCCAAAAATTGCCATTTTAAGTCTCATTAAAATGGCCGCTTCAAGGTTCATTCTCGAACATGTTGATTTAAAATGAATGTCCATTAACACAAAATAATCTTGAATATCGAAATAACAAAAAAAAAAAAAAAAAAAAAAAACCAATATATACTTCGAAGGAAAAAAAAACAAGGTATAAAAATTTTTATGGGGCTAATTAACTTTCTAAATGTTAATTAAAATATTGATTTAAAGTCTGGCGCTAAAAAATAGGAATATCATTTGGCAAATCATTACGTCAAACAGGGCCGTCTTAATAGCATGCAGGGCCCCCGGGCAAAGAAGTTTTGGGCTCTTATAACATGTCATACTGCTTAAAATCGAACTAGAAAACCTCACATACATAAAATAAAGCATTATTTACATATGCAATAATTTGAACAAATTTAAATACATTTTGATTTAAATGTATTTAATTTGTTTTTAGTAGACCCAAAATAACTGAATTCACATAAAAATTACGTAGAAAAATAGATTTCGGTTGCCTTTTAAATTTTCTCTGGTGGTAAACTATTCAAATTATTGTCGTTTGCAAGATAATCAATCACTATTTGTAGCAAGAAAAACAAAATACACACTTTATACAATATAATATATTTATTTTAAAAAATATATAAGGTAATTTTGTTTAGTCTTAGTTTTTTTTAACACAATTTATAAAAATTAAGATTCTCAAGGGCCCCCTGAGTGCCTGGGGCCCCCGGTCACTGCCCGGGTGTGCCCATGCGTAAAGACGGTACTGACGTCAAATCTATTCAAACTAGAGGGCCCTTGAAAAGTTAAGTGGTTTTTTAACTTAAAATGGTTTTTTAAAAAAAAATGCAGGCCACCATATATCTCAATGTATTCGCAATACTTGTCAGGCTGGATACAACAAAAACATACAATAGATATGCCAACAAACACACCTCAAAGAACACACCTCGGTCAGTTGCAGAGAGGGAGAAAGGTATTTCTATTTTAAAGGAAAGTATTTCAGTATTTTTTGTGTTCCGAAAGTATTAATACAAAAAAGTCACTAAAATTGAATTGAGATGGAAAAAATGTGCAAGAAGTTATGTTTTTTCTGGGGCGGTAACATACACACATATTTTTGCGAAAATTCAGCTTTTATCAATCTGAATTTTTGAAACATTCATAAACTACAAAATAAATAGTATCGAAAAATCAAAATAAATAGGAAAAAATTGCTTAATTAAATTTTGCAATACATCTGCTTTTACTTTCTGTACAAATTGGTAGTTGGCAATCTTGCAGTTACTTTAACTATTATACCATTTCTAAAAGAAACTTTCTCTTTACAACCAGTTGAAACTTTTCTCACGCACACCCAGTATTGGACATTTTTGTATTCGAAGAATGACAGTGATTCTCTCAGTATTGTATCGTATCTTTGCCCTTTGATAATTTAATAAAACCATTTTTCAATCGGAACTTTTAAGTAATTCTCTGTGCACGTGAACGAACATCGACGTTAAAGGAAATGAGGAAAAGAAAGCTGAGTTTAAGGGGAGATTAGTTCTAAAAAGTTACAGTATTCAAATTATTTTCTTTGTACCCGATAAATCATACTTACGTGGTATGTTACGCGCAAATGAGGTGTAATACACTAGATGTGTTTTGTGCATTAACCTGGTAAAATACATGTACAAATCGAGTATTGAACTTTTGATAATATAACGCGTGTGCATAATCATAAGTGTGAAAGCCGCATAAGAATTTCGCACTTTTCTATTTAATTCTTTTAAAAACAGTTAAATGATATAAACCTTAATAACAATAGAACTCAGAATTCTAGAATCAGCCTGAAATTGAGGCGAAATTAAATAATTCTGCTTGAAGCATTCCTTCAAGGACAAATTAATGAATTTCATATTTCTAAAATTGAAATTGATTTCTTGTAATTTATAAAAAAGTAAGACTTGAAATAATAAGGAAGAACTATTCTGCAGGATTTGTTAAAACTTCATATAATACTTAAGAGATCCTTGCAAATATGTTACTTTACTATATTTTGTTGAGTTGTGTAAGATAAACTTTTTTTTTATTAAAGCAAGGATTTTTTATTAAAATGTTAAGTGCCTTGATGAGCACAACTGTTCCGTTTATATTTTAGAAACATTCAAAATAATTGTTTTTCGTAAATACCCACTCTACGCTAGTTTTAAAATTTTTGTCAAAAGTTCAATATTTGAAAAAATGATAAACATTCATAAAAGATTATCCTGATTCATCACAGCAGAATTAAATAATTAAAATACAATTTTATTATTGCAAGTGAAAAATGTGGTATCGAACAAAAAACGAACACTTTTAAAATGTGCTAAAAAGGAATTTCTTTTAAATATTTATATGCTTTGCTGTAATTGAAGGTGTGTCGTCAATCTTGAATAATTTTCCTTTTAAAATATTACTTTAAGACTACCTTTGTATAGTTTTTCTACATTGTCAAGAATTCTAAAAAAAAAAAAATTGTCGACTTCGCAATTATGGAACATACGTACAATTAAATTGCGTAATAAATTAATACGAAAACGAGTGACGAAAAGGATGCTGTTCCTCGTCCTGTTTATTTCCTAGCATCCAATAGCGATAATTTACTAATTTTGCTGAATATTATCAATAAATAAATTTTAATAATAAACACACTAAAAAAATGTCTAGAGGAATTCCGTATCTAATTTACTTTATGATTTATAAGATGCTCTGAGCAAAGGTGATTTAAAATATGACGAAATAACTCTAGAATACATGTATTTTAATTACAGTAAATAAATCTTTAAAGGTAATCGCACGAAAAAAAAAGAAATTTCGAATTTTATCTACGTCTTGTTTTGCAAAAACTTGAGGATAAATTGTCCTGGTAATTATACACAAACTTCAAACCATAATTAAAACAAGTTAAAAATCTAAAGTGTCCAACTACAAATAATTAAAGTCCCGTAAAAAGAAAATAAAAAAATATTAATGAAGTGCGACATCTATAAATGGACATGGTCATTAATCTACACGAATTTCAAATTATTTTAAGAATAATTTAAAAATCAAAAAACGACAACTTAAAACTGTGTATACGTAGTATTCAGTAAAATAAAACTTTCAAAATGATTTCTTTCACTTCTACGCTTAGAAAAAGCTGTAATCTTGAAAAAATGAAAAGCTATGATATTTATTTCCTTTTATTTTGTTTTCCAAAAAAATTGGAAATTTTCTCGACTCCTGAAATTTTGAAGAAATTTTTCTGAAAAAAAAGAATTTGAAGTTTTGAATGCAAAATTAATCTTCGGGTTAAACAAACAAGAGTTCCACAATACTGCATCAAAAGAAGATAGTATTTAAATTGTTGCTTTAAAGCAAAAACAATTGAAAAAATTTCTGTTATTTATAGTTTAAATTCAAATTACGAAAGAAAGAAACAAAATACTGACCTTAACAATGAAATTAAAGAGTCCGTCTGAATACCTCCGAATAAACGGCAAAGAAGTCCACTGTAGCACGAACATCAACAACGTCAAAACATCAGAAGGCGGGAAAATAATTTTTCGAAGTGATGACGGTGAAAACGAGTTGAATCGTATCATGGATGACGAAGAGCATCTGTGCGATTCGCTTTTAACCTCTGTGCTACGGTGAAAATGATGACCGTGAAACAAACTTTCACTTTAAGACCAACAGCCAATCAGACGAAATCTCGATACAAGTGGCCTTTACGGAAAGCATTCCTATTGGACACTTCTAAAAAGCAGTTTTTTTTCTTCAAATTTACAATGCATCCGATTTGTTTACGCTCTTGCATGCACATGCGCGAGCACTTCCTGTTATATGTAGCTTTTCAGCATTCTCACGCGAGAATGACAGCTGTACTATTACGACAACTGATGGAGTAGCAATAATTAAAATGAATGAAATAAGAATTCATCGCAAATGTGGGATAACCAAAGAAAAAGATCTAAATTGATAAATGATAACTTTGTGACTTTGTTATTCATTTGCGTCGGACTAGAGCTGTATAATGGGCTATTGGCGACGGTCTGGGAGACATCGTTGTTTCGAAAACATGCCATCACAATTTTGATCCTTTGCGAAGAGGGAATGGCATCCCAGCTTCGATAACCCGACGACCTGCACTCGAAGTCAAGCACTTTTGGGTAGAACAGTTTGACGAGGACCCATACCCCGTCCCTACGCAGACTAATGCAAGTGGTCACCCATCCTCACACTGACCGCAGCCAGTGATGCTTGACTTCGGTGAACTGCTGGGAACCGTGTTTTAACGATCAGTCCACTGCGGGATTATTATGTATGCATTATTTATAATACACACTCATTACATCACCTAGCCATACTAAAGCACCTAGCTTAGTTTTACGCGGTTCTGTCTTTTAACATCTTGGGCCGCCCTGGACACACAACCTCACCATTCCATCAAACGATGTGTAGTGTATTGGTAACGGGCTCGAATCACATTGAAACCTGGATGTATCTTAGAGATGACGTTCTTTAATTTATGTTATCTGTTCTTCTACTAAAGCTTATAAGCCATATTCTATAATGTGCACACGTATCTGCATATTCATATGTAAGAATAAATAACTTAATTTAACTGCTGTAGTTTTTTTTATTTTTTTTTTTTATAACCGTCGTTGAACAGCCGACCCAACTTAATGGGTTTACGGCTACTAATGTTCAACTCCGTAGCCTTGTAATTTTGAACCCAATCCAGAAGACAAGGGAACTCCTGGATCGAGTATTGGGAGAAATTTGCCTTCGTGGAGGACTTTTTGATGGAGCTAACCCGCATTTGCGTTACATGGAGAGGAAGACCACGAGAACCTCCCACGGTTAGCCTGACGGCAAGGGGACTCTAACCCATGATCCGTCTACCACTGAGGATATTTCACGTCAGCACTGTGGTCAGTGCAAGCCGGATGCGGAATTCGTATCGACTGGGATTCGAACCCGGTTCGCCTCATTGGAAGGCGAACGCTCTATCCCCTGAGCCATCGCGGCTCTAACTGCTGTAGTTGGAATAAAACGTTATTTTAGGCCTAGTCAAATAACGTGAATAGTAATTGTGTTGGTACTTTTCTCTCTAAACTATCACATCACGCCAACGAGAGGACTTTCATCAACGATAGTTTTTACCTACACCTTGTTGCGTGAATGAGATGAGATTAGTTTGACGCTAAGATTGAATTAACGCACCTGATCTCTCTCCCAACGATGCCCTTAGAAAATACGTCACCGGAGTACTTACATCTGTGCTCAAAAGACTAGTAAATCTTTGTCAAATTTCAAGAACAGATTGTACAAAGTACTGAAGTTGATCGGAGGAATATAAGACATCAGGAGATGCTTCCTTAAATCAAATATCTTCAGTGATCACGGGGAAACGAATCAGCTACCAATTTTGTTGCGCTTCAAGTTTCACCCATCCTGGTTTCATGTATTTTTTATTGAATTGAAAAAGCTACGATTTTTAAAGGACATCGGGACACAAATTTAGGGATCGAAATCGCAAATTCCATTCTATTGCCCCCTCAGTCAACTTTTTAAATCAACCATATAAACATGGAAGTTTGTGCACAGTTTATTCTTCTTTTGCTATGCTTTTCTCTGTACACTTTCATTTAAATATTTACGTATCAAACGTAACAAAATGCATTATAAAAAAGTCCCGCAGTGGACTGCTCGCAAAGACACGGTTCCCAGCAAATCACCGAAGTCAAGCACCACTGCTGCGGTCAGTGTGCGGGTAGGTGACTACTTGAATCAGTCTGCGTAACGACCGAGAGTTTGTGGTATTGGTCCTCGTTAAACTGTTCGACTTCGCGTACAGAGCATCGGGCTACCGAAGAGGGGGTGCCAAAATTGTGATGGCATGTCTTTGGATCATCCTGAGGGTTGGTTCCCTGACTATTGAGCAGTTCTAGTGCGACGTAAATTTATCAAAACTTCATTTGTTATTATCAAAACTTCTGCTGCAGAACAATGAATATAACAATAGCCCTTGCTGTAATTTTGGGAAACTAACCTTCTAGAACTCTCAATCCTTACAATGTTCCAATTTACTTTATTGCTTTATAGAACTTTGTATTTTGTACTTTCATTTTCGTCGTACTAGAGCTGTACAATGTGCTATTGGTGATGTTCGGGGAAACAATCCTGAGGATGAACAGGAGACTACATACGTCACATCCCATTTTACAGGGATGACACATTCACACACTATCCTTCCATCCACAGATCGTAACTTTCACCTGAACCAGAGGACGATCAATCTTCTATTCAGTACCCCATAGAATCCCGCCGTAACCCTGGATGTATTCTTTGTGATGTTTTTCTCTATATTGTGCTATCTGTGGTCTACTTGACAAAGGTTTATAAGTCTTAATTGAGCACACAACCCTGCAAATGTATGTTGTTTAAATTCAGTACCCAAGAGGTATAATTTTCTATGGGAACATGGAGGGCAGATTTAACTTGCACCAGTCACCATTTACTGATTGATTATCATGCTAACACCAATAATTTAAATGGTTTAGCATTAAGAAAACTTAAAAATGCAACCGACATCTATTTTTCTACGTTTCAATTGGAGTTTTTAGGTATCTCTCACTTACTGCTCAATTTGCTTCTGCAAGATTATTACGCACCTCTGAAATAAATGAATGTGAGAAAGCTTCATGTGAAGTCTCTAAAAATGTTTGAACACCACCCATTCAGTTTAGTATTTAAAATTAGTTAAATGAAAGTAATAATTGAAATAGTTGAGAATTACACAGTATTATGATACAGCAACTTTTAAACTGGTTATGACTGATGTGCATTGAAAAATTTTTTAATAACGATAAAGTTTGACAAAATATTAGCGAACGAAATGATAGAGGCAGCATGCAACAAAATTCCTCCCATGTCTGAGCCAAGTGAGCCTGAAATGCCGACAACATCAGCTGATGTCATTGATAGAGAAAATTATGAAGGCGGCCAACTTATGGAACAGACGGGGAAGGAGTAGACCATAGTTTCCGAAAGCTCAACAAAAATTATCGCAGAACCCCCTTTGAAAAAGATGAAAAAGAAGAAAGAGAAAGCCAAAAAAGCTGAAGAAAATTTAATCATGACCACAAATAGTAACCATTCTTCACCGCTAGATACTGCCACCTTCTTACAATCATCTGAATCTAAACCTGATACTGACTTAGCTCCTCCCAAAGAGGTTTCCAGTTCAACTGTAGAACCACCCACAACTCCAGCAAAAGTTCAACCAACTAAGCATATAAAAGTTCTTATTCGTGGTCTTCCAGTTGGATTCTATACTGATCATATCTCCCTGGAACTGGCGAAATCAGACATCACAACGAAAAAGATAATTCAGTTTCAGAGAAAAGTAGGCGGGACCTACAGGCTCCTCCCACTTTTTCTCACAATTCTTACAGAATCTCATTTTAACCGACAAATTTTCTCAATCACCAATATACAAAGTATCCCGGTCAGTATTGAAAGATTCCGAGGCGGGCAATACCCAATTCAGTGTTATAACTGCCAGGAATTTGGCCACAGTCAAAGTTCATGTAACTCATCATCAAGATGTGTAAAATGTGCCGCCAAACATCGTTCATACCAGTGCCAAAAGGATAATAATACACCACCAAAGTGCTGCAACTGCGGAGATTCCCATACCGCCAACTACACAGGGTGCAGTGCCCGTCCCGGCAGGAGGGGAACTCGTGCCTTGCCATCAACAATAACTGAACTTGCTCAAAGGCTGGTTACAATAATTAGGGAACTGCAAGTACTTCTAAAAAATCAAGAAGTGCTCCTTCTTCTTCAGAGGTTAATGGGGGAAGCTACTCTTGCACAGTAACATCTTTTTTGTTTTGTTTTGAACTTTATTTGAACTTTTATTATTACTCGGAACTCTAACTTTCCATACTGATTTTCAAAATAAATACCGCATACTGCCCTCAAATTGAAGTCGATCTTACCAGATGGCGCCGCCAAGGCTTGTAAAAAATTTATGTAAAATCATCACGTCTTTGAATCACGACTTTTGTATATATATAATCATCATTTATTTATGCTCATATTCAATTTACTGTACATATTTTCATGGTAAACATCTCTGTTCAAGTCTGTAAAATTTTCTAATCAAGGCTATTAATTTCTGTAAATACTCACTGCAATTTATGTAAATACCTCTGCTCAAGTTTGTTTTCTAATTATGGCTATTTTTTGTTGTAAAGCTACCACAACGACTGCTTAAATTCAAAATGTTTAACTCATTGTTGTATATTTTCATGATGAATGGGATAGTGGCCGCTGCGCGGCCCAGGTGCCCAGTTTTTGCAAATAAAGTAAGTAAGTATGAGAAACATCACCTCAGCCTTCTACGTGGATGATACTGCCCTTATGAGCAGATCCATAAATCCTAAGAAGTCAGTTACTAATCTCAGTAATATCATACCTCATATCGAAGACTGGTGCACCAAATGGAAGGTAGCCATCAGCACCAACAAATCTTCACTACTAATTGTTAGGAAATCAAGTAAAAAGAAAGTCCGTTATCCAAATATTACTCTTTTTAATGATACAATACCACTAGTTCGAAAGGCCACCTACCTAGGCGTCACTCTTACTAGTACTTTAAACTGAAATTCCCATATTGATAATATTCTTGGCAAAGCGCAAGGCGCCTATAGAGCTCTGAAACCAATATTAAGCTATAACTCAAAACTTGCACTCAAAACAAAACGAACCCTATACCTCCAATGCATTCGACCGATCATCAGCTACGCAGCCCCTGCATGGAGCACAACCACTGCTACTCAAAAGGAGAAACTGGAGAGAACTCAAAATAAATTTCTCAGATACATCACTGGAGCCCCCAGAGAATGAAAGATCTAAGAAGAGATTTAAAATCAACAAAATAGACGAACACATAGCTGAACTATGTGCAAGTTTCTTCAGAGATAAAATCACTTGTCATACGTGAAACTACTTTAAAAACTTTGATTTTGAGCTAATCAAAGACAACATAAAATATAGCCCGGCCGCCGCCTTTTTCCCATCCGATGGAGTTTTGTCCCGTAAATTTTGTAAATAGTTGTAAATACTAGTATATATTTTTGCGCATTTATTATGTATTTGTCCTATATCTCTGAGGCTATGTGGCTGCTGTGCACCTATGAAGCTCGGGGATAATACCTCCAGGGAAGGCGAGGCAGTATGCTACAAAAACCTCTTCTATCTCTTAAATTTGTCCCGCAGTGGACTGATCGTTAAGACACGGTTCCCAGCAGATCACCGAAGTCAAGCATCACTGGCTGCGGTCCGTGAGCGGGTGGGTGACCACTTGGATCAGTCTGCATAGGGACCGAGGGTGTGCGGTATTGGTCCTCGTTAAACTGTGCTACCGTAAAATGCTCGACTTCGCGTGCAAGTCGTTGGGCTACCGAAGCGGGGGTGCCATCCCCTCTGCAGAGGATCGAAATTGTGATGGCATGTCTTCGGATCATCCTCAGGGATGTTTCCCAGACCGTCGCCAATAGCCCATTGTGCAGCTCTAGTGCGACGTAAATTAACTACATCTACATCTTAAATTTGTTTGTTTAATCTCTCTATTTAATTTTAATTTTCTCTCAGTAAATGTTACAGAACCTTCACCTTTCAGTTGCGCTTCGGCGATTAATTATTTATTCTCACTCAGATGAATTAGTTAGAGCCCCTAGCGGGGCTGATGCTAAGATAACCACCACATATGAGAATGAAATGAGAATGGTTAATGAGTTTGTTGGTGAGGCTAGTGTTTATCTCGGGTATCGCACTCTGACTTGTCATTGGTTTGTTGGACTTTAGATTTGTAAAATATCATTGAAAGCGGATGTTTTCTTACAAGGATGCTGGAACGAGTAGTTATGATTCCTCGCCAGCAGTTCAATTTTCACCAGTCTTCTAAATTTTGTCGAAAGGTTAACAAAACTTCAAATTGGGAAATTTGATTTCGAATATCTTTTTTTCTATTAGAAAATTTAATTTTATTTAAAACTTTGAGAAACATTGAATGCTTATTTTGCTCTCTTGTCATGTAAGGTTTTAATGTACAAAAAACTTTGCTAACGAATTCAAACCTGTATAAGTATGTTATCTTCATTATTTTCTTTTATAACAAAGTTATACTTGTTTTCCAACTGAGATAGTATCAATCATAATTTGATTATGACATTTAACAAACATCATTATACACTTCTTTTTTAATATATTTATCTATTAGGAATCTATTTTTATTAGAAAAAATCGGAGACTTTTCTTTGATAAGTGCTTTCCTAGAAAAAGTTTTTCAAAAGAGGTATTAAAGATATTTTAAATTTTTTGTATTTTATTGAATTTTGAGATTTGTAAGCTCTAAGCATGCGTAGTTTTGATTTCAAAGTTTCTCACACTTTTTTTTTTTTTTGTACGTTGTACCTTCAATTTGGAAACGTTGGCATCTTAAAATTAAGAGTTAATGAAGTAGCGAAAGTTCTAATCTTTAAATAATTCTTTTAGTATACCAGAATAATAATGCAATTCTTTTGGTAATTTTAATGCTTAACTAATTCATACAAAATCATGCAGTTGACATTTCAAAAATATTTTTTTACATTTAAGTATTTTTAAATTTATTTCAAACTGACAGCTGCATTATTAAACACGAATTTAAAGTTACTTAAGATATTAAGGTAACTTAATTCTTTCCTTTAAAAAGATATTGAATGCGTATATTTAATGTTAACGTAACCAAAATCCTTCGCTAAATTTAAAAAAGAACTAAAAGAACTTCTGGAAAAAGAACTATTTTATTTGGAATGCTTTTCTTGGGTGTTAACTTTAAATTATAACTTTACTACTCCATGCTTTATTTTAATGCTACTGTTTTCAATTTTTAATTGAATCATGATTAAGAGTGATTTTTCTAGTTCTATAGTTGTACTAAATAAACTCTAACCTTTTATGTAAAAATAAAATGTCTGTCATACAAATTTCAAAATCTCTCAAACATTAGAATTATTATTGATATGGGAAGAACTGATGTTTCTCCATTGTTTAAATTTTATCCATATCAAAGACCAAAAGTTATAATATTTCAGTTTATTTTTCAAAAATAAATTTGATATTTAAGTTTTTGAGAACTTAAATGAGGTATACTCATAAGTGTAGATCGTACAAAATATTTTGATTGCTCAAATTACTGACCTTTTTGATTATAAAAGCTTAGTTTATAACATTTCGTGTAAGAGAAGTAATAAGCAGTTTTTAAAACTTTTGTAAGAAGTGGATGAATCAAATTTTAACCGAAGATAACGTCAGATTCCTGAATTTCGCACGTTTTGTATTTGGAATGTCAACTCAAATCACGGTGCACATTATTTCACCCATATTTTAATGAATCAATATTTTATCTATTTTAATCGATATGTCTCTATCCATATTTTAATGAATTTAAGTTTCTTTTGAGTGGATGCAATACCGCGGTCACCATTTAAGTAGCATAAATCTTTAACTACAGATTATAAAGAGAGGTTAAATTTGCACTTTTCAATATATAAAGATGAAAATCAGATTCTGCAAGTTATCCTTCCATATTTTGTTTACTTTTTTATATAATTAGAAAAATATTTTAAATTGAACCTTCATGGTTTAATCTACCTGAATTCACTTTTCTCTAAAGTGACGTTCTCAAAGGATGAGTATTGAGGATAGGTCTCAAATTTCAAAAACTGTCCTCGAAAACTTCTAAAAACAGGACTTACTCAAATCTTAATGTCTTTGACTTGTTTGAAAACATCTAGTGTTTTATATACAGTGATATATTTATAAAAGAACAGAAATCAACGTGTTTTAATAAATAAGATAATTTTGGCTTTCAAACTAAAAGTACTTTGCTAAAACTAACTTATGGAAATTTTATACTAGTCTTGCGATTTTAGCAAGAAATAAACTATAAAATTATGTCTTCATTTAAAAGGTATTAGTAAATGAAGAATATCTTGTGATTTATCAAAATTGCTTAATAATGATATAGAGCTTGAGGATGTTTCTTCATCTGGTATTTATTATTAAAGTTTTGTGGGAAATTTTCCATAAATAATGGGTGTCAGCGAATCGTTAAGTTAGAGGACACTCTGTTAATTTGTCCTCAAATCGTGGTTTAGATATCGGGTCCCCTTATTCTACGCTTAAATTTCAGATGAAATAGTTTGCCATGAAGCATTTCTCCCTCCATATAGCGTTATCTTAAAAATCCTCTTTTTCACGCCATCGTTTATTTACTTCAGATGATAGCTGTTTAACATGTTATTCACACTCTCTTTAGAGTGCGAAATAAATACCTTAGTTTTATTAGATATGATAAAATGGCACTTGATAATTAGAAAACTCTTATTTTTCATCACTTCACAAAATCTTTCCAAACAATTGTCTGGCTTGTTAATTTCGCATCTTCTTAGTCCAAATGACGATCGGGATTCAACGTGCTATTAAACAACGTGTACAAATAAAGGTTCAGAAATGGACGTGATATGGAGATCATGAAAATTGATTGTCAACACCTAATTCTGGCATGCGTAGGTCAAAGGCATTATATATCAAATACGATTTTGTGATCATTAACGATAACAATATGTACCTATAACGATAATATTGCGACCATTACCTTTAACATCTAATTATAATAATATCGTGAATAGTATGCACGACTTAATTTAATAAACTTAAAAATAATCCAACAGTAAAAATTTAAATTCTAAAAATATCACGGTAAGATGTTAAACATAGCTATCTTAGGAATACATAGCGATACAAAAAATGTCCCACTCCTAGGTTATAGGGAGCTAGTTCTAATTGGCGAATACTCTGAAGAATCTGTTATAAACTCGTGGTCCCTTTTACTGATAAGTACCCGTAACATTTTTCCGCTGTATCTAAACAGTGTGCGAAATCCTTAATATAATTGCTTTTGATTTTAAGTCAGTCATAAGTTGCTTCGTTAAATGTTTGGGACTGTTTAATAAACTGTTTACTTTCAGCTCTGACTGTAGTCGAATTCAAGAAATTTTGTACAGACCTCTTAAACCGTATATCCTGGAGTTTGATTAGTGAAGGCAACTGTTGATGAATAGAAGATTCGATAAACACCCGTTTGGAATTGAAGAGTAAAAATGTCTAAGCTTATTTTACAGCCGGTAAGTAGTGATAAACTACTAAATATAACTCTTTATTAATCATCTAAAGTAATTAAAGATATTTATTTCCTGAAAGTTGTTGGCCAAATGTGAGTTACTTTATATATAATACAGTTTTCTTATTAATCTGACCATTTTTATCGAGTGATCAATACATTTTTTAAAATTGTTGGAACAGTTTTGGTTCAGAGGATTAAGCATTCGCCTCCCGATGACGTGACCCCTGATTCGAATCCTAGCGGTGGCTGCTTGATATGAATTCTGTTTCAGGCTCGCTCGTACCAGTGCTGCGGTAAAATATTCTCATTGGTAATCGTGGGTTAGAATGTTTCCATTGGGCTAACCGTGGGAGGTTCTCGTGGTTTTCCTCTCCATGTAACGCAGATGCGAGTTAGTTCCATCAAAAAGTCCTACTCCAAGGCAAATTTCTTCTAATACTTGTTCCAGGAGTTCCCTTGTTCTCTAAGTTGGGTTCAAAATAACTGGGTTGAGCATTGATCGTCGCAAATTCCGAATTGGGGCTGCTGTTCAATTGTGGTTATGAGATAAAATTAAATGAGATAAATTAGGCTGACAAGTTTCCATTGTTGGTGCATTTTTACTATCAGGAAAACTAAATTGCTAGGATCCATCTTTCCTGCATTGACCTCCAAAATTTTAAATTGTCATCTGCATTGATCATTAGTCTTTTGTATCCTTGAAAAGTCGTTTAACTGTAGTTTCCACTTTTCTTATTAGTTTCTGAATTAAAGGTTGAAATCAAATTTTATTACTTTATGCTATATTTTAAGAAACTTATCTTAATCTGTGTCTAAACTTAACAGTATTTAAACCATTTTTGTTGCAAATTACAATAAATGAATTGTTATAGTAAGATGAAGAAATTATCGATCAGTTTTATGCACAGTGTGGTACATTCTCATAAAAGTACGTCAGCTTGTTTGGTAAACGAAAATATTAAATAAAGGATGCGAACTCACAAAGTTAGAACAAACCTCTAATTTTAAATATTTTTTCTATACGATATTAGTTCAAAACTAAGTATACGAGGGTTGCAATATATATTTCTGGCCTAATAATGAAAAAACAAATATGTTGGATCGAAATTGGTTTTATTGTTTTTCAAAATATTCTCCATGATGGTCGGAATATTCTCCAAACAAATGGTCGTGTACCGTTCAGAATTTACCGTCCTGAGTTGCTCTAACGCCACTGTTGCCACATGACCGTTAATGCCGAAGAAACAGGCAATCATTTGTTTCGATGTGCTTCTTCCTTGAACAACTTTTGTTGGTTTTGCCACGTCTTGGAAGACCCATACAGTTGATTGCTGTTTTGTTTCCGGCTCATATGCATAGATACATGATTCGTCTCCTGTGTAGATGTTATACACTGCCTTTGGTGTACCTTGAACGTATTTTTCCAACATTTCCTTGCACCAATCGACACGAGCCTTTTTTTGAGCGTTTGTCAGATTATGCGGGATCCAACGAGAACAAATTTTTTTTACACTCAAATGTTCATGCAATATTTTATTGGTGCTAGTCATACTAATGTCCAAAGACGCCTCTATCTCATGCTATGTCCCCCTGAGGGGGTTTACCTTCTTTAGGTAAACACAGGGAGTCACGCCCCGGGGTACCCTAGTGATCTGTCCTCCCTTCCGTTTCCTCTCCCTTTTCTCATACTTTCTCCTTTCTCTTCCCCCTTGTCGTGGTTGCCACATTAACTGGCGAGGGCTTTTTGTCTGAGTTCGATTACCACCCTGTTGTATCGGACCCAGATGGGAAGAGACCACCCGCGTGTTTGCCGTGCGTAGAGACCCGTGTCCGTGGAAAAGGGAATCCTGGCCATTGAGGGGCATTTTGGTACCCCAATACACTGCTTTGGCCCGTGCTTCAGGTAAACGGGAGGTGCATATTGGCCTGTATGCATCAACCGGCTAGTCACGACCGTCATCTGTTGGCTTGGGTCAAGTCCGGGGTCACTTACTGGGCACCTCGTTAAGGGTGGAGGCTGCTTCAGGGGTGACTCGCGGACGTATAGCTATTGGTTAGCATCGGTGTCAAGTGACGAATTATGTTACTGGCATCCCCTTAGTAGGACTCCGTGGTGGGTGATGCCGCTGGTAGTAGAACTGTTTTTGTTTTCTATGGCTGAAGATAGTACGGTGTTGAGTTCCGCACACCAATGCAAAAACATTCTTAGCACCATGTGATTACGCTCGTTACTTTTTGATAACTCTGACAAACCCAAACGTACCTAATACTTCATTTACCCACATATCTCCATTTTTGATACACAAGGCTCTTCTTTCTATTCTGGGAGAAGTTGCCTCAGTAAAAAAGCTACGCTCTGGTGACCTCTTAGTTGAAGTCTCCTCTGCAAAACAGGCAACTATTTTATCAACATGCACCACCATGTGTTCATGTAATATCACAGTAACACCACATAGATCCTTAAATACCTCTCGTGGCGTCATATCAGAAACAGAATTCATAAATGACACAGAAGACATGATATTAGATAACCTTCAATCTCAAAACGTTACATCTGTTAGAAGGATTAAGATTCGCAGGGATGGTAAACTTATCCCTACGAAGCACCTTATCCTCACTTTTGCGTCTGCTAAATTACCAACTACAATTAAAATGGCTTGGATTAACTGCCCGGTTCGGCCTTATATCCCAAATCCTTTGCGTTGTTACCAATGTCAAAGGTTTGGGCATTGAAAAACATCTTGCCGAGGTCAACCGGTGTGTGCCCGTTGCTCCGGTACAGACCATGAAGACACTTCTTGCGAGCTGCCACCTCTTTGCATCAACTGCAAGGGTGATCACGCAGCTTACGCCAGAAATTGTCCGAAATGGTCACTAGAAAAGGAAATCCAGTCAATTAAAGTATCACAAAACTTAACATTTAACGAAGCCCGCAGAATAGTTACGGCCCGCCCTTCCCGTTCGGGTGTGTCCTATTCAGCAACAGCTAAAACTTCATATTGCACAATAAGTACGCAGACGGATTCCTCAATATCATCTACCCCACAACAAACAAAAAAAAAATCCACAATTTAATTTTACCGGACCATCTACTTCTCGCAGACCTATATCCAAATCTCCACCTCCAAAAACATCTCGATTGAAATCCCCAGAAAAGCCTCGTCCTGCCTTAAAGCAGCGTCCGAATGTAAAGTTGCCACCTAGCCAAAAGCCACGTATTCCTAAAAAGAATAAAGACCCAAAATTTATACAAATCACTAAAAGGTCCACTTCAGATATCTTGCAAAAGATGGACACAGAAATAACACTACATCCATCGGATGACGAATCGATTTTCGACGACCCACCGATGGATGTTGCGCCTAAATCAAATTTTAAATCCAAAAGGTAATGGCAAATTCCATTATATCTTGGAATTGTCGCAGTGTGCGAAACAAAATCTCTGACATCAGAGATTTAATTTTTAAATATCACCCATCATGTTTTGCAATCCAAGAAACTCATTTAACATCGTCTGATAATTTTAATGTACGTAGCTATACTTGTTACCGAAACGATAATGACGAAGGTAGCAGACCTAATGGTGGTGTCGCTATTTTAACATCAACAAGTATTCCATCAACTCGCCTTTTATTGTGAACGTCATTACAGGCTGTTGCAGTTAAGGTTCATCTAAACATTATCATTACAGTCTGTTCCATTTACATACCTCCACATGCTTCTGTTTCACAATATGATTTAAACTCATTAATTCATCAGTTACCGACGCCTTTTATTTTGCTTGGAGATTTTAATGGCCACAGTGATTTATGGGGTAGTTCCGACACAAGTTGAAACTCTCATCCATGAACATAATCTCTGCTTACTGAATCAAGGTGAAGACACTTATTTTCATGAACCTACACGAACTTTTCACTGCATTGATCTTGCTTTATGTTCACCTGCGCTTTTACCCTTTTCACAATTTTCGGTTGATAATGATCTTCATAATAGCGATCATTTCCCAATCATTGTTTCATATACATCTACTGCTTCTATCACTACAAGACCCTCTACATTTATTTACCATCGTGCTGATTGGAGGCTTTTTTCAATTTACTGTCAACAACACAAATGAAGCTATAATGGTAAATCGTCTGCTGAATTTATGTTTAAAAATATCAAACTTTCGATTAAAATCGTCTGCGGTCGCCTAGCAACATTTACTGTTGCCAAGGCCAGAAATATAAATAGCAACCCTCGTACTTATATTTTATCGAAGTGATGCTTAGACGTGAAAAGCGCAAACATTTTTTAGTACATGTAATTTAAATTTTCGTTGGAAAATTTTAATAAACGCTGTACTGGTTTTCTTTACCGAAAATTTTACCAAACAAAATCTATAGGTAATATTTTATACAAAAAGATTTACTGTAAAATCACTAAATACTCCAAGGTATAGTTTAAAGTTCTACGGTAAAAAATGGATTTTATTTACTGTCCAGTACTTCTTACCGTAATTTTTCCGGAATTGAAGACCAACTATTACGAACTGGTGAACTATAGTGAATAGCTCCAATAGTATAAAATTTGCAATTATGAGTATTTTAGTTTACCTTTTTTTTTAATTTTTATTCACTAAAATTGAGATTCTAGGATTAAGAAAAATTTCTAAAATTAGTGATTTTTTATTTTATAACCGTCGTTGAACAGACAACCCGATTTTGGGTTTACGAGTATTAATGTTCAACTCCGTAACCTTGTAATTTTTTAACAAATCCAGAAGACAAGGAAACTCCTTGACAGATTTAACGTGCATCAGTCACCATTTATTACACGGGGAGTCTTCGGCGGGGATTGAATCCACTTAGACATGGACCTTAAAATAATTGATTAGTTATAACTGTATTCTCTGGCTCAGTCAGATATAATGTAGTAGAGAATCTGTAATTTCTTTGCTGAAGTTTTCTTAAATTCATCCATAATTGAAGACATTAATTGGAAGGTATCAAATATGTAGGCTTAGAAATATATTTTATACAATGCGTAATACTGAAACAATTAAAGATCTTTTTAATCAACTAAATGAATTTTTACGAACAATGTTATGTAAGTGGTGCGAGAGGCATTAAATTATATTAAACTTAAATTGCTAAATAAGGCTAAAATTTTTAACATTTTTAAGAATTTTAGTTCTTGATCATGTAGCTTCACTTGATTTTGCGAAATTTTTAAATTTCCTATTTTAATACTGGCCATTTGAATTAAAAGATGTGCAAATTTTTAAGAATTTAAAACGAGACTTTTTGACACGAACATTAAGGGATTCAAACTTTTGATCTCCAGCTTAAACTTTTGGGACAATATTTGTTAGATTGCAGCAGCTTTTTCATATTTTGGTTTCAATTAAAATTATGCTTTATTTTTCAATTATGTTTCAGAGAAAGCTCGTTTGCATCAAATTTTATAACTTAAAATACCATCAGCACAAAATAGCGTATTTAAGTGAAGTCGCTCGAACCATAAGATTGAAACTACGATACGCAACAATCCAGACTTTAAATAAATTCAAAGCTTTACTTTTTCATTAGCTAGGAAATTAATTATTGAATGATTTTTTTAATGGTAAAAATTAATTCCGTAAACTGTTCTAGTTTTGATTTTCAATTTGTTTTCTAAGACTTTTATTAAACGCTTGCTAGACATTTTAGTAAGTATTTATGGAGTTTACCAACTTGTCCTTTACATAATGAAGAAAACGACGGTAATCCTGGTCAAGATGCGGAGTTAAGTAAGTGGAAATAGCTATTTAAGAAAGGACATCATTTATGACAATTTGTTTTCATAAACTAATGGATCCAATTGCGTTGCAGTCATTAGATTGTTTCAGTATATTTTTAAATTAGGGCTTTTTTGAAAAGATTAAAAAGAAAACAATTATTTTCAGAAGGTAGTAATGGGTACTGTAAATTTATAATTGTATATAATTATAGTTTATAATAGTATATTTAGTTTCGCTTCATCTTTTAGAATTAGACATCACCATGAAAGTTACAACTAACCATGCCTGACCGTAACTTTACCCTATGATTATGCTTAGAATTAAAAAAGTGAGTGTGTATTTCTCGTTTATTTATTAAATTTGAATAACGCTGAGAAAAGAGTTCCTTTTTCTGACATTTGAGTTGTCCATCATAAAAGCTCATTTCTGTGCAAGAAAAAGCACTCGCACCCCTGCGGATCCTTATAGAAAACTCCCTGAATGGGAATGAATATTCCCACCAGCCATAAACCTTATGACTATGTTTTAGTTTCATAGCCACGCATTTGCTTTTAAAAATATATGGAAAGATTATTTTGAGATCTGACAATTTCGGAAATCGAACAGCTATGGCGAAAAGAAATTTGAACAGTCCTACTGTCTAGTGCCAAAAACTGTTCTAGTGTACTTAAAGCCAACTATTAATGTCCGTTCGGAATAAATTTTAATTCCTGAAGAATCCTATGTATTAAATGCGGGTGTTTAATTTTATTAATGTGCGAGAAATTTTATTAAATATTAATCCTAAACGAGGCTTTAAAAAATTGAAGCAAAATTGAAGCAAAACTGGAGCTTAATTATAACAGCCTAAAGTAGTCTGTTTTCTAGTAGGTACAGATTAAACCATATTACCAACACATTCAGGGCCGTTGTCGGACCAAAACTCGTAAAATAACCAAAGGGGTCAATGTATATCTTCAGCTATTGTTCAGTCTAGATAAAGTGGGATAGTTAGATCATATCAAAGTCCTTTGGGTCAATCATTAACCGAATCTTGATCCCTTTGAGGTAAAAATCTTGGGGGGGGGGATTTTCTGATCGAGATTTTAATTTAATGCAAATAAAATTAAAAATTTTTAAAAAGCCATCAAGATCTCAATCTAATATTGTATTTAAATATATATAAAATATTTAGATACTGCTATACAAATAAATATGTGCTAGAAATTTAAGGTACAGTACTATAGTACGGAAATTACGGATAAGAGCATGTGAGGTAATTACATTCTGTACAAAACTAATCTCCCTAGTTTTCAGAAACTTTATGAAATATTATGTTTTCAAAATAACATGTTATGCACTTAAGTGTTTATAGACGCATAATTCTTATCAGTGGGGTAGAAACCTGCTTAGATTACCGTTCCCGTAATAGGTAAATTATATCTCACTTAATTATACTTCAGTTGTACATTAAACTGAATTTTAATAGTATATATATTTAATAACTGAATATTTAAACTTTAACTAAATTTATAATTTTTAAAAGGAAATTATACTTTAAAAATGCGCATGTAGTTGAATGGAGGAAAAATTTATAGTGAAACTTGCAATAATTTCTTTTAAATGCTTTTTAACAAAAATTCAAAACTCTTTCGATGAAATCCTAAATTTTAAATCTGGAAAAATATTGAATATTGAGGAAGAACTTTCTTATATTTTCAAATAAAGTAAGAATAGGTTTAATTTAGAAAGATAAACTGTTCCTTACCAAAGGTATGTATGCTGGAATTTGTGAGAGGTTTATTTCGATGTCATAATTTGTGACAATTTTTCTTTGATGTACATTTCAAATGAACAAACAATAAATTAGTCTTGTATGTATTGATGTGTATTTAATGGTTTTTTCTTAAAACATTCAGAAATCTTACTTCCGTTGTGTCTAATTACTCTTTTAGTTCTAGTCCTCTTTTACTTTTAGTCTTTAGTTTAAACTTGTTTTATTTTCCTTTTTGAAACACTAGTTGTTATGTACACCGAGCAAAAATAAAATTGCTAATCTTAATGCACAATTCGTTTGGTTTATTTAAGTAAAGAAATCTTATAAACATGCTTTAGAGTATAAACAACTTTTCATGGGATCTTCTTAGCCCTTGTATAGTCTCAAAGTTTAGGATTTTAAAGGAAATCTGGAAATTATATGGTAGGTCGTAAATTTATTTGCTGCTAAATTCACTTGCTCATTTACCCCATATCTAACTTTTAAGACAATCAAAATTTTGCCAAAGTTTATAAAATTTAGTTAAAGTTAATAACTAGTGTCACATGTAACTTCATTTAATACAAGTGAATTTTTAATTTATCATTCTCTTGATAAATTTTCAGAAAAGTTGGTTCAATGTTGAACCAAAGTATAGATTCCTTAACCACAATACTGTACACTAATTTGAACTATCAAAGGTTTAAACTTGATACAAAGTAAGATTTCGTAAATTTTGAGCATATTCATTATGGGAAAGCATAAAACATCACGCAAATAACTTTAAATCACATAGATGATTATTCGCTGCGAATCAGTATTTATTTTGTTGATAGGTTTGAATCTGTTTTTGAGATGGATTTCTGAAATTGTATATACATTAAAAATGTTCAAGAAAACATAGGTTTGAGTTGAGTTTTATCCTCAAGTTGAAATATTTTTTTTCTCTTCAAAATGCGTATTGCGTATGAGTATTTTTTCAAAATGCGTATTGAAAGCATAAAACATCACGGAAATAACTTTAAATCCCATAGATGATTATTCGCTGCGAATCAGGCTGCAGTATTTATTTTGTTGATAGGTTTGAATCTGTTTTTGAGATGAATTTCTGAAATTGTATATACATTAAAAATGTTCAAGAAAACATAGGTTTGAGTTGAGTTTTATCCTCAAGTTGAAATATTTTTTTTCTCTTCAAAATGCGTATTGAGTATGCGTATTTTTTCAAAATGCGTATTGCGTATGAGTATTTTTTCAAAATGCGTATTGAAAGCATAAAACATCACGCAAATAACTTTAAATCCCATAGATGATTATTCGCTGCGAATCAGGCTGCAGTATTTATTTTGTTGATAGGTTTGAATCTGTTTTTGAGATGAATTTCTGAAATTGTATATACATTAAAAATGTTCAAGAAAACATAGGTTTGAGTTGAGTTTTATCCTCAAGTTGAAATATTTTTTTTCTCTTCAAAATGCGTATTGAGTATGCGTATTTTTTCAAAATGCGTATTGCGTATGAGTATTTTTTCAAAATGCGTATTGAAAGCATAAAACATCACGCAAATAACTTTAAATCCCATAGATGATTATTCGCTGCGAATCAGGCTGCAGTATTTATTTTGTTGATAGGTTTGAATCTGTTTTTGAGATGAATTTCTGAAATTGTATATACATTAAAAATGTTCAAGAAAACATAGGTTTGAGTTGAGTTTTATCCTCAAGTTGAAATATTTTTTTTCTCTTCAAAATGCGTATTGAGTATGCGTATTTTTTCAAAATGCGTATTGCGTATGAGTATTTTTTCAAAATGCGTATTGAAAGCATAAAACATCACGCAAATAACTTTAAATCCCATAGATGATTATTCGCTGCGAATCAGGCTGCAGTATTTATTTTGTTGATAGGTTTGAATCTGTTTTTGAGATGAATTTCTGAAATTGTATATACATTAAAAATGTTCAAGAAAACATAGGTTTGAGTTGAGTTTTATCCTCAAGTTGAAATATTTTTTTTCTCTTCAAAATGCGTATTGAGTATGCGTATTTTTTCAAAATGCGTATTGCGTATGAGTATTTTTTCAAAATGCGTATTGAAAGCATAATACATCACGCAAATAACTTTAAATCCCATAGATGATTATTCGCTGCGAATCAGGCTGCAGTATTTATTTTGTTGATAGGTTTGAATCTGTTTTTGAGATGAATTTCTGAAATTGTATATACATTAAAAATGTTCAAGAAAACATAGGTTTGAGTTGAGTTTTATCCTCAAGTTGAAATATTTTTTTTCTCTTCAAAATGCGTATTGAGTATGCGTATTTTTTCAAAATGCGTATTGCGTATGAGTATTTTTTCAAAATGCGTATTGAAAGCATAAAACATCACGCAAATAACTTTAAATCCCATAGATGATTATTCGCTGCGAATCAGGCTGCAGTATTTATTTTGTTGATAGGTTTGAATCTGTTTTTGAGATGAATTTCTGAAATTGTATATACATTAAAAATGTTCAAGAAAACATAGGTTTGAGTTGAGTTTTATCCTCAAGTTGAAATATTTTTTTTCTCTTCAAAATGCGTATTGAGTATGCGTATTTTTTCAAAATGCGTATTGCGTATGAGTATTTTTTCAAAATGCGTATTGAAAGCATAAAACATCACGCAAATAACTTTAAATCCCATAGATGATTATTCGCTGCGAATCAGGCTGCAGTATTTATTTTGTTGATAGGTTTGAATCTGTTTTTGAGATGAATTTCTGAAATTGTATATACATTAAAAATGTTCAAGAAAACATAGGTTTGAGTTGAGTTTTATCCTCAAGTTGAAATATTTTTTTTCTCTTCAAAATGCGTATTGAGTATGCGTATTTTTTCAAAATGCGTATTGCGTATGAGTATTTTTTCAAAATGCGTATTGAAAGCATAAAACATCACGCAAATAACTTTAAATCCCATAGATGATTATTCGCTGCGAATCAGGCTGCAGTATTTATTTTGTTGATAGGTTTGAATCTGTTTTTGAGATGAATTTCTGAAATTGTATATACATTAAAAATGTTCAAGAAAACATAGGTTTGAGTTGAGTTTTATCCTCAAGTTGAAATATTTTTTTTCTCTTCAAAATGCGTATTGAGTATGCGTATTTTTTCAAAATGCGTATTGCGTATGAGTATTTTTTCAAAATGCGTATTGAAAGCATAAAACATCACGCAAATAACTTTAAATCCCATAGATGATTATTCGCTGCGAATCAGGCTGCAGTATTTATTTTGTTGATAGGTTTGAATCTGTTTTTGAGATGAATTTCTGAAATTGTATATACATTAAAAATGTTCAAGAAAACATAGGTTTGAGTTGAGTTTTATCCTCAAGTTGAAATATTTTTTTTCTCTTCAAAATGCGTATTGAGTATGCGTATTTTTTCAAAATGCGTATTGCGTATGAGTATTTTTTCAAAATGCGTATTGAAAGCATAATACATCACGCAAATAACTTTAAATCCCATAGATGATTATTCGCTGCGAATCAGGCTGCAGTATTTATTTTGTTGATAGGTTTGAATCTGTTTTTGAGATGAATTTCTGAAATTGTATATACATTAAAAATGTTCAAGAAAACATAGGTTTGAGTTGAGTTTTATCCTCAAGTTGAAATATTTTTTTTCTCTTCAAAATGCGTATTGAGTATGCGTATTTTTTCAAAATGCGTATTGCGTATGAGTATTTTTTCAAAATGCGTATTGAAAGCATAAAACATCACGCAAATAACTTTAAATCCCATAGATGATTATTCGCTGCGAATCAGGCTGCAGTATTTATTTTGTTGATAGGTTTGAATCTGTTTTTGAGATGAATTTCTGAAATTGTATATACATTAAAAATGTTCAAGAAAACATAGGTTTGAGTTGAGTTTTATCCTCAAGTTGAAATATTTTTTTTCTCTTCAAAATGCGTATTGCAATAAGTGATTGAGCTATCGTTTTGTAATTACTTTTGATAAAAATTTCTTCAAAATTAAATTCCTGGAATTTTGTGCCCTTGCAAAATTAAAATTTAGTAATCAAAATAAAATGTAATTTTTTAGCGGGAAAAGACACATTTCTTATTGATTTAAAGATATCTGCGAAATTTGAAGCAATTAAACTTTCGATTTACAATTTTTACCTTTCTAATTCTTTAACTTGCATGTTTAAAAGTGTTTTCCTTTAGCGTAATATCGACAAATTTCCCTTTACAAACTAACTATAACATTTTTATTGAGTTTAAATTCTTTCTAAGTGAAGCTTAGTGTACGGCTTTGGATATCTTTAATATGCATAAAATACATGGAAGTTAATATCAACAGTCATTGTAATATGCAAATGTTATTACTCATTATTTTGTCAGATGCAGCTCAAATGGTATAGTTAAAATTCGATAATTTATTGAGAAATAATAACTAAAATTGTGTTTTTTAAATTGCTAAATTTGAATCTGAAAAGATTTTAAAGAGTTGGAAAATTAAACTAGATTGATCAACACTAGTAGCACAATTGAACTCCTAACGTATTGAACTCCTAAACAAAGAAAGTGAACTATAAATTTAAGCAACATTCAAAACGTTTAAAAACATCTCAATGTTAATTTCTACATCAAGGAATACTTTTAACGCAGTTGAAAGAATGTTTTAGGAACACTTGCGGCGCTTAGGAGTTCTATAAATGTTTTATTACTATCTTATAAAATGAGTTTGAAAGCGGTTTAAACTATGTATTTACGTAACATCAAACATGTTTATGGAAGACAATTTGTTGATTAGTTGTTGGACCGCTTTCTATGTTAATTCTTATGATCTATATGAATAAATGCCTTTTTTTGTTAAACATTCAACTGGTTTTACAGTGGCGTACGCAGAATTTTTTCAAGGGGGGTGTTCATAATTTTCTGAAACTACTAAAAGAAATTCGAGTATGTAATAAGCACTATTTCCCTAATTTAGACAGCTATACAATTTTGACTTTTCATTTAGACAACATTGTTTAGTTAAATTTTGATTTGATTTTTTAAGTTTAAGAGCTTAATTTTTTTTTATAATTGATAAAATATTTTATTTTTATTAAAAAGTAGGAATTAATCAAGCCGGAAAAAACTACTCATAATGTAACAGCTACCTAAATAATAACCGTATAAATTTGAATATTCTATAGAACTATTCTATGACAAAAAAATAAGAAAAAATAACTTACAAATAGGGAATTAAACCAGTATACAAACGCTAAAAATTTATTGATTTATACAGTAATATCCAAACAACGGGTTTTTTTTTTCGCAAGTTTGTTTAAAATGTCTTCTACAGCTGGGGTAAATTTTCAATAAATGTTTAAGAGCGCCAATCATTTCATTCTATCATTACCCGTTGAATTGCGTAAATAAGTCTTTAAACGGCGTTAAGCCGAAAAGGATCTTTCGTTTGCACTCGTTGAAACAGGTAGAACGACCAACATTACTAGGAGTCTGAAAATGTTTGGTGTTATATCTTTATTGCACATTCCAAGAGCATCCGCCGCAGTTTTTGGAACACTACCTCTGTCTTAACTAATCCTTTTTAATCTTTTATACCAGAGTTTTAGTTCAAACTTAAGGCTTTCTTTACAGGTATCCAAATTTTGAGCGTAAAATTCCACTAGTGCTTCAAAAGCCTTTATGTTTGAAGGTTGGCGAATGAAAGGATCGGCAGGAAGAAGGCACTGAAATCCTTTCAAAATATCACGATGCGATACAAATCTAAAGTCCGATTGTGTTATAAAATTTTCTATAAATGGAATAAATACGCTACTTCTGAAATATGTTTCGGGTGTCAGTGAGGGAAAATTAGCGTGATTTTTCATTTTCCCGTTATTCTAGGGATTTGTATGGAAGATCAAATGCTCGTTTGCATAAAAGAAGAGCTGAATATTTCAGAGTATATTTCAGTGGCATTTTCACGCATTAATTTCAGTTCTTTAATAACATCTTCTGCGAGACTCACTGCCTCTATCAAATCTATGCTTGGTTTTTGTAGGTATCGACAAAGATGGATTGTTATGGTGAAAACTTTGTTAATGCACAAAAGAGATATTACGAACTGGCAATTAGATACCGTGCACAGTAAAAAATTAGCTTGAGTAGCCGATTCCTTATCCTTCCAGTCTGATATTTTTTGAAGAGTTTCAACGATAGGCTCGAAAAGTTCCACCACAGCGGTTACTGAGTCGTATCTTTCCATCCAAAGAGGTTGCACATAGCTGTTTAATTTTCTTTCATTTCGAATCCTTATGTCCTCTGAGAACGAGATCTTGATTTCCACAAAATATGATGGTTTCAATTATTGGAGTAATGTTTTTTCTATTTTCTAATTTTCTTCTGCTTGCTGCACTGTCAACTTGTTAATCCACAGGTTTCATCTTTCCAAGTAAAATATCGTTTAATATCCCAGCAGTTTCGATCGATTTTTTGTGATTTTTTCCTGAACATTTCTCGTGTTCAGAAAATCACTCTACTGCTTTTTTCCAGCTGTCAAATTTTACATTGCACAGTTGACCTAAAGGTTGCTTGCCAGAACCGTTCTTGGGGCGAAAAGTACACAAAATTTGCAAAAAGCACCATCCTTAACCTTTGAATATGCAAGACATTTCCAGCGATAAAGCCATTTGAAATGAAATTTCAATTTTCTCTTTCCTTTTTCAGGAAAAACAAATGCTGGATTGGGTTCCCAAACATTTTTTATTATATCCAGTTTTTTTTTATCCTCGCGTGTACTATTTTCTGAAAAAAGTTCAATGTCATAGGGGTGGGAAGTAACACTTTGAGGGCCACTTTCATATTCATCAGATTTTGCTATGCTAGAAACGTTTTCTTCAGCGGAAGTATCACATTTCTGTTCAACAGAAAAACTTACATTGGTACTAAATGCTGTCACCTCACTAATTTTCGGTCGTAATTTTTTCTCAAAATAATTAAAAATTGTTAAATTCTTGCGTTTTGAAATCCTAAAGATCCAAGAACAGCAAAAATATATAAATATATATGTAATATCATAATTTATCATTTTGCCTATTATTCGTGCTAATTCAGAGATGGCGCTGCCATCGTATTGCTTTTGGTAGTTCCCTCCTTCCTAAAAGGGGTAATAAATATTCTAACCGGAAACGAGCAAGGTTGTCCGGCTTAAGCTCATTTGTTTATGTTCTGTTTTTCCTAATTCTTAATAAATGTTATTAAGTTTAATCTTGGTGTTTATTGAATAGATCCATACTCACGAACCGCAGATACCACACTGTCGCACCCGCACAGGATTTTTTATGGATTTATTTTAATAATTATATTCAATTTCGAACTGTTTATATTACTAACTAAAAAATGGCTTTCCTTGCGAGAGGCAAGAAAGAAGATTTGCTGACTATTGCTACCGAAATGGGCGTTGCGAACGCTGAAAATTTGAAATTATTCGAACTTAAGAAATGCATTGTAGAAAACGAAAACTACGAGGAAGAGTTTGTGAAAGAATTGTTGAGTTCTCTTATAGAAGAAAGAAAACGTAATTTAGAAATTCAAGAACAGAAACGTAAGGATGAATTAGAAGAAAATAGACAAAAAGAAGAAGCTGAAATAGAAGCCGAAGAAAGAAAACGAACTCAAGAAATAAATTTTGAATTAGAGAAATTACGTCTACAAAATGAATCACGAAGTAGTGAAAACGGAAGGAGCGAAAATGATCCGATAAAACCGAAACTGGAACTTCATAATATTCTACAAAAGTTCGACCCGAAAATTAATGACATCAGCTCATACCTGGTATTGTTCGAGAGACAAGCGAAACGAGTAGGAATAAAAAAAGAACTGTGGGTATCGCATTTAATAGGATTACTGCCATACGATGTCGCCCAAATTATCGCTAGAGAAGAAGAAGAAACAACAGATGATTACAGTAAAGTGAAAGAACTCTTGTTAAAAAGATTCAAAATGACGCCCGAGAAATTCAGACAGTTTTTCACAAAACATCAGAAAAAGCCAGAGACGAGTTGGCTTGATTTCACATACGAACTAAGTAATTATTTCAACGAATGGATAAGAGGATTAGAAATAACAACATTCGCACAACTTTGTGATTTAATGATTACTGAACAAATTAAAAGAAAAGTCCCTTTGGAAATGAAAGAACATTTTATAGATGTGTGGAGTAATTTTAAAATTCCGAATGATTTATCCAGTAAATTAGATGATTACGAAAATGCTAGAACGAATATGAAAACAAAACCGAGAGATTTCCAAAAAGAAAATTTCAAACAACCAAGTTTCGAACGAGAACAGAGAATTCAAACCGAATCGAAATATATCCCCCCATATGCTAGACAACAGAAATTTAGAAGCTTTAAAAAAGTAGAAAATACAACAAGAAGAATTACAAAAGATTGTTATATTTGTGGCGAATCCCATTTCGCAAGAGAATGCCCAAAACGATTTAGTAGAGCGGCGGATAATTCGAAAAAAAACGAAGTTCTGACAGCTAAGATTCGTTCTGAATTATTTAATGGAAATTCCAACCTAGAAATTAATCCTCTACATTTCATTGATGTTCTAATTGACAACAAATCATCTAAGGCTCTCATAGACAGTGGGTGTCAAATTCCAGTGATACATGAGAATTTAGTTTCAAAATCGAAAACAGAAAAAGGTAGAATTATTCTTAGCAGTGCATTTGGAGAAATGATTGACGCCGATCTCATGAGTTTCCAAATAGCCTTGAAAAAAGAAAATACTATGTTATCGAAGCCAGTCGAAATTCTCGCTGCAGTAACAGATAGAATTCAAGAAAATTTTATACTCCCCCCGAACATTTTGAATTTAATTGGAAATAAAGAAGTTGTTACCATGACAACCAAGGCTAAACAAGAAGATGCGAACGAAAAAAAGAAACACCTACATTTCGAAGATGATATACTGTGTGGTCAAATTAGTGAAGACGTCATAATTAAAGGCGGAGCTAGTGACTCAGAGGTGCAGTTGAACAACGAGAGTGAAGCAATACAATTTAAAAAAGAACAACAAAAATGTATGTCCCTAGCAGATGCCTGGCGCCATGGGAAAATTAATAAGAACGGTTATTTATTTATTGATGGAATACTACACCATAAAGAAAATATTTCAGGACAGCCTACTACTCAGTTGGTACTTCCGAAATCAAAACGAAAAAAGGTCCTTGAACTTGCTCACGATTCTATTTTTGCTTGTCACCTGGGAATGAAGAAAACAAAAGAAAGAGTTCGATATTCTTTTTATTGGCCCGGACTTGCTAAAGATGTTGAAGAATATTGTAGAACATGCAAGGAGTGTCAGTTAAGGAGCCCAGAAAGATGTACTGACAAAATTCCGATAACTCCTGTTGTAAGACCTAACCTACCATTTGAAGTTGTGAATGTTGACATTGATCCACCTTCTGCCAGAAAACATAAATACGTTTTATGTTTAGTTGATCAACACAGCCGTTGGCCCGAAGCCATCCCTTTACGATCGTTAAATGCTAAAAGTACTTGCGACGCTCTTTTGGAAATTTTTATGAGGACCGGAATACCCCGAATGATCGCAAGTGACCAGGGCACCAATTTCGTATCAAAAATGACACAAGAATTCATACATCGTCTCGGATCGTCACCCAGATTGTCAGTTCCTGGATATGTTGCGAGCAATAACCTAGTAGAACGATATAATAAAGTACTAAAGAATGCTCTTCATCATGTAATTCGTACAAATCCACATGATTGGGATAAATGTTTACTTTTTATATTATTCGCTTACAGAGAAGTTCCCAACTGCACTACTGGTGTATCACCCTTCAAACTTATGTATGGTAGGGAAGCGAGAGGACCACTCAGTGTATTGAAATCTAGCTGGTGCGGAGACATTTCTATCCCTTTAAATATGAGTAAATCTATAGTTGATTATCTGCAAGAATTCAAAATTAACCTTGAAAAAGCAGCAGAACAAGCAAAGTTGGTAGCAGAAGGAAAACAACAAGCCTATTCAGATTACTTTAACCGGAGAACAACCTGCAAAAGTTTCAAGCCTGGAGATCTAGTATACTTGCTTATTCCAGATAGCAGCAATAAACACATTTGGAATTAGAACATTTGAGTGCTGACCAGAAAAGAAAATTAATGTCTTTGCTAAGTAAACATCAAGAACTTATGACAGGAAAATTAAAGAAAGCAATGTTGAAGAGCATAAGATTCGACTCATACCTAACAGTGAGAGGAAGAGGCCTTATATCTACCGTATTCCGGATGCTTTGAAAGGAAAAGTAGACGAGCAAATCGAAGAACTTTTAGATGCTGGTTTAATAGAAGAGAGTTCAGCGGAAATTGCTTATCCAGTGGTGTGCGTTAGTAAAAAGGATGGAGGGATGCGGATGTGCATCGATTATCGAGCGTTGAATGCTGTGACTATAACTGACGATTTTCCAATGGAAGATACTACTGAGTTAATCCATACTATAGGGAAAGCTAATGTAATCTCAAACTTGGATCTACTAAAAGGTTACTATGCTATTCCTATGGAGGAAGCGAGTTATGATTTAACTTCCTTTAAAACTCACAATTCTCAATACAGATTTCGAGTTATGCCGTTTGGACTCCGGAATGCTGCGGCAACATTTCAGAGAGTCATGAACACCATTTAAAAGATTTGCACGATATTGGTTTATTTTCTAATAGTTTTGAAGAACATTTGGAGTTGATTCTGAAAAGATTAGAAGAACTCAATTTCACTGTTAACCCGAGGAAATGTTCTTTCGCTAATTCAAGTATCAAGTTTTTAGGACATATCATCGGGTCGGGTGAACACCAACCCGATCCCGAAAAGGTTCGGGTCATTAAACAACTTCCAAGACCCAAGACTAAGAAAGAATTGAGAAGTGTGCTTGGATTATGTGGTTTTTATCGAGAATATATTCCGAAATATGCTGAATTAGTGTATCCTCTAACAGAATTGACAAAAAAACGAGTGCCAGAAGAAATTCCCTGGAGTGAAGTGCATGACTCAGTGTTCTCTCGTCTCAAACAAGCCCTTGCAGAAGCACCATCACTTTATACACCAGTGCCCGGTAATCCTTACATCATTTACTCAGATGCGTCACAGATTGGAATAGGAGCCTGTCTTTCTCAGCGAATAAAGGATAAAACTTTCCCAGTGTCTTACGCTAGTCATAAATTGACCAAAACACAACAAGCCTGGTCAACTATAGAACGAGAAGCTTACGCTATTGTGTGGTCACTAAAGAAATTTGAGTCATTGATATTTGGCTCTGAAATAGAATTTTACACCGACCACAATCCTTTACCGTATTTAACGAAGTGTGCTCCTCAGTCATCTCGGTTACAGCGATGGGTGTTCGCTCTTCAAAAGTATAATATAACTTTGAAACATTGCCCTGGTTCCAAAATGCCGCATGCGGATGCATTATCTCGACTGTTTCCAAGTACTGTAACTTAAATATTGACTGTTTACTTTTGGATAATTTAAAAAAAAAAAAAAAAATTTATACAATTAATTTTGATTTTATAAATTTTGATCTTATAAGCAGGTTATAAATTCTAATAGTTTAATGTTTGTTGTTATGTAATTTCAGCTAATCAAGTTTAGTTTGAATTAGATATTTTGAGATTAAGTGTATAATAATTGATGATACATTCTTTTTGTTTATTATCAAGCTTATTGTTTTATGGAAATTTCTTAGTGATGTTTATATTATGTTAATTTGATTATTTGAGATGAGGATTCTTTGATAAAAATATTTTTGAATATTTGAAACCTTCATTGAATTGTGTATTACGTTATTTTCTTAGTATGGACATTCCCATTTTTTTGCGAATAATTTTGGTGAAAAATAATTTTGAATTTTAATTCTTTGGTATTTCTTAACTTGATTTTAGAATCTAATAGTTTAGATCAAGTACTTAAATTTTGAAGCATTTAAATAATTCAAGCAAATATGTAGTTCATAGTGTTTTTATGTGATTAAGTGTTTCATATGTTTATATTTTTATCATTATGCATACTTGTGTTTATTATGCTAAATTCTAATTTTTAGTGTCAGTTTTGTGTTTGAATTTATTTTAAAAACCCAAACCCATAACTTGGGGGAAAGGTATAATATCATAATTTATCATTTTGCCTATTATTCGTGCTAATTCAGAGATGGCGCTGCCATCGTATTGCTTTTGGTAGTTCCCTCCTTCCTAAAAGGGGTAATAAATATTCTAACCGGCAACGACCAAGGTTGTCCGGCTTAAGCTCATTTGTTTATGTTCTGTTTTTCCTAATTCTTAATAAATGTTATTAAGTTTAATCTTGGTGTTTAAGATCCATACTCACGAGCCGCAGATACCACAATATATATATACGTATATTGGCACAGAAATATCTGCTATGCTACGATCTCAATGTTTCGAGCTGGAATGAATGACTTCAACGAGTACAGTATCTTCAATGGTATTGTTACTGGTTTCTTCATTAGTCGAAATAGTGACGACGACGGGTTCGGCTATTGAATGGACTTTTTGTTAAGACAAAACAAAACAGATTTAGCGAAGAGCTCCGAAAGACAAGCGGCAGAGATAACTCTTAGTCTAACTAACTCCACTGTACTCCGTTCCCCCTTTTATATAATTTTTCACCGCATCTCCAAAATTCTCGAATTGTCTCAAAGACGACAGAACGTCTAGAATTCCAAAATCATAGCGTAAAGACCTCGCGAATGTCAGCCAGTCTCGAAAACTATCGCGACTGGCAGGACAGAAAGGAACCAGCGATCGTGGCTGGCCCGTAACAGTATCACGCGAATTTGGTTTCAAAAGTACAACCCTATTATAGTAAATGTTTTTTCAGTATTCTGAGAAATGCCGTGAGAGAAAAAAAAAGTAGGCATAAGGCAAATAAAAATATTTAGTCTTAAAAAATAATAGCCCGCATAGTTTCTACTAAAATTTTTATTTTTGCCATTTTGTCTGGGACTCAAGGGGGGTGTTTAAACCCCTCCCTTGCGTACGCCCCTGTGGTTTTAGCAACTAATAAAACTGTAAGTGCAATTTTATTCTCTCAAACGATAAAAATCTATGTACACTAGTATTATACTGAATCTGGTAATGACAGTTTTTAGTAATTCCAAAAAAAAAAAAAAAATTAATCACATTCGCCATGTCTCATTATTTTGATGAGCAATAAAACGGTAGCACATGTTTGAAGTCATATTTTTCAATAACTTAGAGCACAAGTAAAACTACATTAGATAAACATATAACCGAAATACAGAAACTTATTTATAGATCACATTACATTTTACTTTTAAATAACAAAATGTTATAATATAATTAGAGCATAAAATAATTATTTGTACAATATTGCTTGAATTGTGATTAATATTTACAAGAAAAAGTGCAATTAAAATAAACTGGTAAATAAAATATTAATATAAAAGAGTGAAGTAGAACTTTATATTTTTTAAGGATGCAAGTTAAAATAAAACATTTTAAATTACTAGAATATATTTGAATTAAAATGATTGATGTGGTACTTGTTACCTCTCCCTCGAAATTAATTTTCTCGAGGCTTTGCATTTTTGTTGATAGCCTCTTATTAATATTACTTTTAATACAACCTTGCATAATTTTAACCTAATTTAAGAAGAAAAATCACTTAACAAATTATTTTAAACAAAAAAATTTTTATAAAGTACCTATTTTTTTGTTGGTAAAAAGCATATCTAATATTTGAAATTTTTTTGTTTTACTTGATATAAATCACAAACATTTGAAATACAAAATAAGTTGAATTGTTGAGTTCATGAATATTTTTATAATTTTTATTTTTTTTTCTCAGCGAAATGAAAAATGTATAGCAATTTTTAATGTAGTAGCTTTGCTAAATAGTTACGTTTACTTTTTTTTTTAACATCAGGATGTTTTTATGGAATATTCATTATTTCAGCAATAAAAACCCAAAGTAAATACTTTGTTTCGAATGCTTTGTTTGTTCGGTGCGCAGAAAACAAAGCAGATTTTAAGTATACGATTTTTTTAAAATTTAATAATTCATAAAATAAAGGATTTAAATACTGAAAATATTGGCGTTACTGAATTTTTCATACATCTGAAATTACCATTCCAAATATATTCTTTTGAAGGAATGTTTTTCTGAAATTAAACAAAATTACTATATGTTTTTGTTTACGGTTACAACAAAATAATATTATGGAGAGAAAAATATTATCAATTTTGCATAGCTACCGTAATCAAAACTAAACTTAAAAAAAATAGAACGAAATAAAAAAGTCGGTAAAGATTATTTTTTTATTAAATCATCATACCTGTAAATGACCACTAAATACATCAGTTAAGACCAGCATTTTCAAACGGATTGAGAAACAAAGCTAATTGATATATTTTTCTTGAATCAAGAGGTGATTAAAGAATATAATTTTTTAAGTAAACTTTTTCATTCAAATCAGTTTTTTGATCTCTTTGCAGGTTTTGAAATTTCATTATTAAAGAAACTAATAGATGTGCACCGAAATATGCTGTTCAATAACCGTTAAAAGCTAAAACTTTTTCAAAACTTTAACTGCAGGCTTTGATTTCAGCGATGTCTTCAAAATTTTTCTTCTTGAGCTGGAGCCTAATTAAGTCACTTCCACACAGGGAGAACTGAATAAAAAATAAATGTCTATCTGATACATGAAAGATAGAGGTTAATCTAAATTAAGTGGTTTCGTTAGAAGTATGATTTAAGTGCACACATTTCATCGCTGGGCTTAATGATAAACGTGAAGAGCTAGATGAAGATATTTACTACGTGGTTTATCTTATTTTCTTCTGTTTGAACCTAAATACCATCTGAGGTAAAAATAACTCCCGCACTATAACTGCTTTTGATTTGCATGCAAGTTACGGTTGCATTTTACGGTTACGGCAGATTTTTTTTCTATGATTCTGAAATTCTAAAAAGAAAACTTGTTTAAGTGTTACTAGGAACAATAAAAGCACAAAAAAGTTTTATAATTGAATATAAATGTATGATTTAAATGTCATTCAAAATAATTAAATTAGTTCTTTTATATTAAACATGGGGATTATTAAAGATATATCAGTTTGCTAATGATTTTTACTAACAAAGAAATAAAAATAGGGAGGTCTCGCAGTTTAATTGTGCTCCTGAAGTGCGCAATCTGCGTGAACATAAGGTTTTACAATAACTCGCTAGTTAAAATTTCAATGTAATCATTGAAAAGAAATCGCCAAATGAACGGTAATTTATTGCGATTTTATATCACTAGCGATATAAAAAACTAATATCTAAATCTGATCCTTTTTGTAAAAGATTCGGATCAAGTTTGTTCAATGAGGGTTACGTCCTAATGCTATTTTATTATGCTTATTAATAACTAAATATATCGAAAGGAATTGGATGTTTTTTTTAGCCGCATGAACTAAAAAGAGGCAGTATAGTTTCTATAAGCAGTAGTGATTTGAAAAAAAGAAACATGATTTAACTTGTATCTTACGTTGCAGCAAATTTGCCCCACATTAAGGTTCAAGTTACCGTATTATGTTAGAAATAGTTTTCCTGACGTATATGCATAACATCTTTTACTTTACCTAGGCTGAACTAGATCAGTCATTTCTAAAGTAACAATCTTATTTTACTAGTGCATATATAATATTTCATTATATATAATCAACAAATAAATTTACAAAACGAGGCTTTTGCTTTTTTTACAAGCTTATTTTATAATAAATGGGGAAAAAGACGAGATTAAGCAAAAAAACATTGTGCACAATAAAATTGTCCTGCCAAATTTTTTTATTGAGAAGTTGTGAAGCAAACTTGTTTCTAAAAAGAAGTAATGTCTTCTTTGAATGTAAAAATAACTGTTTTAAAAAAATAAGATTTCAATTTTTTTCCCGTTATGACTTGTCATGGAGGCTTTTCATTAGCAGGTCGGTAAATCCTAATATAATGAAAACTAATACGTAAATTGTAATATCCAGATTTATGGAGAATCAAAATTTATTTATAAATGAACAACTAAGCATAAATCTGAACTTTCAAAGTGTAATGAAATTTTATAATTTTTTTTTATTCAGCTCAATTGTGATCAATGATGAACAGGTTAATTGAAATTCCGATTTGCGCAGAACGATTAAAAAATCGATTAAGCAGAAAGACTTTGTTATCCATTTAAACACGCAATTTTGCAATACATAATTTTCTCCCTTCAAGACATTGTTTGCTAACTTAGTTGATTATTTTCATAAATTTTAACTTAAAAATTTCTGTCTGACAATTAGTTTTTTGTTAATCATGACAAAATCGAATATTCATTTGAACAAAGACTGATATAAAAGAAAGTCAACTATCTAATACGTTTTTGGTATTTCATCCATAATGTACTGCATCGGTAGGTAAAATACTATATTTTGTGAAATTTTTTTATTCGAAAAGTAAAAATCCCTAATAATGCAGCCCATAAATAAATATCTAATATGGTTCGGCACATACGTAGAATATATGTTTTTCAAACACAATCAATTTTCCTAATTTAAAGGATTCGAACTTATGCTTAAAGTTCAATCTGAAATAATTTTTATGTTATATTGAATAATAATATATATGGTGAAATAAATTATTAACACATAACTAAAATGTTTCAATATTTTTAATAAAACTCAGCATCCAAAAGCATTCAAAAGGAAATCTGACAAATCCTTTTATTAATTTTAATGAAGAATTGTCGAACAACACATGAGAGCAGAAAAATCATGTTTATATTGATTCATTTATATTAATAATTAATTGAAAAAACATTTTTGCATTTCTTTGTTAAATATGATAATCCTGAAAATCTGTGACAGAAAAAGAAATTTCATTGTTACGTAAAATGATAGTAAAAGCATAATATTTAAATAGTTTTTATACTGTCACCATATTAATGTTTGTAATTTAAAATTGTAAAGATATATTTTATGTCTTGCAATGTTTTTGAAAATAAAGACCAACTGATAAAATTATTTTAAATGTTAAAAGATAACTTTAAAATTATATATTCTTTTTACAATTACACATTTTTAATATAATTATCGAAATAATAGAAAATTAATATTATATATTTATCATGCTCTTACACCGAATTTAATTAAGTTGTGTTTGAAATGCTTAAAAAATAAAAATAGCGTAACATATTTCACTAGCATTAGTTCAAAGATTAAACATAACATGAAATGATGAGCACAAATTTAACGGATATTTGTACAAATTGATGCTTTTTTTTATAAATTTCTTGGATAATTTCAATTCAAACGTTGTGAAATATCTTAATTTACTTTAAATTGCTAATAAAAATTTAAAAGGAAAAAACGAATAAAATGAAACAGCAAACCTTTTACATAGTATCCCAAACTCTGTATAGAATTGTATCACGTAACTGTTGCGACAAAATTCTAAGGAAGTTAAGGCTCATAGCCAGGATTAAAATTGCATAGGAACTCAAGCCCAGAAACGTCATCGTACGCAGTTAGGGGCTGTCATCCAAGTGTACTTAACTTACCCGTTTACAACTTAAACAATTTTGTATGGGGAATTTCACGAACTTAACTTTTATGCATGTTTTACTTAAGTTTTGTAACTTATATTTTTCTGTGAGTTATAATGGTACGTTTATCAATATTTACTTATATTTCCGATAATTTCATCATTAGTGATAAACGTCCCTCAACGAATAAATTAAACTTTTTTTTATGATTATAAATTCACTGTTTTTAGTACGGGGCAAAAAAATCCATTTAACATTTTTTTTTACAAAACAATGGATGTGAATTTTGCAGGGATTATCGGTACTATTACGAAATATAACAATCAAAAGCGGATCCTATATTTCTGCATTTGATCTTTTAATCAAATTAAACATCTTCAAATTTATTTATTGCAATTAAACAACAAAATTCTATAAGTGTATAAAATTTTTTACACTTTTAATTGTACTAATAAATACTTAAGGCATTATATGCGCCATTTTCCCCTTCCTCTGCTTGCTACAATTATCACATTTTACGGAGTAATTTAAGTCCCAAATTTCGTTACCATTAACATGCATGTCTTAAAACTTTTTAACATTTAAAAATAGAGCGTCACTGTAGATCTAAATTCTTCAAAAGATTACTTATTTTTAAAATAAAATATATTGAATTGGCAGATATGTAAAAATTGCTTCTTATCCAAATTATAGTTATCATTCATTTTTAAATTAAATTATAAATATAATAAACTTGGATTTTTTTAATAGTGTTTTCTTAAAATCACAAACTAAATAAATAATTTTATGCGCATGATTTGCTAAAAAAACGCTGTTTCTATTTTCTATACGTTTTGTTCTATTTATACATGTTACATCAATTAAAGGTTCATTTCTAAATTATCTTGTGCAACAAAAGAAATTGAAAGGCCGTCCACAAACTCATGTATTTTCTGCATTAAACTAACAATATCGATGTAAAATAAAAAATCTTTATTATTTCAGATCAAAAATTAAATATTTCTGATCTAGAAAAATAATTTAAACGCCGAAGTTAGCAAAGAACATAATTTCTTTTTGCTTACAGCTCACAAGAAGTTATAATTTTTCATTCTTTTTGAGACATTTCCCTTTTAAAAGAAGGTGTATAAAAAGGAAAACATAATTGCTTCGTTGAGAGAGTTTTCAGATTGTACGTTTTTCATTTTTTTGACCTCAGAATGAAGGTTATTTGTACAGATAAAAAATTCATTTTAAATGAAACTAGAAGTGAAATGAAAAGAGGTAACTTTATTACGATTCGTTGAATCTGAGAATTATTAATTTCTGCAGAAGCGCAATTGTTGGTAAAGAGGAAATAGACTAGTAAAGAAAGCAAAATTTGAAAAATAATATGATTTCCTAGAACATACAGAATTTTTCTCTCGTATTTCTTAATTTTTTTTTCTTTTAGTTCAGGAAGATGTTAATAATTGCACTTATAGAAATATTTTTCATTAATTTTAAACAGTCACCTTCAGCTTTTAGAGTCATATGATTATTTTATATATTTATAATTTTTTTCTATATTCCGTTTTATAGTTTATAGCAATTTTATTCGGCAGAGTGAGATTAATAATTATTAAATTGTTATAAGAAATACAGTACATTCCGTACCTTTTAAAACAAACAAAATTTGTATAGATCTTTGCTTAAACATGTGTTAGATTTACTTTTCTAAATTTATATTATTCCTTAATTACAAGACGGTTTAGCACATTTCAAGATAATATTCATAACTCTCGGATTGATTACCGAAAGAAACAATAAACATAAAATCACTAATGAACATGTGTATATGAATTCGTAGCACCCAGGCTACCACGACTTAAAAAAAAATTTTTTTTAAAAAAGTCACAGCTTCCGCCAATATTTTTTAGAGCTTAACGTAAGAGCATAAATGCATGACGTTATACTTTATTCCATAGTGTAATGGCTCTTGATAAAAGATAGCCTTAAGATATTTTTATTTTTCTAGTATTGCTAATTCATATTAGGAAATAGTATGAGTTCTGGACTCATGTTCGTGAGAACGGGAGTTTCTATCCAGCCGGCCGAAGACTCTCCGCGTAGTAAATGTTGACTGGCGCACGTTAAAACTGTTGAGTGATAAAGTCCTCCATGTTCCCATAACAAATTATACCTCTGGGGGTACTGCATTGAGATTGATCTTTTTCTGGTTCAGGTCAAAATTACGATATGTGGATGAATGAATAGATGTATGAATGGGTCCACTTTATAAACGGGTGAGGCAGAAGTCAAATTCTTGGCCATAGATGGCGCCATTGGAAAACAAGAACAATCACAGCCCTTGCCTTTATGACCAACAACAACAGTAGGAGTTGAAAATAGCTTTTAGGAACTGTACAGTTTTATAAGTTTTTGAGAATGTCAAACCATAATATCACTAAAATGTTTACACACTTACTATGTTGCTTAGACATTATTAAACTTCATTACACGATACTATGGTTCGGCTCTAATAATATGCTACCTGATTCAGGTTGTAATGTTAAAGATATCGGTATTATGATTCCATATTGATTCTGCATAGTTATGATATTCCAACAAAAGAAAAACTGATTTAAAATATTGATTGACACAAAAACACATAATTTTGTTTATAAATAAAACAAAAATTAAATACTTTTTTATCTTAAACTCTCAAAGGTATAAAAACAAATATGTTTCTTTTCAAATACAAGGATTTTCTTGTCTCTTTGCTTGAAATAAATTTCTATTTTTTCCAAAATTATGCTACCCGTCTTTCACTTTTTAATCCGCCTTTAAAATGTTTACTCTGAGAAAACAAATAAAAAAACACTCTACATCCCCAGTGTACGCTTAAGAACTTCTGGAAACGAATATTTCAGTCTCCGTTTAAATTTGTCATAGTTTAAAGCACTTTATTGAGAGTTTTTCTTTCTCCTCAACAAAAAACATTATACATTTAGTTTAAATAACAAAACAATTTAGTTTAAAAATTTGAAAACTTATTGAAATTGATAAAAGGATTTCCCTTAGATTTTATTCAAGAGATCATGGCTGTATAAAATAAAATATGAATATTTTAATTAAAGGACATTGTGAAATTCATTTTATTGTTTCTATTGTATTTATAAACATTAAAAATTAAGTTTCTTGTTTTAATTAAAAAAAATAACGCTAAATCAATTAATTACAACTGATATATTTCCCTAGTTATTCCTTGTATTTTATTCTATAGTTCATGGTTTTGTCGGATAAAATATGCATATTTTTTAATTAAAATGCATCGTAAAATGTATAATTTTATAAATTTTTTTTGTATTGTTTATAAAAATAAAGTAACTTGTTTTATTTATTATTTTAATTAAAAAGGAAATTTATACTAAGTTAATTATAAGTTATATATTTTTCTATAGTCATTTTTACTTTGTTTAAAAACTAAAAAGACACTTTTTTTAAAAATTAATATTTTAATTTACAAAAGTCGCAACAGGATAATTATAATTGATATATTTTTCCATTATTATTCTTGAATTATTTAAAAAAAAGCGAAGTATCTTATTTAAATTATTTTAATTTAAGAAATAAATTGCAATATTTTTCCAAATGTTATTTTTGCATTACTTAAGAAAAACTAGTGTTACAACTTTCTCATTTTAATGACTATTTTCTATCTTAAATATCAATTAATTATTTAATAAATCACCTAAAATCTCTTATTAATTTCTATTTTAAATATCACTTATTTTCCCATAAAATTACTTTGGGGTTTTTCGAAATTGTAATTTTTTGATATGTATTATTTTCTTAGAACTGATTAAAAACAAGAAAATTTATTACTTTTTTTAAGAAGCTCTGAAAATCTAAAATAATTGGCATCTCATTAAAAATCCTTACGAAGCTTATTGATGAATAATTTATGTAGTTTTGGCACTTTTATTAGAATAAAAAATATTAAGCAGATTGAAACGTCCTATAAATGAGGCGCTGTTTAGTATTGCGAATTAATTACACTAACTGGATATATTTGCGTGATTTAATGTGCAAACGTATATTCTGCAGAATCATTTGTATCCACTGGGTCATATTATCATTTCGTGATTGCATTTACTTAGATTGAATTATGTTGTGAGCTTAAAATGCAAATAAAGAGCTCATCTTTACGGTTTTAAATTTAAACAGCTGAGATACTCTTAAAAAAGTCATATATTTTCATTACTCAAAATTTAGCAGAAACGTTTTTATTTCACTACTTCAATAAATGGTTTTTAAGTCTACTTTTGTTTAATTGCAAATTTTAAATTATGTTTTTTTTAATATATCATGTTTAAAAGAAACTTTCCTTAAAAACATAATCGTGCAAGATTGAAAGAAAAATCTTTTTTTTTTTAAAAAATTCACCTGGTTTTGTTTCAGTTATGTATCCTTTGGATAGTAAACTGTATTTGGTATTCGAATTTATCCAAATTTTTTGTTGTATATCCGAATTTATTGTCGTAAACTTTAAAAATGAGTAGTTTATTTGCTTAATTAATTTTTTATTTTAATGAATGAATAATTTATATAAATTTAATACCGAATCAAGCGTTCATTACATACTTTAAAGGATTTAGTTAAAATGTGAACACGATTAACTGAAAAATCTAACATCAAGCTCAAAGGCCATTTGTGAATTATTTTCGCCTGTTATGTTTGGTCAGATAATCGTTTCCAATTAAGAACGAGAAGGTTTGTTGTCTCTCACGCTGGTGAAACTTCATGCCTGTCTTTAGTGGTGTAATAAATATAATTGTGTTATAAAAAATATAAACTGTCCAGATTTATAAAAATTCTCTATCTCACAAGTAATTGTGCAAATGTTAACTAATATATATGTATGCAAAATATATATAATAAAGCTAAAAATAAGGTTTTAAAATAAAAGCTGTGCGTTTTTAAGGAATCTAAAGTTATACTATTGTACCCTATACAGAAATAAATGCAACCTACAACCGATATTAAAAATCTGCCTACAGATGCTGATTTAGTGTGGATTCATGTTTTACTGATTATAATAAATCTTGCAGTAAATTTAGCAAAAAATAAGCGTATTGTACAAATGTGGTTATCCAATGTAAATGAATTGAATGTACCTTGAAATTAGTTAAATACATGTCCATAAACAATACATAAATTTCTATTTATATTTCATATTCAATTTTAAAAATAATAAAAACAACAGAGAATTTAAATATCTTTGTTCACTTGGGTTTAACCATAGAAGAGTTCTGAAGAACTTCAATAAAACAACTGCAACAAGCAATGCTTGACATTATTCAAAATCCTGAAAGAGAGGATATTAAAATAAAAACTATGCAAATCACAGATTTTAAGCAACAGTATTTTTGTGGAAATGTGCTTTTAAAACTAAAATTTCTATCTTGAAAAGTTTTTACATACGTCATTTCATCTATATATTTTGGTTCATTAAAATACATCTTGTTAAACCATGCAGACCTGCCTTATAATTTAGAAAGATTTTGAACATAAAAATGCTATTTGAATGAAATTATTGAATATTGACTCACAAACCCATTAAGATTGACACCATATACATGAAAATCTAACTGTTAAATTAAAAGTTATTCAGGGTGTTCATTTTTTGATTTTGTGCATGCCTTTTCTCAGAAAATATTTAATTAATTTTCAAAAACTTACTGTTTTCTTTCATTCTTTATTTTATGGTGTTAAATTTTGTTGCTTTTAATAATTTAAATAATTATGATTTTCAAATATAAATTATTGTTTCATGGAAAGGTATAGAAAAAAAATTACTTTTAAATATATACTACTTACATACTGATATGAATTTATCAATCGTATTTCTTTTTTGCTTTACTTTCATGATTAAATTTTTAATTGTATTCCTTTGAACAAAAAAATTTCAAAATTTACAATATCTTTCAAAATAAAGCCAGTTCAGTAATAAATAAAACAATGTTGCTTAATTTGCTAGTTGAAAAAGCAGATAATTTTCCAATATTGTAATAACTTTATATTATAATAAATTTTTAAATTACTTTAATGGTGACTATCTTAAATTCATGTTTTCCTTACATAAAAAGCACAAGAATTAGATAAGAACAGTTGTAATTAAAAAAAAAAAAAAACTATCAATGACAGATTCGACCAAGTCACGTCTCTATATAACTGGCATAGATGTAATACAAAAAATGACAAGTTTACATAAACATTATACATAACATTGTTTACATTTTTGAAGAAATTTCTTTTCTTCAATTTTTATTTTATTTATTTAGTTACTTTTTTTTAACTAAAAATTTTTGTTATATACTCCATTATCACACCTACTACAGAGTTCTCCCTTGGATAAAAAAGGGCAGGGTGCTTCCTCAAAGAAAAGGGTGCAAAATGTGTAATATTATGTAATAGCTGAATTTGATCCTCAACGATTGTTAAATTAACCTCTTATACTATTTTACGTGAGAATTAAAGAAAGTAATTCTCACTCATTATCAAAATAAGAGAAGAATTTGTAGTTTATGGAGAAAAAAAAAGGCATGCTAAAAGAAAACCACTAATATATTTCTTTCAAAAAAAAAAAAAAAAAAAAAAAAAACTAAGCAAAACAATTATTAATTGTTAGACTTCAGAGCTTTTTCTATAATTTAAACTAAAAATTATGTGAAAAATAAATATTTAAAGGTGCATTTTTGTTAAAAAAGAGTATTTATTTAAAAAATAATTTTAACATTTAAAATCCCTTAATAAATTCATTAACACACATCACACCCTCCTTCCAGAAAGAGAAACCAGTTGAGAATAATCCTAACAAAGTAAATATTTGTAATGTTATCAAAATCAAACCTATTAACACAGATAATTTTAAAACTGTGTAATTATCATTTAAACATTTAATTTTTTAAATGGAATATGAACAAAAAGACAGTGAGGGCAGGTGGCCCTTCCCTAGGAAGCACACTGCATACTACATGGACTTTCATTTGATACAGAAAAATAAGTTGCCATTTTCTGCATATTGGTGTTCCACATTAACCACTTTCAATATATACTTTTCAAATTTTAATAAAAAAATTTTGTAAAAAGATGCACACATTAAGGGTCACAAATGAAAAGAAACAAAACATATTGAATAATTCGAGGAATGCTGGACTGAAAACATTTAAACCTGTTTGATTGCCAGAGGACACAAAGGTTATTTTAGTCAAAGAGCCTTTCACTGCCTTTAGGTGATATATTCCTTTAAATTACTTGCTTCGACTAAAAATAGATTTTCTTATCGCAAAAATCTTTTATATTCAATACTGAAAATATTCCAGGGATGATTGTGACACAAAACTTTGAAAATTGTATGTGTAAATACTCCGTAAGATATCAATTTATGGATGGTGTTTTCTACACTAGGGAACGCTGCAAGCTGGATTTCCGGGTTACTCTTTCCGTTGTATTTTAAAGTCATTTGGCATCATTGTGTTTTGAGATTCTTGAAATCGTGGTATTTGATTAGTTATTACTTGTGTTTACAATGCTAAAAGTGTTAACACTAACGTAAGATGGTACACGGCTTGTAACAAGAATAAACAGAAATTAACAAATAAAGAGGCCAAATCAGAACTGCAAAAAAGCGAGTTATTCAAAATCTAGCAACCATGTCACCTTTTTTAACAATATATTTATAAATAACTAAAACAAATTTTCACTTTAAACTCACCAGAATTACTTAATAACATTATTATCTTATGAAATACGGCAGATTTGAGCTCAGAAACTAACTAATTTACTTTTTTTTATGAAAACAAAATTATCCGCTTGAAAACATCGCCTATCAGAATAACATGTAGTAAGCAGCTGCAAACTTTTTAACCGGAACTAGAGCAGGTGCCGAGCTCGAGATTGTTTACATTTATATTGAAAACACAATCCATATACTATTCATAGTTAATATCAAAGCTTAACCCCGTCCCGCCCCCGTTAGGGGGCATCCGGAGAATACTGTAGACTCTAAGTGCACGCACGTGACCTCTCAGTAAAAAAGAGGATTCAAAAAGGTAGGCTTGGTGGCGATTCATAGCAACACCAGAAGAATTTAGAGAAATCTTAAAATTAACAATAGTAGTTACTCAGAAAATGAGAGTTTGAGTGTTCAAACATAATAGACGAGGCATCAAAAAAAAAAAAAATAAAATAAAAAAAAAAGAAAAAAAAAGGTAAACATATTTTGAAGATGAAGAGTACCAGAATTTGTCCAAAGCCCAGATACAATTTCAAAAAGAAGAGTTACGGCGAGGCAGCCGTAAAGAAAAATCCTCAAACAAGAGGAAACTCAAAACATGAATAGTTGGAAAATTTTACAAAGTTTTGAACCATAAGTTAATCAAAAATTCGAAAATCATTTCTAAAGAACACAAATACAGTATTTGCGAAGCTTAAATAAATAAGTAAATAAATAAATAAAAATAATAATAAAAATACTATTAGCATACAGAAAATTGTTAACAGTGAGACACAATTAATGCATTACATGAAATATAGAGCTCGTTAATTGTACAGCTCATATTTGTTGACGCCGTCTAGTCAAACTCCCTTGCAAGGAAAAGGCGTTCCATTATTTAATAGTTAATATAATTTTTTTTTATAATTAAATTACTTATCAGTAAAGAATACCACACTTTTATAGAAACTAATTTAAGGACACATTCTTACAAGAATCGCGATTATTGGATTTAAAATTCGCATGAATATGAATCACGATATTGGATTTTAAGAATGTGAAAACACAAATTGCATTATTGGATTTTCGAATCGCCATGACCACGATTTTTTAGATCCAGTGACTAGGAATAGCGACATAGGATTTTAAACTCACTTGAATATGAATCACAATGTCTGATTTTTAAATCGCATGAATGCGATTCACAATTAATAACTTTTAAATAAGGTAAATATGAATCTCCATATTAGAGGATTCCGGCATAGTTTCAAACATTAAAAACTATGAAAAGCTGACAAACCAAAAATTTTTTAATAGCAGAAGAGACACGTGTTTGAAAAAAATCCAGTGAACGTGATTCAGTGAAGGTTTAAAAATTTTAATTCTAGATTGTAGAACTTAATTCTTACTCTGAATATTAAATTGCAGTGAAAATTTCCTCGGATTATAAGTTCGGATTCGAGGAAATCTGCAAATCAATGGTCTTGAGATGTGCCGAATTCTGCAAAAAAAATCAGTCTATTAGTTTCCAAACCTGCTGGAAGAATAAAACGAAAAACCCGGACTACAATCCCCTCTGATATTCAACACAGTACAAGTTAGCTTCAAATCAGTAATTTATCGGCAATTTTTTTTTCTCTAACCCACATGTTTTTTAAGCTATGTTAACAAGGTAGGTTTTTAAATATGATTATTCTTTCGTAATTAAAATTTTATTGTACTTAATATTAAAAAAAAAATATTTTTCATACATTTTTAAATTCAGAAATATAACACTTTTTCCATTGAATAGGGGAGAGAACTATTAACATTAAAATCCATTATTAAAATATGAAACAACAAAACATACAGTAACCTCTTACTTCTGCACAACCTCTTTTATGTGCCTTTTGCATATATATATATACAAAGGTCCTTGATCATTATATAATGTGAATCAGTTTAATGTGAATCACGACGGTTATTCATAATCCATGAAATCTAGAACTTCATTTTAGCAGTAAAAACTAAATGTAAAAATCTGATTATAATTGATAATAAACTAATGACACTTCTTATAACAAATGGGATAACAATATTAACCTGTCGTAATAATGAAGTCAACACACATTGAACATATTTCTAAATCGACAAAACACTATACATCATTCAGAAACTATGACTACAAAATCTGAAATTTGCTACAAATTTCTGATTTCTAAATATCAGAGATGAACAATAATCTGGTGTGAAAAATCTAGGATAGAAAAATTTTGCATCTTCTTTAATCCCTTTCCACCACTATCATTTAAAAATTGCACCTATCAGAATTTCTATAATTTCTGATTGAATTTGATATTTTTTTACTGCTTATTGTAAGAAAGATTAGTATTATTTTAATTCCAAAAAAAAACAAGCATTTTTCAAGTAACCTATGGCAGAATTCAAGAACCGCGGGAACCCTGCAATGGAACACAAGTTGAATTTGGAGTATTTCAACTAGTAAGTAAAGTCGACAAGCACAGAGCTACAGATTTTAGTACTCTAACTAGTCGGAAAGTAATAAAAATTTCAATCGCAAGTTACCATTGTTACAAACATGAAAGCGAGTTAATCCAATTAATAATTAATACAGTAAGTTATGAGAAAACTTACAGAAATTCATGGAGGACTGGCACAGGTTTTCAAACATTTAAAGAGCTAAAAGAAGAAGAAAAAGCTATTTTTATTGATTATGTTTTCATACTGTATTGAGCTATGTTTCATATTCACTATAAAAGTTTCTTTAAAATTCTATGTTTTTTATGTTAACTTCAGATCTACAATAAAAATATTTTGCACTTAACTTTTAGCACAAATTTAAAAAGCATTACACAACAGAGTTTGTGGGCCAGGAAATTTTTTTTTAACAGAATTGTCAACAATAAAAAAAAAATTTTAAGTTCGGTTCACAAAATATAAGGTAAGCATTGAAAATTTTTCAAATAGTTAATTAAAATTTTTTAATTTCCACTAAAAGATTCTGTGCAAAACATGACTATAAATTTATCTTTCAGTCATTTGGAAGCAATTATAACTTGTTGTTTTTATTTAAGTTAGCATTCTCTGTCTTGCCAATATTTTTTATGTAAAGGGTCAGATGAGGATAAGAAATCAAACTTTTTCTAGATAATTAAAAAAAAAAAAATTATTAAGTTTCTTTGAATGAAATTTTTGATGCACCTCAGAGAATATGGCTTGTGTGTGAGTGGATGCCAATTTAGACAGCTGAAATATTTCTGGCCTTTTTCCTATTGAAATTTTTTCTTTAAAATGAGGCAGATTTACAAAACAGTGCTAATTTTAATCTAATTCCTAGAAATAAAAGGGTATCATTTTAAATTAAAAATCGAAACAATAAAAAATTGTTTAAAAAAAGAAGAAGTTTTTGAAGATTTTTTTAAAAATAATGTTTATGCTTATCAAAATTATGTTCACTTAGTATGTATTTCTCTCACAGTCTTTATAAATAATAGCAGGAAAATGATAACACTGTAAAAATTAAGATTACTAGTTTTCAAAAACTAAGATAACAACAACAGTTTACATACAACACTTACTTACAAACAGTTACTTACAAGTTTTTATATTACTCATATAGGCTTTAATATTTATATATTTACTATATTCTTATTGAGTAATTTTTTAAAAAGATTTTGTTCTCTATGAAAAATGTGCTATATGAATGTATAAAGTTTTGTTAAAGGTTTAAAGATGTGCTGACAATTTTACATCATTATGATATTTCATTATTTTTCGCTTTGTTTTTATTACATGCCTGTAATAGCATCATTCTTATTTTTTCAAAACTAATTAGAAAACAAAATTTTAAAAGAAATTATTTTATAAGTGTTAAAATTACTACATAAGGTTATTAATAACTAAATAATTATTTTGGAAAATATAATTAACTATTAATAACTAAATATTTCAATACAACATTTAGTTTTTCCATAAGTTTCAACAGCATTCGTATTAAAGCAATTATTTTGGCAAATATTTTTGACTT